>JAJQQW010000014.1:5733135-6148135 GCA_025583905.1 Ia io
TAATGTTTATTCATTTTGATCCTGTACTTAAATATCGTAAACAAGATAAAGCACCGATTCCACGTTATTGGTGTCAGCACCATCATGCAGTATGGCTCCTAGTGGACCACCTGCCGCCCTGACCGGCTCAGTGACGCTGGGGCCGACCAAACAGCAGCAGCCGGTAGCACAAGGCTGTTAACATCACCAACATGTTCACACCTCAGCAAAAGGCTTCTTCTTATGTGCTCCCTGCATGTACTTCTTATGTGCCCATGGTAACAATTTCCCAGAGGCTGTAATTCTAAGTAATGGCAAGCTGATTTTCTAGTATTATTCAGAAAAGAAAAAAAAAAAAAAAAAAAAACAACTCAGAAGTAGTCAGATAGCATGGAAAAAAGTTGGGGATACAAACAAAGAAGCAAGTTTTTCTAGAGAGTGAGAGCCTAGATCAGTGATTTTCAACTGGTGTGCCCCCAGACGTACCCTGGTGAGCTGGGAAATGTCTTAAAACACACAGTGCCCACCCAGTCAGGGACACTGATCTTTTTTCCTTAGGCCCCTATTTGTCCAGGAGCTAGGGCTACAAAGACATTTTATATATATATTTTTTCATTTGCTATTTTCTGAATGTATCAAAATGGTTGTTATTTTGACAAAAAAAAAAACTGAGTCATTAAATAGTTTGGATTCAATTTTGGTAAAATTTTAAAATTTAGAATAGTTTTATTCTAATAGGTGTGACACTATGTTCTGCCTAGAAATCAAAATGAGCTTAAAATGGCATCAAGAAACTAAGGCTTACTCCCACTGAAAACGTTTTTCCTACTGAAGTAGTTAAAGTACATTTAGGCCTGTTAATAAACAGTACCACTTAGCTCAGTACCAGCTCAGCGCACGGAGATGAAACTCACACAACTTCTGCTAAATTCTTCAGCATTTCTATCACAGCTGCACTATGTATGTATCAATCACCTGTAAAATCAGCAGAATACGTTCCATAAGCGCCCGCTTGGCATATATTGTACACAATCACACATTTGAGCCACACCGTTGTTTATATCATTTTATAATGATGCTAATAATTACCAGACAACTAAATTATTCAGCAAACTGTAAATGCTACACTTAATTACTTTATCAGTGTTGTATGTTGCCATGGAAATTAAATTGCTAACTTAACTCATAAATTATCTTATAATTTCCATCTTTATCAATATGAATGCGAATGATTTAATAAAACTCAGAAGCTGGGCAAACCAGTTAGTATTTTCTTGACATCTTTTCTATTCACACAGCTTCTATATGATGCTGTGAAAATTTATCAGGTTCTCTAACATCTCCAAAGCATTCCTGAGCTCAGAAAATTAAAAGGACAATAAAATAAATCTTTCAGAAGATACAATTTCCACCTTCTGTCAGAAACTAACTAGTTAGAAAACTCTTTATAACTTAAACTAGCCATTATGTTTTTATGGTTCTGTGTATTTTCAAACATAAGAATAATACTTTCTCACTGTAAACTGTCCCCATACAGTAAACCCTGGCACAGTCCACACAATGGATCGTAAGTCTAGTTGTGTTTTTCTACAGCATCTTTTTTATAGGCCTGCAAATATCCCTGAGAATTTTCCTGGCATCTAAAATCACTTACAATTTAAAACTACCTCTACCTCGTTGTAACTACTGAATGTGGGCCAATCCTTGGCGACCATCCTACAACAATTTGCATATAAGAAATTGGGTCGTAATTTCTCTGTGTGAGAGTTCATTATTGGGGTATAAAAATGATACTGGTTTTGAATATTAATCTTGAATCCTGCTACTTTGCCAAATTCATGTATTAGGTGAAGTAGTTTCTCAGTAGATTCTTCTGAGTGTTCTGTCTGCAATACCGTGTCATCAGTGAATGACAGTTTCACTCCCTCCTTTCCAATGTGGATGCCTTTTCCTTCTTCTTCTTGTCCAATTGTTGTAGCTGAATAAGAGTGGTAAACGCAAACATCCCTGTTTTGTTCCTGATCTTAAGGGAAATACTTTTAGTTGGCTGTAGGTTGGCCATATATGGCCTTTATTATGTTGAGATCTGATCCCTCTATTCCCACGCTGTTGCGAGTTTTCATCATAAATGGGTGCTGGGTTTTATCTAATGCTTTTTCTGCATCTATTGATATGATCATGTGATTTCTTATCCTTCATTTTGTTTATGTGATGTATCCTGATAATTGATTTGCAAATATTGTACCAACCTAGCATACTCAGAATAAGTCCCACATGACCATGGTGTATAATCTTTTTAATATATTGCTGGATCTGGTTTGCTAATATTTTGTTGAGGATTTTAGCATCTATGTTCATCAGGGATATTGGCCTGTAGTTGTCTTTCTTTGTAGTGTCTTTATCTGGTTTTGGAATTAGGATAATGCTGGCCTCATAAAAAGAGCTTGGAAGTATTCCTTGAAATTTTTGGAATAAAATCAATTTTTTTAAAAAAGAAAAATAAATTGGGTCATTAAAGTGAGTTACTCTTCTATAGGTAACAGGCATTGAAAGGATCCAAAGGCACATGCAGATTAACATCAATTTGAAGATTCCAGGTGCACTGAAAAATTTAGAACTTTATCGCAAGTTAATCAAACCTCTACATATACAATTCTAACATGCCAGTATTCTCTATGGGTGATAGAAACCACCAAGCTTCTTGGGCTTATCTCTCAAGTATAAATTTAGAAAGACAATCATCTTAAAATGCCCCAGTGCATTGCTGGATTGTTTATGAATAGAGCAAGTTTAAGAGACTAGAGAAACCCCAATTTTTCATTGGATTAGGTGTACATTAAAGCTATTTATGAATTCATTCATAAATAGTTCTTTATCCAATTGTTAACACAGCATGAATTTTGATATAATTGGTAAAATGATAACACACCCATTTCAAATTTAAAAGAACTTTTACAGGTATTTCTTCAATACACAGGTAAATGTTCAGAAATTGACAATACTGGACTCCAAACTTTCATCAGACATTGGGGAAAGGGTCTACATGAATGCAAGAAATCATAGTAGGATGTGGAATGTACTATTAATGCCACAATATAAGCAGCATGGATAGACCTTGAGAATATCACACTAAGCAAAATAAGTTAGACAGAAAAACTCAAAAACCATATGTTTTCACTCATATGAGATATATAGAACTGAAAGCAACATACGGACAAACAAGACAAACAAAAACTCATAGACACAGACAACAAGGGTTACCAGAGGGAAAAGGGGGGGATAGTAAAAGGTAAAAGGGATCGTATACCTGTGACGGAAGATTTGACTTTGGGCAGTGGGCACGCCATGCAACTTAGAAGTGTACACCTGAAACCTGTGTAATTTTATTGACCGATGTTAACCCCAATAGATTTTTTTTTTTAATTCAAAAGAAGTGAAATTTAAATTCTTTCAAGCTCCCGGGGAGACAAGTTTTTCTTCATAAAATTGAGAGTTTTCTATCTTAAAATGTAATTAAATACCAAAACATGTGGCCAGGTCTTGCAAGGCCACATTGAATATTGCTGGATTATTGATAAAACCTAACAAGTGGTTTTAGTTTCTAGTTTTCCCCTTCCCAGCCAAACTCTATACCTAGGTTAGAGACCTTTTTCTAGAACATAAATTATATATATGTTATATATATATATATATATATATATATATATATATATATATACACACACACACACACATATATATATATATGTGTATATATATATATATCTGTTCTATATATATATATATATATATATATATATATCTCCCTCCAATATGTAAGATCTTTCTATTTTTCCAAGTTTTCTCTAGAATTAACTCTTTCACCATTAATACAATAAAAAATCCATTAAAAATGGCACTCTTGCTTAACCCTCATTTCCTGTTTCAGCACTTTCCTTCTACACTCCATATGTTTCAGCCATACAGAATTTTTGTTTAGTTCTCAAATGTATCATGTTTTGTTTAGCATTTGTTTCTTTGCCCATATAATTCCTTCTTTTTAAAAATTTATTTTACTCCCTCTTTCCCTGGGTAATCCTAGTCAAGCCTCCCATTTCTGATTAGGTGTCACTCCTTAAGAAAATAATCTCTAGTACTTACAAATTATATTTGGTGACTTTTCCATAGACCCATGATAGCATATATCATACCAAATATTCTAACTATTACTATTTTATTTAATAAATGTTAAAATACAATAAAAATTAACAACAATTCTTCCACTAGATTAAAGACACTTAAGTCTAAAATCTGAAATTTCTAAGAAAAAGAAAATTATCATGTAAATGTTATCCACCAGCACCTAAGAAGCATTATGCATCCTTAATTATCTTAATTATCTGACTTAGGTATACAGCTAAAATATGGAGGGAAGTGCTAGGCAGTAGATTACAATTAATTTTGTACTTAAGCAACATATAACTAAGCAAACAATTATTCATAATAAAATAGGCTCAGTACTAAAAATTAAGAATCAAGATATTTATAATATTATTCCATATTTTATTGATATTTTAGATTTAATTAGGTAAAGATAAGCAAATTAGTCAGGAAATAAAACATAACACCATTGCGACACAGACAAAAGAGTTCTTGATTGTTTATCAATAAAATTATTGAAAATTGTGTAATATCATTGAAAGCTGTCTTCATATACTTTAGAGCAATGCTGACTAAATTTGTTAATCACATTGATAGCTAATAAATAACATTGTACCCTAATTTTTCCCATCCCAATGTTTCCCTCTCTTCAGATACCTTTTTCCCCCCCATTTATTGTTAAGAAATCGAATAAACTTTCTCATTGTCCCTGGAGTTTTCTCTGTGCTGTGGGGAGCCAGCCACTCTCAGCCAGCCCTGGAACTTGGATATCGATGTGTCTCTCCAGGAGCTAAAGAGAAGATGAATTACTAGTTGTCATTTCTTAAAAGTGCCTTTTAGCTCTTCAGGCTTTGGTAAATGAATAAAATGACTTGAAACAGTAAAAATATTGGGATTATCATTAATGACATCCCTGCAGTTGCATGTCAATATCAAAGGGCACACTGGCCAAGAAAATCACTAACACTGAACTTCAAGCTGAGAGCCAGGGAATATTCATGCATCTTGAGTAACAACTGAGGGGAAAATCGAGCATCATAAAGAGAATAGCAAGCGATTGGCAGGAAAACTAAGAAGTGAATGGAAACCCATAGAATTTGGGAAAAGGCAAATTCCATGTTTAAGTTCAGAATCAGGACAGAGAGCCCTTTTCAAGCACCATTGACAATACAGGTGCTTCCATCAGAGAGGAAGATGTCAGCATACACCCAGGCTGTGCAAATTTCTAACTGCTGAAAAGTTGGTTTTCAGTAAATACCGCTGTAATCATTACATCAGAAACGTCTGGAATCCCACCAAAGATCTATTTAACCTAAGGACTTGCTAACATCCCTGGGAAAAAGCCATTCTAGATGGAGGTGGGAAGTTTAGATGTTATCTGATGACCTGTACTGAATCACTGGAGACTAAGCTCCCCGGACACATATCTGATTCCTGAGCAAGAGAAGCTGCAGATCCTATGTAATAAAAGGGTAATATGCAAATTGACCGAACTGTGGAACGACCAGTTGCTATGATGCACACTGACCACCAGGGGGCAGACACTCAACGCAGGAACTGCCCCCGGTCCACAGCCTCAAATCGCAGGATTGGGGCCTGCCGGCCAACCTCTCGGTCCTTTCTCCCAGCGGGCAGGCTCCGATCCCCGATGACGAACAGGGAACCGGAGGTGGGTGGTGGTGGATGCATGTGATGCCAGGCCAAGGCCCCCGCCCCACCAGTAGCCCCACACACAGAGGGCTGGCGAGCGGAATGGCCAACCTCTCGGTCCCTCTCCCCCCACCCTCCCTTCCTGCCGGCAGGTTCCAATCAGCCACTGGCAAATGGGGAACTGGGGGTGGGTGGCGGCATAAGGAAACACTTCTTTGGGTCTAATGTTAAGCAAATGAGGTGAGGGGAAGAATTCCCATCTGCATAGCCAGTATGTGTCAAGGGCACCACAGTGCAGAGTGCACACTGGTATGTGTCGGAGAGGTGCAGCAACTCCTAAGGAGAAGCCTAGGGCACATTGATTCTCTCGTGGTATGAGACAGCATTCCTGATGCAGGTCACTAGAGATATACATGCGCAGTGGGCAATTAAGAGACTAATGTGCGAGAAAGTGCCTGGAACCCAGTAAAGTCTCAATGCTAACACTGTCTTTTTCTTCTTCTATCTACACACACTCCCTTAGTGATATCATTAGGTTTCACAGCTTTAAAAACCATCGGTAACCTTAGGATTTAGGATAGATTTTTTTTTTTTTTTGTGGGGGTTTTTTTATATATTTTTATTTATTTCAGAGAGATAGAAACATCAATGATGAGAAAGAATCATCGATCCGCTGCCTCCTGCACGCCCCACACTGGGGATCGAGCCCGCAATCCAGGCATGTGCCCTGACCGGGAATCAAACTGTGACCTCCTGGTTCATAGGTTGACACTCAACCACTGAGCCACACCGGCTGGGCCAGGATAGATTTTGAAGGTAAAATTAACAGCAATTGCCTGGATTGGCTATGATGGTTTGTGAAGAGAGAGAGAACTTAAGAATGACTCCAAGGTGTTTTGCTTGAGCACAGAAAAGATGGAATAGTCATTTCTGAAGTAAATAAATAAGAAGAAACTGTAGTTGTTAAGGTTGGGAGATTAGAACAAGGTTCCTAATGGGACTATGTCTCTTGAGATGCCTATTAATAGAAATAAGAACTGGAACGTCGAGCTGAATCTAGAGTCCAAAGCAGCCACCAGTGCTGCGCATCCATGTGGAAGTCATCAGGCATGAGATCGCCAGAGAAGGGTATGTGGACAGAAAATGAGAAAAGTTCCAAACATCTGGGTGCAAAGACTGAATGTTCTGAGAGGTAAAGAGAAATCTGTTTTGTTCATGAAAAAGTGAACAAGGCCCGACAGGAATTGTGCGGGTCTAGAAGTGAAGCAGGAGAGAGGGCCCGCCTCTCAGAAATGCGCTCATATACAGAGAGGGTTTCTCCGAAGCTGGCAAGGGAAATAATCACCATGATCATCATCGGTGCCGCCCACCAACAAGTCCCACCTGCACTGTGACTCTGCACAAACCAGAAAAAGCAGCGCCATGTGTGTGGGTGGAGGAAGGCCCACAGGAGGTGCATGCTTTGGTGGGGAGAGCAGCGCATCCTTGAGGAGTGAGCACATGTGGAACCATAAGCTGCAGCCACACAGGGGAGAATGGCTTCAGTGGCGTGCTGGTCCAGAGAAAATGGTTGGGGCAGTTGGAAGAAAGAATATCTACACTAATAAAAGAGAAAGATGCAAATTGACCATACCTTCACGATGCCCACCAGCCAATCAGGAGTGAGTATGCAAATGAACCCAACAAAGCTGGTGGGTTAATTTGTATACACAGGCACCAAGCGGCCGGGGGCAGGACGCAGGCATTCAGCACCGCCCCAGCCACTCCGGGCCTCTGGGCAGTGTGCGAAAGCAGAAAGGCGGCTTCGGGCCGTAGTGAAGGCAGTGCCAGCAGCCAGGGGAAGGAAGGCCCATTCTTGCACAAATCTTTGTGCATCGGGCCTCTAGTGATGAAATAAAGTAGAAACATAATACGAAGGATTTATTAAAAGGGATTTTGCCGTAGGGCATAGAGGTCTCGAGTAAAATTTTCATTTTGAGCGTTTTGAGCAGATGCTGCCATGTCCTCTCTGTAGACCTGCACCCTCACCTGCCTCTGCATGCTGCTGGCTTTTCATGACAACCATGGCTTCGCCCAAGGGCTGGTCTTTCCGGCAGGAGCCCCTGAGTCAGATGAGAGGGGCTGGAGAGCATTGCCCAGAAGCCTGTAGTCAACCAGTGGGTGGGGGCTGGTCAAGGCCCTAGCGTCCCAAATTCTAGTTTTATAGCCAATGTTCAAACTCGGGTATTTTCTTAAAATGTGTTGAAAATAATCTCTTATCATTTGTAGCAGAGCACGGCAATAGAGCCTGCAGTACCTGGATTGCAGCTGTTATCCCAGCAAATGAATTCTTATTCATTCCTAGATACATAGAATACTGTAAGCAAAGGAGTATGCCACTTGGCAAAAGCAGACTTATGTCATTCTGCCTCAGGGGTGCATCAGAGTTTTGCTCCAAGCTCCATTAGTTTGTATGGATTCGGCTCTTTGCCACCCCGCTGAATATTCTTAGGAAATCACTAATAGGACCCGACGAGTGGGAGGCAGCCAGCACTGTGGGGTCTGTGGGACACTCACTGATGGGAGTTAAGCACTTCCATGGAAGAGGCACCTTCGCACTCAGTGAGGTTTCCATGGATATAGTGGAACAGGCTGAAATTTTTTCCTCCAAAAAACAAACATCCCAATAGGATACAAAACTACATAATTCAATCTATTTAGCTATACCTTTGTGTTAAATATGTTTGGAGTGTTTTAAAGCATATTGTTAGTGATAATTAAAAATATTTAATAGCATGAAGTAAACAAAGTGCCTGGACAATTTAAAATTCTATGTTTTTATTTTATCCTGAAGTAAAATAGGTTCTGAAAATGGTATTTCCCTAGCATGTGGCATAGCCTGTGCTGTACTTTACATCCCCGTAACTATTTCGTAGCATTTTTGCAAGCCCACTTTCTGCTGCTTTACATCCTCATTACCTAGAGACTTAAAAATCACTTTCAATGCCCCCTTCATTACATTTGGCTTTCCATGGCCCTGTTTGTGATGTACACAGCCAGGTGTGAAACACAAATACACAGAAAGTCAGTATAAATGTGTTGAAAATGTACTAAAGCGCACATTAGAACAGCCAAAGCGTGTGAACTCCCACCAACAATGCACGAGCAGTCCAGTTTTCCAAAATTCTTCCTGCCCCTTGAAACTATCCAACTGTTTCATGTTTGCGAACCCAATCTATGGCTGTATACAGGATGTTACAAATGGATATTACATCTGCATTCAGTTACTTGGTAATCCTAAACATACTTTAAGTATGTTTATTCATGTCTATTTTTGAATTTTATCTAGACTGAATGCATTCTTATGTTTATTATTTTCTATTACATTTCTTCATGCATTTTGAAAATGTCTTATTTTGACTTGAAGTTCTTTGTTGTTCTTTCTTTCTCTTTCATTCTCTCACATTTCCATCTCACCCATTGTGGAATCGCTCCCACCTGGCTCCTTATGTACTCGGTACAAAGCCAGATCTTAACTAGACATTCCAGACCCACAGTGATATTGGGGACAAAGAAACCAAGCCACCAGGCCAGTAGGTATTTAGGTAACAGGACCTTGCCTGCTAGGCTCCTCCAAGAAGAATACTTTCATATTAAATATACCCCCGGCAATACTGTAAGAGTTTCTCCTCGCCCCCATTCTTGCTTTTTAGCAGTGATCTTATCGCTAACACCCCGCTTTCTGAGAAGTAATGAATAGAAACCTTTACCATCTTTTAAAAATTGGAATATATAATAAACATCACTGACAGATTCAAAATGAATAAAGAGCAACTGAATAGTGAATGAGTAAATATACAATTATACATTTATAGCTGTTGAGAGGCAGTCTGGTGGAATACAGTAGGTAAGAAGAAGTCATTATGATTTGACAGCTAAATAGGATATGTTTGATTATCTTCTGAGTTTAGGGAAGACGTAGTGGAGAATGTGGAGCTGCGTGAAAGAGGGAAAAAGAGCTGAGTACAGTAATAAAAGATTTATTTTACCATATTATTTCATACATTTGTATTTACTTCTCTGTTAGTTTTGTACCAGTTTGCCTTATGATGTGCACTTTTTTGCTTAGGTAAGTATTTCTGAAGTTATAAAGTCCTTAAAATGTTTTGACAAAAGGGGGGAAAAAAAAGGCTTTCTTCTAACTAGAATTGTTTCATTTTAACCATTCCTTCTCTTTTGCCTCCAGAATAAAAGCCCAAGAGCATTAGCTACTAGGAGACTTTGTTCCCAGGAGGAAACTCCCAGGCACTGGTGGAGGACACAGTGGATGCCATTCACTCCTTGAAGACGTTTGCTGTGACTAAGTGCTAAGGATACATTAGGTCTACAGTTCAATTGGTCTGGGCTAATTCGTTTTAGGAGAGAAAAACAGTAAGCCTTATATATATTGTTTTCTTTATCTTCCTTAATGAGTGATATTTCTCCACAGATGGTCATATCCAGATATTGGAGCTGCTTTAGCAATAGTTGGATTCAAATGCTACCTGGCTGAGAAATCTTGAACTTGGCATAAAATGGTTTACTGGATAGGATGATTTTACAGAGTCTGTAAACCATCAAATTATATGGCACTTCAGATTATCTGGCACTGTAATGCAGTGAAAAGAACAAGAAATATGAAGTCCTATTACATCAATATTTACTCCATCATTTACTAGTTGTATAAGCCTAAATTTCATGAGCTATTAAAATCACTGAAAATAAATTATATTTTCTCTCCTCTCCAAAAAAAAATTCAAATTAGAGAATTTTAGGTAATTTAGAATTTAGATAATTGTGGTATTTTTAAGGTATTGAAATATAATTAAAATATTGAAACAATCCATTGATAAATCAGATAATGGAAAACACATACATGTCTCAATCTCTTTCATCCTTTGACTCTCTCTCTGTCTTTCTCTCTCTCTCTCTCTGTCTCTCTAATAATAACAACAGTACCTTTGAGTATTATTTTAATAGTGTATTTCCACCTCCTCCCTTCTTTGATAATAGCTCAATTTTGAAATTAGCAATAGTTTCTTTATCATTAACATTACCACTTTAGTCCCTTGTTGCATTTCTTATTACTGACTTGATCAATTCCATGCTATGTAATATAAGGATTAATAAAGAAAATTTTATAATAAAGTTCTATATATTATAAAGTAGTTTCCCTTAGAAATACCTATTGTCCTTGCTGTTCAAAATCTGACACCTCACCTAAGATTGCATGGCTTATTTATTATTTATTTATCTGTATTGATTTTAGAAAGAGGAAGGGGAAGGGAGAGAGAGAAAGAGAGACAGAGAGAAAGAGAGAGAGAGAGAGAGATCTGTAGGTTGCTTCCTGTATGCATCCTAACCAGGAATCACACCCCCGACATTTCAGTGCACAGGTCTGTGTTCCAACCAACTGAGGCACCAGGGCCAGGGCTGGGTGGCTTATTTATCCACTCCTTTGGTTTGACGGCCAATGGCTCATCTGCTGATCAACACAGCATTTACCCTGACAACATTGGCATGCCACTTTATCAGTCTTTTTAAAATGCGTGGTCTGCTTACCATCATAAAAACTCTATTAAATAACAGATGCCCAGTGACCATATCATTACATGACATCAAAACTTACTTGAGCAATACAGGAGATTTTCCTGGATATCCTTTTACAAAAATTGGTAAAGTTCTTGTTTTTTTGGACTAAAATTTAACTGACTATTATTTTTCATCTTCGAAGGGAACAGAACAATATTAGGTGTTATTTAATTTATCGCAATCAATAGAAAGGCTGCTTTCCGTGACAAACCATTCAAAAACCTTTATAAAGAAATGTTTTGAATTAGCAAAAAAGGGATGATAGGATGCCGAAAGCACCACACAAATTGAGACCCTGTGTTGTTACAACATTGATAATATTGTCATTTAATGTAATTCTCAGAACAGGCACTGTTGTTCCTCTTTTCATAGAAAAAGACACTGAGGTAGAGAAAGGCTAAGTCAGGCGCCCAGGGCCAGCCCTGCTCTAACTGCTGCCACTGGGATGCAAACCCAGGGAACCCGGCTCCGGATACAACCTTCTGAGTGCCTCGTAGCCGCACCACAAAACAGACCACACACATGTATGTGAAAACATCTCCCCACCTTCCCGGAACATAGTAATGCTCAATGAATCTGAATGCACGCTTACCTTTCAGGCTCATGCAAATCAGAGCTTCCTTTAGCGGCGTAATCTTCTACCATGAAGATTTTTATGACCAAGACTCTTTCATAAGTTTCTGAAAATAATTGGGGGAAAAATAATTATTGGAAAGATAAGTGGTTGAAGTAGTCACTGTGTCCTCACAAGAAAAAAATATATATATATTTAAAAAAAACACACAACTAAAAATCAACAATTCTTCCTGGATGCATCAGAGAATTGAGGGCACCAGGCAAACTAATGCCCCAAATCTAGAAAGATGAAGTGGACAGCGAGCATCCCAGCTTACCCGGAGCAAAGCCCAGGGAGTAGCCTGCGGGTGGAACATCACCCGCTGGAGCCAATGTTAGCAGGAAGACTTTACACCATAATCATTGACCTGCTGTAGGTTCAGGGCAGACTAGCTTGAAAATTGAAAACTCAGAAAAGGCCCAGTATTTCTCCAGCCCCACCCCCAACCCCTCATTCTTATGAGTTTTACCTGCGGGAGGCCCATTGTTCTCATTGTAAAGATGAAATAAAAATCCTTCTGTGCTTCAGGCCAGGAGGGAGAAAAGGTAACTACTTTAAAATACACTGAGAGTTCTCCCTTCTACCAAATAAGACCTGCCCTCTACGAAACGTAGCCTGAGCTCCTGGGGTTTTGCCAACGATTAGCCAGCCTTGGAGAACAGAATACCCAACAGAAATACCCAACTCCAGCCACCTCCACCCAGCCCTCCACCTAGAGGAAAAGAAACACCCAACTCAGGCTCAACTACGCACTGACACCTGGTCACAGGACTGTGGACCACTCCCCTCCCCACACCCACCGCTGGGCCCACAGGCCCCCTGTCATAACAAAGGATTGCAGCTGAAAGGACTCCAAGCCTCAGACTCTATTTAGGGAACATCTAGAAAAACTCAAGGCCAATAAACAGGCAGAAACGAGAATGCTAGAAGAAACCAGACTCTGACAGCAGTCATAGCAAACAACACACCTGTCCTAACTCCCAGGCGGATTCAAAAGGAAATCCTGGAGGAAACAAGAAGGCAGCATAGGCAATCGCCTGTATTCGCAGCCTCCCACAACCACCTCAGAATTACAACTAAAATGCACAACAACCATCATCCAGAACCACCCGAAAGCTGGCTGAATGGAAGTCCTCGAGAAGTAAAGAAGGAAGTGGACTGAGGCGGGGAAGAGGTGCTGAGGCGTGGAATGGGCAGACCTGGCACCCATGGGGGCCACTGTTTTAATCTGGGATGAGAGAGTCTCTGGTGAGGCTGCTGGAGGAGCAAGGGGTCCCAGCCCCACACCAGACCCCCAGCCCAGGATCCCAGAGCTGGGAAAAGAGGTCCCTGCGGGCAGTAAGAACTACGGGCTGTAAACACCAGTGGGGTTTGGGGCTCAGTGACACAGAGGCCACTGGAGACCCAGCTGTTCCTCTTAAAAAGCCAGCACACAAACTGAACTTACAAAGTCCTGCTTCCTCTGAGCTCCAGTACCAGGGTAAGGCTCTGGGGGACCCAGACACATAGGAGGTGGAACTGGATTGTCTGGCTTTGGGGCAGAAACTCAGGGCAGCCTTCTTCCAGATGGAGGTGCTTGCAGGGATCATTACTCCTATGGTGGGACCTCCCCAGTCACAGGGCTGACTGGCAGCCATTTCTGTTTGCTGGGCACTGGTGGTTCCCTGAGACCCCGCCTCATCCAATTTACAACCCCACCCCAGCTGTGCAACTGCTTTCGCATATGAATGGTCTGTCCGTGTGCAGGCTTAAATCTTTCAAACAAGCTGTAGCTGAGTCAGGTCAGGGAGCCCCAAACCTATCAATAAAAGGCCCAAAACCTGGCACCAGCACCAGCCTGCCTTGCTTCACAGCTGGGCCTTGTCTGGGCACTTCCAAACCTGATACAAAAGGAGGAATCTGCATATCTCTCTGTATCTCCTGCTGGGTGGCCCCAGCAGTGACCAACTTTGCAACTACCTGGAGACCCAAGAGCCAGTGTTCCCAGTGGTCAGTGTCAGACCATACCAGATTACAACTCTTCACATCCATAAGAGACACACTCAGGGGGCAGACTCAGTGAGCACCAAAGCCCCACTGAAGCAAGTCCTGCCCCATAAGGATGTCTCCAGCACAGCAG
This sequence comes from Ia io, assembly GCA_025583905.1. Classification (NCBI taxonomy): domain Eukaryota; kingdom Metazoa; phylum Chordata; class Mammalia; order Chiroptera; family Vespertilionidae; genus Ia; species Ia io. The sequence goes on from JAJQQW010000014.1 coordinate 5,747,250, forward strand.
CTCTCCCATTGTAGTCGCAGCTGGTCCCCACAGCCAATTGGCCTGGAGGTTAATTCAGTGACACCAACAGCAATCAGGGCTCAACTACAACAAGACTGTGCACACAGCCCACAAAGGGGTTCACCTAGAGCTCCCAGCTCAGGTGGGGGGATGCTGAGCCACTGGGCCCTATAGGACACCTACTACACAAGGCCACTCTACCAACTCAAGGAGACATAGCAGCTCTACCCAATACATAGAAATAAACAGAGGGAAGCAGCCAAAATGTGGACGCAAAGAAACATATCACAAACAAAAGAAATGGAAGAAAGCAAACTACTGGATATAAAGTTCAAAACCACAGTTATAAGGCTACTCAAGAATCTTCTAGATACCTCCAAGTGATGTAGTGAGACTTTCAAGAATCATAGTGAGAATACCAAAATAAATAAAGGATCAGTCAGAAATTAGTTATATAATGACTGAAATAAAAAATAATACACAGGGATTCAATAGTACAGTTGAGGATCCCGAGAATCAAGTCAAAGGTTTGAAATATGAGGAAGCAAAAAACACCCAACCAGAAGAGCAAAAAGAAAAAAAGAATCCAAAAATATGAAGATAGTGTGAGGAGCCTCTGGGACAACTTCAAGTGTACCAACATTATGGGGGTGCAAGAAGAAGAGAGAGAGCAAGATTTTGAAAACCTATTTGAAGAAATAATGACAGAAAATGTCCTCTACCTGGTGAAAGTAATAGAGTGACAAGTCCAGAAAGCACAGAGAGTCCCAAACAAGAGGAACCCAAAGAGCACCTCACCAAGACACATCATAATTAAAATGCCAAGGGCTAAAGACAAAGAGAGAATCTTAAAAGCAGCAAGAGAAAAACTTTTAGTTTCCTACAAGGGAGTGCTCATACAACTGTCAGCTGATTTCTCAACAGAAAGTATGCAGGCCAGACGGGAGTGGCAAGAAATATTCAAAGTGATGAATAGCAAGAACCTACAACCAAGACTACTCTACCCAGCAAAGCTATCATTTAGAATTGAAGGTCAGACAAAGAGCTTCACAGACAAGAAAAAGCTAAAGGAGTTCATCACCACCAAACCAGGATTATATGAAATGCTGAAGGGTATTCTTTAAGAAGAGGAAGGAGAAGAAAAAGATAAAGATAAAAAATATGAACAACAAAAGGGCAACAAATATATACCTATCAACAATTGAATCTAAAAATTGAAATAAATAAGAAATCTAGTGAACACAATAAACTGGTGAATAAAATAGAATAAAAGGCATGGTAATGGAGTAGACTGACAGTTCTCAGAGGGAAGTGGGGTGGGGATGGGAAGAGATTAAACGAAGATCTTATATACATGAATGCATTACCTATGGACATGAACAATGGGGTGGCAAAGGCATGGGGTGGGGCAGGAAATGGGTGGAGGGAGTAATGGGAGGAAAAAAGAGGGATATCTCTAATAATCACAACAATAAAGATTAAAAAAAGAAATCAATACACTATTTATGTGAGCATTAAAAAAAAATCCACCTGCTAAAGGCTTATCTAGCTCAGTTCACTTTGCCTAATATAGAGTTGATATCAATCTAGCAATATCAATAATAACTTTAATATAAACAGTCTAAAGATACCCATTAAAAGACAGAGACTGACAAAGTGGATTAAGAAAAACAGGACCCAACTATGTTACCATCAAGAAAGATAATGCTTAAGCTCCAGATTCTTGTTCTTCAAGGAAAGATGAATAACCTATCTGATATAATATTGAGATATTATATCAGATAGGTTATTGCACAGATAGGTTATGAATCCCTCACAATACTGACTTTTTCTCTCATAAATTATTTCAGTGTTTTTATAGCTAGTATTTTTTAAAAATGCTGCTTTGCAAATAACAGAAATCCAGCTCCAAGTGATTTAAGAAGTAAACATTTCAGATCATGGAATTCATTTGTCCAAAACTTAAGTTCTTGGCTCAATGCAGAGCTCAAACTATATCACCAGAATCTGGTTTCTCTCTATTTCTCCACTACGTTTCCTCTATGTAATTTCATTCTCTGATGGGTTTTAAGAGGGCTGCTAGAAGTGCTCAGGTTCAAAGCCAACCAAAAATACTAAGATTCTTTCCCCACCACGTGAAACCAAACTCATTTTGTTTCATAGTTCCAACTGGCTTCGGGGACCATAGGTAAACCCACCATACTAGCCTGAACAATGTATTGAACTGTGTGGGTTGGATCTATGAGGGTTAAATGCCAGTGGAAACATGTGAGACAGGAAGGAGGAGAATGTGTGATCTTTTGGAGGGCAAACCAGTAGTTCCAAGCAAAGGGAGTTTGAAAATTGATGTCCACTACATGTCATTGAACAAAAACATCAGGTATTTTTCTTTATTGAGCTCAAATAATTTGCTCATTGTTTCTTTTCACATGGTATATAGATATAGATATAGACATAGATATAGATATAAATTTATATATATGGAAATTAATTTTTATATATGGAAAGTGGAATTAATTTATATGTATATAAATTAATTCCATTTTCCATATATATATGGAAAATGGAATTAATTTGAATTAAATCACACTGAAATTAAGAACATGAATTGAAATAAATTGAAGAGGTGAATATTAGAGATTTATACCAACTGCCTAATTTTGTAACCAGTAGAATGAGGAATGATTACAGGAATAAACTAGCCTTTATTCTATTACTCGATGCAAAATTAGCAATATTTCAAACAAGAAAAAATAATACTTGTCTGAGATATGGATGTGTTGCTTTTTTTTTTCTAGTATATCTGATTTTAAAGTTGAAAAATGAATAGGAGTTTTTGTTCATTAGTTTTTGAGCATTTTGTCATATCACTGGCACATTCTGCTGTGAAAGTTCTATGTAATAATAAATCTTTCACACACACAAAAAAAAAAATGTGGAAGAGCAATTATAAACTCTCTAGAAACATCCCTTGACATATTTAGGATGAGATTCACATTAGGTTCATGCTCTTCTCCATGTAGGCATGACCTTTTCATATTGAGATATTATATCAGATAGGTTACTGCACTTCAGGGAGGCTAATTAAAACATTTTACAAATAGCAAGACAACAGGAAGAGAGGGAAGGAGAAGGAAGGAGTGAAGGATAAACACATATTTTGGCGTCTGCATTTTTCTAAGCAAATGAATCATATTCATGCAAGACCTCCCCTTGCTCCTAACATAAAGCATGAGCATGCTTTCCTTATTGAACATCAAGTCATATGTTATGGGAAGACATTTGTAACACTAAATGCATCAAACAAGCACTCTGAATCAGATTGAAAGCCAAATGTATTTTTTTAAAGAACTATTTTTGCCCAAAGACTGAATTTCCTGAACATTTCTACATCTGAGAAAAATCAGCACCTTACATTCAAAGAGCCATGTCACCAACGCTTAAAAACTGACCAAATCCATAATATGGAAACCTGTGGAGAGAGTTATTACAAGTCTGGAATTAATGCCAATTACACATCCACTGTCATTTATAATTGTTTGCTTATTATGAAGTAGTCTTGTTTCATGTATAACATTACCACATATTTTTTAAATCATGGGTTGCACAGGTTGGGATTTATGAAATTTCCAGCTATAGTTAACTTACACTTTATAATGCCAGTTTTAAGGAAAACAACTGGGCTCAAGTAAAAATTATATTTCATAATAGGACTAAAAAAGAGTTTCAACACTATTTCATAAATTTGGGTGTGTGTGTTTTTTCTGGTTTCTAAGCAAGTCCTATCTTTAAAATTTATGTTACAGAAATTTACATTTTAATAATACAAAATGACACAATCAGTGAGAAGGCACCTAAACTTGATCTATATTCCACAAAGACTCCAGTTACCATTACAGATTACCAGGTACAACTTTTAGTGTTTGCCCTTCATGAGATACCAGCATTACTTGTTCTGCAGAAGCTACTATATGGCTCCCACATTTGCTCCTCTAGTCATTTCTCTCCCCTCAACCAGCCTGACCTCTGATTTTCCATCTCCCCTGGAAAACAAACCAGGTGAGGATAACTGTCTTACTGCATTCAGGCTGATATCGCAAAAATACCATAGGCTGGCTGGCTTAAACAACAGACATGTATTCTCTCAGTCATGGAGCTGGGAAGTTCAAGCTCAAGGTGCCAACAGATTTTGGGGCTGATGAGGGCCTGTCTTCCTATGAGAAATGGCTCACCTGTCTGAATTCAAATGATGGATGGGAGGAGACAGAAGTATGGCGAAAATGAGACCTTTAATACACTCGAGAGAGAGGGTGTCCGTCCCATGGTACAGTCACAGGCACATGTGGTTCAGCAAGATTAGCCCATTTATTTAGTCCCTCCTCTGCTTCCTCATTGGCTGAGTACTCTTTGGTCACTTAGGTCTTACTGTCTCCCATTGGGCCATTTAAAATACTGGGCTGAGGCCTTTCTAGCTGCCTCCACCTCCCCTGTCTAGCTGACACAGAGGCCTTGGGGGTTTCCACCATGATATTGGCCCACGTGCACAGCTCTTTCCCCCTCCCGCCTCCCTACACTCTGCCTGCCCTGGGGAATTCAGTAAATTCCATCAAAGCTGGCCGTGCTGGAGATGGGTCACAGAGGTCCATTTCCTACACTTCCGACTCACAGACAGCTGTCCTCCCTGTGTCCTCATTGGAAACATTCCTATGCGGTGGAGCTTCCCAGAGCTCATCATTTAGAAAGTGGAAGTGAACCAATTCCCTTGAAAATATACCTAATTCCTGAAAAAATTAAAATCTGTGGTTTCTGATGTACAGGCAAAACTATAAATGCAATTCTTCAAAATAACAACAGCAATAATAACAAAGTCAAATCATGGATTTTATACCTATACTTTGCACTGAGAAAACTGGAAGTTGAAACTTTTACCTGCCTTGATCAAGGACCCTGATAACATTAGCTACAGTGATGTCATAAGCCCTCTCTTTCTAAAGTAAACACCAAATTCATTTAAATCCCTGTCGATTAGGACATAATTATAGAACGGCATCAAATTAAGTGTCTTAGTCCACATTTTTCAAGGATTAGAACCACCCAAACCTTCCCACAGCAATTAAAATAACACAAAATCCTTCCCATGGACGCTAAGGCCCGAGGGCTCTGGCCGCTCAGGGTTGTCTGACCTCTGTTCTCCTTGCTAACTCCTCCCCAGCCACCCTGACCCTCTTTATAACTTTTAATGGGGTTCAGTGATCAACACGAACATCAGTTTCCACTTTCAATTTCTGGAGTGCTGAGTGCAGATACAAAATCAATTAGTCTTTGAACTGATGTGCTATTTCCTGCACAGGGAACACATTTCTCCCAGACCTTGACATCAATCACAGTTTTAACATTTTTTATATCCTTATAATTTGCTCCAATGACTTCTCCTAGAAGCTTTGGCCGAGCACTGAAGTTAGCATTTTCACATTTCCAGTAAGTCCCAGTTCCGTTGCCCTATTTTATTTGCTTCATAAAGTTTTGCCACTGTCTAAAATTATGTAATGAATCATTGTGTCCCATAAAAGGGTGTTTTGGGTTTTTTTAAATTCTCTTTAGCACTCACTAATCCTTCTGATAGTGACTAGAACTGCGGGGCACTTGACTAATGCGTGGCAGTTAAATAGGCTTGGCTCGCTGAAGACGATGTACAAGGACCAAATGGCAATGCTGACAGATCTGCAGTGTATTAGCCTAAGAGAAAATGCAATGATAGCATCAAAGTCAGCATATGCATCGCAGCCAAAAGCTATCTCACCAGAGGTCTGGAGAGGCCAGAGGAGAGCACGTTGTCCTCTCTCTGTAAGGGTGCTGACATAGTTCTTTCTCTCCAATTGGGAACCACTGTGGTGGGTAAAGAATATCCCAGAACCAGGATGCCAAAATGCAGCCTCTGCCGGGGTTCTCAGGTGTCTTGCCAAGACCAGAAGCAAATCATCCATCTCAGGGCTATCCATAAACAATGCTAATGGGCTGGTACCACTGCCTTCAAATTCCTGGGACCCATGGTTACAAACCAACATTATTGTGGGTCCATTTCCTTTCATGGATAGGGGTTAGAGTCCTCCAGATTTCAGAGAGGAAGGGAGAGGGAGAGAGAGAGAAACATCACTGATGAGAGAGATTCATTGATCGGCTGCCTCCTGCAGGCCCCACACTGGGGATGGAGCCCACAACCTGGGCATGTGCCCTGACCAGGAATGGAACCATGACCTCCTGGTTCATAGACGCTCAACCACTGAGCCACGCCAGCTGGGCATTGACAATTAGAAACATTTATTCTGTCAACACCTGGAGAATGAACTTGGCTGTATGTCTTTCTGGCAGCAGGATGACTGACCGCCCACCAAAACCACAGTTGAGAGGACTTTCTGGGAGGCAGTCCTCCCCCCCCCCCCCCCCCCCGCCAGCTCAGGGCTACCTTCCCAAAGGGAAATGAGAGGCGGGGTCTGTGCTGTTTGGGGGCTGAGGCCTGGAAGCAGCAGGAAGGCCTCCCTCCCTGGCCTCCCTCGTGTCCTTTCTGGATTCAGAGGAGCCTGGGAAACCAGCGGATGGTCACATCGCAATTCCACAATCCATTTTCACATCATGTACTGGGCACGTGCCAAATTCACTTCTCTTAATCTACGTTCCTTATTGGTGACAAAATGCTACCTAATTGTTATTTGCTTGTGCAATGGGACACATTGGATGTGTTCAAGACGTTTCACAGCATCGACCGGAAGACCAGTCTCCTATTTCTGCATGCAGGCTCTGTATGTTGCATACCAACAAAACATTTAAACATGAACTTTTCAGCTTTTCAAAAGCACGTTTTTGTTAGCGTGGGCAGCTAGTGAGGTATTAACGATGGAGAAGGAAGCCAAACTGGCTGGGCCTGGTTAAGTCGGAAGCCATAGCTGCCCAGACACCAAGAGGGGTGGTAATCCCGAGTAGGCAGGAAAAGCCAGCTTTCCAACATCCCTGGGGAGCGACAGGCCCTTTGCCCGGATTCCAGGGGGCACTGAGGAACAGTAAGGGGGCGTTCCTTTGAAGAGCACATGCGCAGTAGAAGCCAGATGACAAGGCAGAGCTTTGAGGCATGGAGCCAAAATAGCGACCATGGAGGGGAAGAGTCTAGCCTGGGGAAATGCCAGATAGGATGAGGGCATGAAACCCCCCGGCAGGTCCAGGAAAGGGACTGAAGAGCAGGGGAGGGGAAGGTTCTGTGAGAGAAATCCTCTGGTCTGTCCCTGCCAACGCAACCACAGGCGGGACTTGAAATTCAATAAATCCAGGAGCTTTTTCATAGCAACATACATTTACATTAAGTGAATTCTATTAAGCGAATGATGTTAGAAATATCCAAACGGCCCTGGGCAAATAAAAGGGTCCCCACACCTGGAACAGGGCGAGGCACCAGCACAGCCCCAAGAAGACCCAGGAAAGAGATTGGATAGATTGGAAGAAAGCCTACCCTTTCCAAACCCACAGAAATACAGTCAAACTCAGCCAAGGCCCATCTGGGTAGCACACTATCTATCATCTATCTATCTATCATCTATCTATCTATCATCTACCTGTCATCTATCATCTCTCTACCTATCATCTATCTATCTATCTATCATCTATCTATCTATAATCTATCTATCTGTCATCTATCTATCATCTCTCTACCTATCATCTATCTATCATCTCTCTACCTATCACCTATCTATCTATCATCTATCTATCTATAATCTATCTATCTGTCATCTATCTATCATCTCTCTACCTATCATATATCTATCTATCTATCTATCTATCTATCTATCATCTATCTATCTATCATCTATGTATCTATCTATTTATCTGTCATCTATCACCTCTCTACCTATCATCTATCATCTATCACCTATCTATCATCTATTTATCATCTATCTGTCATCTATCTATCTATCTCTCTACCTATCATCTATCTATCTATCTATCTATCATCTATCTATCATCTATCACCTATCTATCTATCATCTATCATATATCTATCTATCTATCATCTGTCATCTATCTATCATATATCTATCTATCATCTATCTACCTATCATCTATCTATCTATCATCTATCTATCATCATCATCTATCATCATCTATCATCTATCTCTCTCCTTAACAGCTACACAGGTCTGGGTGTTGCAGCCACATGGGCCAAAGCACAGAGCCTGCTGTGGACCACATGAGAGGAGGGACTCAGGTAGACTACTGGAGCCTGGGATGCTGGACTAATGGCAGGGCTGCTCTGGGTCCTGGCCCTCCTCCTGGGCTTGGCAGGGACAAGGGGGACCCGCGGCCCCAGAGGCTGGACTTCCTCAGCCAAGGGTAGCTGAGCCACCTGGTCGTGCATGGGATGTCCCCTAAGCCCTGCCTTCATTTTTGCGCCAATAAATCTTGCCACCTACTCCAGCTCCTCCTGGGCTGAGTCCTGAAGGCTTCTCCTGTGATTCACCTCGAAGAATCCCATTTTCTCTGACAACATTTCCACTCTGGATTTCTCCCCTCTCTACATGTAAATACTTGGTGTGACACACAGTTTGGAAGGTATTATAATCTGCGTTATATTTTTCTCTAAAGCCAGCACAAGTTGAATGTTAGGCCTTGCACAAGTCAAGTAAAATTTTCTATTGATTTGCTTGTTACATGTTTGCTATTATTGCTCTCTTTAGCTGTTTTTGAATTGATTATCTGCTTTGTGACACAACCATTTAATTAATTGTGTGTAAGCTAGTAACTGCAAAAACCCTGTAATTAATTATACAATGTGTAATTTATTATAAATAAATACCACTACTAGGTCCTTAGTAAGATTACCTTTATATTTCTTGTTATCGTATTTTATAGTATATAATGCGGTACCTAGCATATAAAGCCAACTTTTTAAAAATATATTTTTATTGATTTCAGAGAGGAAGTGAGCGGGAAAGAGAGATAGAAACATCAATGATGAGAGAGAATCATCAATTGACTGCCTCCTGCATGCTCCCCACTGGGGATCAAGCCTGCAAACCTGGCACGTGTCCTTGACCAGAATTGAACAAGGGAGCCTTCAGTTGGCAGGCCAATGCTCCATCCACCAAGTCAAATCAACCAGAGCAAAGCCAACTTTTTTTTTTAATATATATTTTATTGATTTTTTACAGAGAGGAAGGGAGAGGGATAGAGAGCTAGAAACATCGATGAGAGAGAAACATCGATCAGCTGCCTCCTCCACACCCTCTACCAGGATTGTGCCCTCAACCAATGTACATGCCCTTGACCGGAATCAAACCTGGGACCTTTCAGTCCGCAGACCAACACTCTATCCACTGAGCCAAACCAGTTTCAACCAAAGCCAACTTTTTAAAATGTGCCAAAAACAATCCTTTTAATTTTAGATGACTTTGAATTTTTCTAAGAAAATGCTTACAATCAGTATATAGTAAAGTCTTCTGTGTCTCTAGTTCTGCTTTATCTCTCTAAAATTAGTATGAGGACTTGATGTATGTAATTTAGTCACTTGGATAAAACTCCTAGGTCAATATTTTATCAAAAAGGAGTATAAACATGTATGTCATAAGTGTTTTTAGATACCCCAAATTAGTGATTTAATGGAATAAAAATGATACCCCTTTAAGACCCATTTCTTGTATTACTTTAAGAAAGTGTTCCTGTTTTCTTTATTTTATTCATATCTGCCTCATCTCTTCCCCAAGGGCATTCAGTAATGAGATTCTGTTAAAGGTGGTAACAAAATTATTTCTACTAAAGAAGAACAGCAATCCAATTTTTTGTACATGCAAACTAATTTCAAAACTTGCCTGTCAAATAAACCCGCAGTGCTTAAAATCTAGCCATTACCAAATTTTGAATGACAATTCATCAACCATATGAAATATTAGTGTTTTGTTTGCTCTGTTTTGGGTCATTTTGCTATTGCATCATAGTACCTGCTAAATTGATCTTCATCTCAAGGATCTTCTTTCTTTCAGTGAAAGGAGAGGAAACCTAGATATAAACCACCTGGCCTTTGGTGCATATTTTGACAAAGTTTAGTGAAATCCTCTTTGGAAGCAAATTCACAAATGTGAATAAACTTGGACTGCATAATATATTAAACTTGTATTGAAAAAGCAAAATTAGAGATGCTTAAAAACACATTGGAAAATCAGTGATAATTATAAAGTTTTCTATAGGAATTAAGACTATATTCTGTTCATTTTAATTATGCTAATAAAATAAATACTAATATTGTTATGTTAAGTATCATAGATGATTTTAAATAATTTATAATAGGAGTTTTTAAATATATATTTTAATCCTATAAAAGCTTCCTGAATTCCTCTATTTGAAAGAATTCCCTGCTGATTTCCTGGCATGTGTCCTTTGTGTGTACATGCAATGTGAGTGTTTAGCAAGATGGGATGCATATTATTATCCATTTGATTAAAAGGAAAATATAGATTAAGGCTGTATAAATTACTCCACTTCAAAAAATGGTAGCTATAAAACTACACTTTCAATTAATAATTCAATACACAGCCCGCCGACAAATATTTGATACTAGGAGATTTAATATGAAATCAAGAAAGAATTACGTAATTAAAAAAAATACACTAGAGATTCTGAAGACATAGATTCCAATTTGCTTAGTAACCAGCCAAAAAGTCCTGCCACATTTGCTTAGACTCTCTCAATCTCTGTCACCTCATTTGTTTGTTAATTCAACACACACTTCTTAAATAATTGCCTTGTGTAGGCACTCATCTGAAAAGTGAGGCTCAGTCTCGATAATGTGCAAGGTCGGTTCCCAGTATTTCTAACATTGCAATAGAGCTAGACCAATCAGGCAATATAGTCACTTCGGGATGGTAATATTAGGTTCTCACATTACTCTTCCCAACTCTCCAATGCCCCTATTAACATTACTCATAGGAAACGCTGGGCCATCCATTGTGGTTGTTACTTTATCCACACTAATGGTAAAATTTACTTGCCCTTTATCAAAAGGCCATCTATAAAACCATTTTAATGTATGTTAATTGATTGTTACATTATAAATATAGTGATATTTTCCTCTTTATTAGATATTCAAATTGCTTTAGGTATTCTTCTGGTAAGCTAACCAATTAGAATTCATAGACTATGACTTTTTTTAATGGAAACAGTAGATTTGTAAAGCCTTAATAATAATTTTTTATACATTCAGAGAGAAGTATGTTATCAGGCCCAGGATATGGTGTGGGAAGGAGGTATCTAATCAAGGTTTAGACAGAGTTCAGAGTGGTACCCCACTGATTGAAGGCTGTGTTTGGTTTATATGAACCAAATGGAAGAGCAATAATTTTTTTAAAAATTCTAATAAATTAGCAAACGCAAATTATGATTTGTAAAGCAATTTATCCTGCACCTTTTTATCTATTAAATATCACATCCTAATAATTCTTTAAGAAATTTAGCATAAAAGTAAGTTCAATTGTAATTACAGTAGAAACCATAAATCAACAAATTATGATTGCTTCTTTTTTGCATCACACAAATGAATCAAACTAAAAATCAAAACGATCTATAATTTGTCAGAGAAATGTCATGAGCATGACCTCCAAGCCCTCCTCTTGTGGAGAGTAATGCATTTTCCCGAAGAACTCTCACACTTCTCTTTAGAGACCATAAAACATTGGATGGCGATTGAGAAAACTCATGGTGATTAAAGCCCCGGGATCAGAAGGCAGAAAAGACCCTGGAGATGGCATTCACTTCTGAAGCGTTCAAAAAAATCATACCAGGAACATCGTTTAATGAACTTTTAGAAGAATGATACACATTTGATTACAAAATTAATTTAGAAACGTATGCATTACTATGTTCCCTCTATGAAACAAATTAAATAAGAATCTTAAAAAGTTGATAATAAAGCCCATCCAATGTAACTCAGTGGGGGAGCATCAACCTATGAACCAGGAGGTCACGGTTCAATTCCTGGTCAGGGCACATGCCCTGTAGGGAGCGTGCAAACGGCAGCTGATCAATGATTTTCTTTCATCATTGATGTTTCTCTCTCTCTCTTCCTCTGCATTCCTCTCTGAAGTCAATAAAATATTTTTTTTAAAGTTGATAATAAGAATTCAATTTTTCATTATTTTTTCATCAATCATTTTACTCCTTTTCTTGTTTTAAAAGTTAGACCTCGCCCTAACCGGTTTGGCTCAGTGTATAGAGTGTTGGCCTGGAGACTGAAGGGTCCTGGGTTCGATTCCGGTCAAGGGCATGTACCTTGGTTGCAGGCACATCCCCATTAGGGGGTGTGCAGGAGGCAGCTGATCAATGTTTCTCTCTCATCGATGTTTCTAACTCTCTATCCCTCTCCCTTCCTCTCTGTAAAAAAATCAATAAAATATATTAAATAAATAAATTAATTAATTAATTAAATGAAATAAAAGTTAGACCTAGTTCCCCCCCACCCCCGCCATACACACACACAGCATATTTCTTTGTCTTCCTCCTTCAACTTTAACAATGTCCCTCCGACCACATTTCCTCACCAGAGCTGCAGAAGAGCGCCCCGCTGTTTCTCCCTCTCGGTCACCGGGATCTGGCCTTTTAAGATGTGCCACTTCCCAGATGTCTCAGTGCCCTCGTCTCGCCTCCATGGCCTTTCCTAGGAAGTTGCTACGTGTTTATCCTGGCCGTTTTCAATAAGCCTCCACAGAAGAATGTTCCATACGGTTCAGCGGGCTTGCTTAGAATTTATTCCTCTTCTCTTCTGCTCTCACAAAAGTTTTGCTCACACCCCTCTGAAACTACACGTCACATTACACTTTTTATCGAAATTATTTTTATAACTATCTCCTCTGTTCTGAGTACAAATAAGCTTTATATGATTAGGCAGGTTGTTTTTCCCTTGTGTACTTAGTAATGATACCTTTCCATAACCTGTGGACCTCAGCAGTGAATACCCGCATCCTATACATCCTGATGCTTACTAGTACTAGAGAGAACTGACTAACTAGTACTAGAGAGAACTGACTAATCTTGCTTTGTTCTAAAAAATCTTCCATTCCTTAGGTACTTTGAATGTCTTTTGTGGTGTTTTTTTTCCATTTACATATTCCCTAATGTAAGTTTCTAGATATTTCAAAATCATTTCTCTCAAATTTTAACTTCAAAAGTATATACCTATGAGTGTCAGAAAAACAAATCTAAACTCTCTGAATTTAATTTAGACAATTTCATTTAGACAAGTTTGTCATCATAGAGGTGGAAAATTGTAGATTAGTTTCCAAATATTTATATTTTTATGTCCACTCAACTCATCTTCTTCTCTAACTGAAATTACAAGGTGGATTTCCTATTTCTTTACATTTTTGTATGTGACTTTTAAAATGTTTTCAATTACCTGTTTCCTGTGTATATTTGCAAACTTCAGTTTTGGGAAACATACTTGATAAATATCTGAGTAATAATGGCATTTCACCATTTACATTCATCTACCCAGAAACCAATCCCTGGGCCACAAAGGCTTTGGTGCCCTTTGTCCCTGGTTCCTGAGTCTCTAAATCCTTGGTATTTCCCAGGTGATAGAAGTGTCTTTGTTACTTACGGTGGAACCTGACAGTATATAAGGTGAATCCTGGGGGGCCTGTTGATAGTTTATGCTAAAAAGTGATTCTGTTCAGAGACTGGCCTGCAATTGGGGTATCAGAGTTTCAAGCCATCTGAAATCAGCCTAACCTCCAGGGAGCAGAGCAGGGCTAGAGATTGAGTTTCAGTCCCACAGCCAGTGAGTCAATCCATCATGCTGATCCAATGAAACCCAAAAAAAGACACTGGCCATTCGAGAAGCGAGCTCTCTTGGTTGGCAGTGGTATGCACATCGTTACACACTGACGCGCCAGGACAGAGATGCGCCCTGACTCTGCAGGGAGAAGACATGGAAGCTCAGGTTTGGACACCCCGCAGATTTCACCCTTCGTGTCTCTGATTTTGCCTGGTTCTGGTTTACATCCTTTGGTTATAATAAAACTTTAATCATAAATATTATGTTTTCCTGAGTTCTGTGAGCTGTTCTAATGAATTATTGAACCGTGAAGGTGAATGAAGGATCCCAAAATTTATAGTTAGCTGGTCAGGGGTGCAGGTGGTATGAGAACCTCAAAATTTGTGACTAGTATCTAAAGGAAGTAAATGAAAACAATGCCTATAACCTTAAAGTTTGGCCCAACCCTGCATAGCTGGTGTCAGAAGTCATTGCATATATATATATATATACTGATTGGCCAGATTATTATTATGATCTCTGAATGCATAATAATCTGGACACTCAATATATATATATATGTGTATTTTAGAGGCCCAGTGCATGAATTTGTGCATGGGTGGGGTCCGGCCAGCCTGGCCAGGGGGTGGGGACATGGGCAGTTGGCCGGCCTGCTGGTCGAACTCCTGGTTGAGGGGACAATTTGCCTATTAGCCTTTTATTATATAGGATATACACCGAGTGGCCAGATTATCATGCGTTCAGAGATGATAATAATCTGGCCACTCAGTGTATATATACACAGAAGATGGAGCATCCTACAGTGCCAGCAAGCAAGGAAGTGCTCAGAAAAAGAAACCAGGCAGAAGGCATCCAGGAGCTAATGGAAAGAGCCCCCACTGGCAAACACTGGGACAACTAGAGCAGGAAAATCAGCGATTTGGGTTATAACCCACCATAAAATAAATACCCTTGAGTCCATACTTATATAAATAAATTATGAACTAAAGAGATAAACCTTCTGCATGGAAGAAGAAACAAGTCTCCCATGTAGAAGGATTATAAATAATGTATGTAGAGAATCTGCCCTCAAGAAAGGGAGCACATACACCCTCGTTTCTTAAAATATCACCACCTGTACCACAAATACATTGGTTTGCTCTAGGTACCAGTTAGATCACATGTCCTCCTGACTCAACATTTTCAAAACTTGACATAGAAATAATAGTATAAAGGTAGTAGCATTCTGGCCCTGTGTCTGATAAAGCAACTTCATTAGTATAATCTCATTTAAATTTACCAATAATTCTGATTCTAGGTAATATATTTATCATTTTTGCAGAAAATCGATTGAAGTTTTTAAAGATCTCAGATATTTAACCTAGCCATAGCTCAGAACTAGTTATTTTTACTTCATATCCAGTAATGTTTCTACCATACCTCTCCATACCACACCTTAATAAAATCCATCGACTATATGCTTATCACAACATTTGTTAGTATCCACCTAGAGTGAAAGATTCAGACAAACACATCCCTAAGAGAAAATGAATATATAAATTTGTATTCCTCTATAAGTAAGCTCAAATTGAGTTAGAATCACATGTATATATTCAACACATATCATTTTTCTTAAATATATATGGAGATGTACATATAAGCATAAAATATATGCACATACACAAGGTTTTTTCTACATCTGTGTGTATATGTATATACACACAGACACACATATATAACATCTTGATGCTCACATAGATTGTCTTTTTAAACAAAATTTATATTTTGTCTAGTCTTTTACCAGCCTTAAAAAATCATGCATTTCTATGCATATCTTCAAAATGTTATTCACTCCATTTTGCAGATGGCAGAACAGCTTCTTTAGAAAAGCCACCAACAATTATAAAAGCTATTTGGATTATAGTCATAAATCTATACAAGTTTTTAGCCCAGTGTTCTCTACTTATATAAGGAAAACAAAGAATAAATAAATGTCAAACAGTATGTATGGGATATGTTAGTTGCTATAGAGGCAAATATAAGAATTGGTAGTTCTTAAAAGTCTAGTAGCCTATAAATATTTAACTTACTGCAACCAATTTTCCACTGGAATGACTATAGACCTCAGAAGTGCAATATAATTGGTTAAAATTTTAGCTTTACCAAGCTTGTCATATCCTAGGTTAGTGAAGCAACCAAGCTGATTTATTTTTTCTTATTTAGTGCCTGAACTGAAGAAAAAAAGAAAAAGAAAAGGGCAACTCAATGTCAGGTATACCAATTTATAAATAGATACTTTATAAAATATTGCAATGCAGTTTTGCAAGCAAAACAAGTGACTGCAAAAAATTAATATTTCTATTCAACATTAACTATGTATGCATTAAAACTGTAAAATTTATTTTGCTCTAAATAGTTCAAATATATCTTTTCTTAACAATAACCTACAAGGCCAAATGTGTCTTTTGGAGGGCTTGTTTGCTTGTTTAAAGAAATGGTTTCTACCAGATGCTCTCCAGAAAAGGGACCAGGTCCTGGGGATTTCAGCCTAAGCCACCAGCAACAGGGCCAGATGGAGCAGACAGACATGTCTGCCTGCCTGGGGCTAATGGTCCCTTCATACAATGAGTTTAAGAAAAAGAGACATAAGTTGTAAAAGAATTTCCATTGGCTCTAGGTAAGGGGGTGGGAGGAGGTGACCAGGCCTAGTTCTGGCATAGGCATATAGCTTATGCAGAGAGTTTGCTGCTTGCGATGGGTTGTGGGTACCAGTTGGGAAAGTTCGGACAAGTGTAGGCTGCGGTGGACTCCAGTGGCTGGCTCTTCCCTCTAGGGAAGAGCTGAAATAGCTGCCTGGCAGCTGACTCCAACTTTTCATGTATATTCGGGAATGAGATCAGTCTTTGGTTACGTTTTGCCAGTGGCTCTATGAACTGACTAACTCTCCTTGTCTCTTCTTCCCACACTCTGGCCTGCTATTCATTAATCTAGGACATCTTAAACAATTATTTTTTCTTGTCCCCTCAAGTTGTGTTGTGTATGTATTTGGGAAGATCAAATCACGGTGCTTTATTTCTTTTTCTCGGAGACACTGAGCCCACTCACTGAGAGCTACGGCAACTGTGCCTTGCCGGCGTCACTGGCTGTCATATCCTGACTTGTCTCTGAGAAGTTTTCTCTGTACTGTGACCTCCTTACAATGTGTCATGGTGGAGAAAAAAGTCAACGAGGTGAAAAACTGAAGTCTGGGAGCCTCTGTGTGTTCAGAGGGACTGCTGAGAACATAAAAGACCGGTATCTCTCGCATTGATTGTTTGAAGAAAAGCTGGACAGCTTCTCAGGCTCCCATTTTTCCTTTCCCTCAGCTCCTTCGGTCTCATGTCAATGCTTTGAAAAGCTCCAGGTTCAGAGCAATTGTTCTCCAAGTCCCTCTTCTCCGAGCTGGGACGGGGTGGGGTGAGGGAGGCCCTCTCCAAAAAGGAAATGTTGGCTAGTATTCAGTTTGCTTTTGTCCCATCTTTTTAAAAAATAGGTTCAAGTAAAATCATTGCTAAGAAATTTTTTTAAAAGCTGACAACAAAAAACCTAAATCCAGAAAAAAATGAGAGATTTAAATACAGACATTGTTTTCACCACATCTACCTTCTGCCCACCTCAAATGATATCACTCAATACAACGTGTCATTTAGGTCCATGACACCCTCAAAAGAATTGCTTACAGATAAAAATAATTTTGGGCAAACTAAAATGATCCAGTTTCATTGATCCTTGAAACAGAGAAACCTGAGAAATGACCTTCAACGTGCACTCATCATGAAGGAATAGTAAAATATTCCACTCAAGACCCATACATTTGAATGTTTGAAACTTTTTGAATGTGTTCATGCTCGACTTTACAATTAGCCTCTGTTCTGACTTGGAACCCTGACAATGCACATTGCAGAATCCCATTCTTCCCTTTGTCGGGTGCCTTGTCATTGGTTTGGTGGGACAGTCAGAGCTCTCTGAAAAGCACAAACTATCTGAGTAGCATGACCAATGCGCTTTAAATGTGCATGTGTGCATGATAGCCATAAAAGGACAGTGGCGATCAGCTACTTGATCTATTTGGAAGAGAGAAGATAAATGCCCCTCCCAAGGTTGAAAGCATGGGTGAAGAGCGAGCCTCGGAGGCCAGGCATGGAGTGAGGGTGTGGAGGAGAAAGCCACAGTCCCCAGCCTCAGGTCCCTGGGAGAGCATGCAGGCTGGTGTTGCCTGCTTTCCAGCGGGAAAGCTTAAACCTTGTGAGGGGATTTACAAAGGCTCTCCTTCTATACCTCTGCTTACCGCCTACGGGAAAGAGAGATGGGGCGCTATGGAGTAGAGCTCAGAGCAGGCCAGGGTGCACAGCCTCCCTAAGAGAAACTCAGAATTAACACTCTTAACCCAGAGAAAACACAGGGCATCATCGCGGAATGCTTCCTTGCTGCCTGAGGACAACAGGGGTGCCCCCAGGTCCCCCGCCCTCCCCCAAACTCTCTGCTAGGCCAGGAGCAGGCAACTCAGGCATCTCCAGCATCCTTTCCTGGGGGGAGACTGGACTTCTTGAGTTTCAAATCAAAGCAAGGTCTTTATTGTCTAGTCCATAGAGTCAGCGTGTTGCTTGGAAATGGCGGGTGAGTAGCCATATGTGACCTGTCCCCAAGGATGACAAAGAGCCTGCACAGGGAGTTAAAATAACTCACTCTCGGAGACGACTCGGTGCATGCACGTTCTCTGTCCGTGAGCTCTCTCTGGCGCAATATTTCTGGGCCATCTGCCTCTGTGCATGACCTAAACACACACTGCCCTCTTCCTCTGAGAAGTGATTCCTAAATCAGCTCCTGCTCAGACACTGGTGCGACACTGCCTGGTCCGTCCCAGGCAGCAGGTGTGGCTCTGCCAGGAACGCAATCCACTAGCAATATTCCCGGGAGCGGTGAACATTTCTCCTTTGTTCTCATCTCGAAAATGTACTTAGTATATTATATTCACTGACATTCTCACAACAATCTTGCAGGATAAGCATCTTTATTAATAAGTCAAATGAAGCACACTCCTTTTGTGTTTGTTTTTTATTTACTTGATACAGTTAGAAGAATTGAAGAGCCTGGTACTTCTTACCCATTACATTGGATAATGTTGTGGTTGTTTAGCAAAAACAGATTAACAGCCTCTTTCTACAGCTAGCTCATTTTTAAAAGCATACTTAACGCAGATGAAGCGTGGGGCTTTTTTTAAACAGCCGGCATAACTGTTAATTTGCTTTCAGATTGCATTTTCAAATTTCTTTGGATTTATAAAAAGTGCATGTCAACAGACCAGAATTAAAAAGGTGACAAACTGTGAAGAATTAAGAGTTCTAATTTAACAGCTGAGCAACTGCAAATAACAAAATCTCAGACAAACACCATTTTAATGAAAGATGACATGCTGGAGATGCTTTTTCGTTGTTTTGTTCCTTTTCATCAGGTAACAGCAAATGCGTTTAGGAAGCCACACTGGAATGTTGTGAGTGTGAGAACCAGCTCCAAGCCATGCTGTTAGCTTTGCTTTTTTGTTGTTTTCTGAAACCATATATGACTCTTGCTTTGCACTAAGTAGATATTTCTTCACTCAGATGCGTCACAGTTGTTCAAGTCCAGACTAGTTATGTGTTAGTGCTATCCGGTGCTCTTCTTCTTGTGGTTCCTACTTCTGAAACCCTTCTTTTTCATAACTAGAGAGAATCGCATGATCATACAGGGAAGAGATATGAAACATTCTATGGTGCAAGAGTGAAATTTTGTGACTTATAAAAAATAATATAGGTCCTGTCTTGCCTTGCAAACACAGAGATGGCATTAACTGACATTGGAGGAGGGATGAAATGTGATTAAGGGATGAAGCAATTTTGACTGTGGATAATAAAGTTCATGGAAGATCAGAGTGTGCAGTCATGTTCTTTTTTAATTTATTAGGGCTTCTAATAAATGTTCACTGATTAATTGCCGAAAGATGTATCCCCCTGCTTCCCGAGCATTTATAGAACAATAAGAGCATGTTGCTCAGACTTTGAATGAGATGTGTGTGCGTAGCTCCCACTTACAGATTTGTAAGCAAGTTCCTGTGAGGGGTCACCTTTCGGTCCCAGGGCACTGACTCTGAACATTGGATTGTGGTTTACTAGTTTCCCTTATTTTCTACTCAAATAGCTTTGATATTGTTTTAAAGAGATTGTTGGGAATTAATACAATGAGAAAATAGACCTCCAAAAATATCTTTCTTTTTTCATATTCAGTTAAATAAAATTACAGTTTTCGGCTTTCTTTATTTTCCTTTCATAGACACCTAATTCCTCTAGATTTAAGTATGTATTTATGGTTGACCTTGCAGGATATTCTAATTATCATTTTGCAAAAATAATCGTGTTCTAATTAAGTATCTATGAACACATTTTATCTAATTTTTATTAAATTTATTATAATTGTATATATACACTGAGTGGCCAGATTATTATCATCTCTGAACGCATAATAATCTGGCCACTCAGTGTATATCCTATATAATAAAAGGCTAATATGCAAATTGTCCCCTCGACCAGGAGTTCGACCAGCAGGCAGGCTGGCCAACCACCCATGTCCCCTCCCCCGGGCCAGGCTGGCCGGACCCCACCCATGCACGAATTCATGCACCGGCCTCTAATACACACACACACACACACACACACACACACACACTGATTGGCCAGATTATTATGCTTTCAGAGATCATCATAATCTGGCCACTTAGAGCATATATATATATGATATTTATTATCTAGCTTCCCTCATTGTCATCATCCCCCACCAGAGTGGCACATGTGTTAAAATTGATGAATCTGCATGGACACATCATCACCATTCAGAGTCAGTAGCTTACATTAGGGTTCACCTTCCTCAAACATTTAAAGACTGGCTTTATAACAGTACTTGTATATAACAAATATTTACGTGTAGAATTTTAATAGCGAATAAAAGAAGGCATGATAACAATGATAGAGAAAAAACTGGAGAGGCCAATAGCTGGGCATTTGAGGACAGATACAGTGGGAGCATGTCTCTGGGAGGCCTCCATCAAAGTATACATAGCAAGAGGGGTCCAGAGGGAACTCTGGGAAAAATCACCCAAATTGTGTATATTATGTTAACTATGTAGTTAATGATGGGACTAACATATGAGATATTTATCATAAAGTCTGGGAGAAAGAAAACTGGAAACATATTTTAGTGTCTAATAAGACAGAGTAACAGATATTATTTAATTCAGTTAGTATTTAATACATTCAAATGTGTTTATAGCGGGTATGACTTTACCCTAGCTACAAAACAGAGTTTTAATTGTTTTTTCATCTTTTGAAGACTTTCTCATTTTATTTTTTTTATTTTGGGGTTGAAAAGTGGTTGTCTATACTGATCCACAACTCTCTGAATTTGTGGATTGTATTCAATTGGATAAATGTTTACAAACTAGACATTTATTTCTGAACTCATCTTTTTTTTTTTTTTTAACACGCCTTGCCAAACAGCAGCTAACACACACCACTAACAGTATTTTGCTCTTCCCTAGAGCAAACAATTCCTTAGGTGCATAGTCTGCCTTCCATTTTACCGCAGATGATAGGTTCACAAATATTTTACCAGGTACTGTTGACTTCTCAGTATCTGATAACAGATTCTTTTCCACCTTTCACTTGACCCTTAAACCAGTGACATATATTTTGCAGTTTGTTTTTCATTTTTTAATAGTGTAATTATTTTTTGGTGTGGACTTATATATCAGGACTATAGTAACAACCCCTCAAACTCAGTGACATTGAACAGAAAATGTATGTCTTCTTCATGCTACACAGAATCTTGGGTCATTAGAGTGATTTGTTCCATGTCAATCTCCCTCAAGGATCCAGACTGATTTAAAACCTCTGTCATCTGGATCATCATTGTCAGAGGACATCAACATGAAAAATTGAGCACTTGCTCTTAAATACTTAATCCCAGAGGTGACACGTGCGGTTACTATTCATATATGCTTGGTCAAATCAATTCACAAAACCACATCTACTGAATGACGACAGAGAAGTAGAATCTTACATTTCCAGAAGGAGAAGACCTGGAAATATCAATGAACAGAGCTAATGACTCTCATAGTCCCACTGATCCACACTAAATGTGAGCAAGTGGATGGAAGGAAAATCCTCAAAGGACAAAGTCTGGAATGGCCCAAGCATAATACCACCTTGGTTCCCAAATTTTCCCTGCTATGAATATTACATTTGTATCATCAGAGTACTCTACTGTAGAAAATTCTCTCACCAACCCAACAACCCACCAAATATTTACTGGATTCTATTTTTGTATAACCATAATAAGAAAATAAATGAAAGTAGTAAAATTTTTGACAGAGCGTTTCATTATTTTTATCAATGGCCACAAATAATTATGTTCCATAAATAAACACAGCATCTGTGTTATACGACAAAACTACATTTTTATTTTATGAGTTGCATATTCCCATGTAATTCTAAATAATTCATTCCTCTCTGAACGAAGAAAGTAAAGTTTTACTGGGAGTTTCGTTTAATGGGAGATTTGGCATAACATATTCCTCTACAGTAGTAAATATCCTTAGTGAAATAAAATTGTCTTGTCCTTAGAGTCAAAGTTCTGTGGTATGAACTATTATTTCATTACCTAGCTTTATAAGTATTTTTTGCTATTGGTTTACATGTAAATTAGTTTCCAATAATAACGATTTAGAAATATATTATCAAATGCCATTGCTTTCTCAATCCTCGCCTGATTCCAAAAAGTATCTAAGAACTTGCACTTATAGGTCCTTCATGTATTTTTAGAAAAGACAGAAAGTCCTACCTGACAATAATGGTAAAAATTCAAAGGAAAACAAATGTAAGTCATGTGAATGCCTTGGTATGTCTGCAGTTACAACTGTGTTCTGTTCTATCTTGTAAGAATGCCCGGTGTCTACCCCCACCCCACTGACTCAGGTCTCCTCTCCTGGTCTGGAACTGGACCAGCTCTGCCAGCTCCATTCCAGCTGACTGTTCTTTATTATCAGTCCCTCCCCACGGAACTTCAGTTTGGTTTCCTGAAACCAAGGCCCCATTTAATTCTGCTGGTTTCTTTTTTCTGTATATTTTTTCCTGCCAATTAATTGGGACCAAACTTGCTATGGATACCTGTTTCAATATGGTCACACGCTGTGTGTCTTTGATAACTGGTGAAGGAAAAATTATTCTGCTCCTTTGCTTTTAGCAGGCATGCCATTAAACTCCTGAATATGCATTTGATGCTACTATGAAAGGATCCATGAAACAGAACATCTACCTGCTTTTCTCTTAGTGATTGATGATGTAAACCCATCTACAATGTCCCTTTCTCTCAAGTAAGAAGACAAAAAAGGTATAAAAAGAACATTCATTTCCATATTTATTACAAAGCTATAATGTAGAGGTAGTTACATTCTCTGACGGGTACCACCAGAGAGCTATTGAACTTTAAAAATTAGCAGCCTGCTGTAACACATGTTCAGTTTCCATCTAAATGGTTCTCCCATGGCCTGCCATTGGAGAAATTTAGGAAGTCCAAAAGTCATGGTACACGAAGCAGTGTTAACAGGTGAAGTGAAGAATTGGGGGCCATTGAAGTGGTAGGGCTGAGCGCAAGTACAGTTACCATGGGAACCGAGCTCCAGCAGCATTATCCCAAGGAATGGGTCAGGTGTGGCTGTGCTTGAAGCAATGACTCATTATAAAAAATGGTGTTATAAGTTTTGTGAAATTTAATTTGTGAGTTTATGCCATAATATTGTAGAACATTAAAAATAACCACTCCCTGTAACATGGATTAATAATTTATATTGGGGCTTGAATGAAGAACTTCATATGTAAGAAGTCATGATCTTAAATATCTTTAAGTAAGGACACATGTAGTATGTCTCTGTTTCCAAGTCTATATCTGTACATTTTAATAATTTAGATACATCCTACAGTACAAATTCTTATAAAGTGCATTATAATGCATAATATTAAATATGCTCAATCTTCAATCCCATCACTTCAGATGAATAGGAGTTATGTGTGAATAATTGAAGTTATTTTTAAGGAAAAGGATATTTTTATTCCATCATATGTTTACACATTTAAAAAACATCAGATCTTGAAAAGTGTTACACACACATGCATATACACACACATACACACACTCACACACTATGCTGATATAACTTCTAGGAAATATGGCTAAATGAGCTGATGTGGCAAAACACCCACTCTCAAACACAAATAAAGCTATGTATAATACTTGTTTTTAATAGCTAAGCTCAAGAAGAAGAATATGATAGCCCTCATTAATGAATAAATAATTCTAAGCAAGAGTGGTGAATAGCCACGCAGGGCTAGGGACTTATGAGGGTTTCAGGGCAGGACATTAGGGATAGGAGAAAGCATAGGAGAAGTTAGTCCCATGATGGGATAGAAAAAAAATGATTCTCTAAGCGCTTCTATGGGGAAAGCAAACAAAGAAAACAGCATTTGTCTGGTCCTATGGATGGAAAAGCCATAATACTATTTCTTGCCCAAGGGGGGGGGTCCTTACTTCTCTAACCATGTTTTACACACAATAAAAGTTGGTAAATGAGAAAATAAGAATCTTCTCTTTTACTCTCTCTCTCTCAATATGTAGTGTGTGTATAAATTTATACATATTACATTATAAAACATATGTATATGTATGCATACACACATATGTAAAACAACCTCTAACAAATTAATGAATGGATCAGCATTGCACACCAACAGTTAGCACTATTATGAAAAGAAAGCCATGTAGACATTTTGTGCCTCCTAAGGAAAGAACATGCCACCACCCATGAAGTAGACTTGACAAAAAACATCTTCCTGAATCTTTATCTTTTCAGTCTACTAAATCCAACTACTAAAACAGAGTAATTATAGAGACTACATCATATTAATCACATGTTGAACATACAAATCGTATCATCAATAAAGTAAGGGACACAATCAGAAAACACTGGAGGTCATATGACCTAGTTATTTCAACAAATAAATTGTAAGAGAAAAAAAAGGTGAAATAAAAATCTATAGATGAAGGAGACAAACAACATACAATTATAACATGTGGGCTTTATTTGAATCCGTAGGCAAATGAAAAACTAAAAAATGCATGATGTTATGAGACATTAAGAAATGTTATCATTGGCTAGATATTTAATAACTAGAGGCCTGATGCACGAATATTCATGTAAGAATGGGCCTTCCTTCCCCTGGCTGCCGACACCACCTTCGCTCTGGCCAGAGCTGCCTTTCCGCTCCGGCCCGGAGCCGCCTTTCTACCTTCCCACGCTGCCCAGAGGCCCAGAGCGGTTGGGGTGGTGCATAACACCTGCGTCATCACCATGGCGACGACACAAGCATCCCGCTCTGCCCCCTGGCTGCTGGGCGCCTGCATATGCAAATTAACCCACTATCTTTGTTGGGTTAATTTGCATACTCACTCCTGATTGGCTGGTGGGTGTCGTGAAGGTATGGTCAATTTAGCATGTTACTCTTTTATTAGGTAGATATTAAGAAGTTGCTAAAGTTCTATAATGGCATTGAGATTATTTTTAAAATATATTCTTTATCTTTAAGAACTAAGTATTAAAATATTTATTAAACACTAACATGAGGTATGGAAATTGCTTTAAAATAATATGTAAGGGGGAAATGAGTGGGAGTATAGATGACACAACACTGGCCAGGAGATAATAATTGCTGAAGCTGGGTAACAGATATATGGAGTCTCATTATATTATTCAGTCTATTTTTACATATGCCTGAAATAGTTCATAATAAAAAGATTAAGAATAACATTATATATTTGAAGTGATAAAACTGCTTTTAATTAGTACCATACTATACTATACTACAATAAAAAATTAAATGGAGACTCTAAAGACATTATAATATAGACCACTCATGAAAATAAAATAATAAAATATTAAGCATGTTTAATGTTTATTGATCATTTAACCTCTTCAAAGGCAGAAATTAATTTTTGCCTTTGTAGGCCTCATAATTCCTGGAAGAGAATAGCCACTCAATATTCATCTTAATAATTTTATTTTATTTTGCTTTATCAGAATATGAAAAGACTTTAATAATGCAAGAGTAAGATATAATCCATTAAAGATCCAAGATGTATTTTTCTACTTAATGATTTAGAAATGTAAGCAAAGATAAGCATACTGATACAGATGGGTATTCATATAGCCAGAAAAAAATAATATTTATGTAATAATGAATTTTAAATATTTTCTACTCACTCTATAAGAAAAAAGAGCTAATGTCATTTTCAGAATTGATACATAATCTATCACTATGAGAAGTTAATTAAGAAAACTACAATGAGCTAGAAGTTCAATGCTAACCTTATCTGAGAATTCGTATGCTGCCTGTAAGCCAAGTTTCAATCTCCTGTGACATCATTCATAAACCACTAACCAAAATAACTACAAACAAGTGAAATATAATGAAAACATGAGCAATGAGCTCGATGCATTTGTAAAAAAGTAAATCATGTCAAGCAAACTTAATTACCTTCTCAATCGAAATACATAATTCATGGATGAAGTGAATGTAGTTGATGTGACAGATTTATATTTCATAGAGTTGATTGAATGACTCAGAGTTATGATTTGAAAAAAATAGATGTAATTGTCTTACATAAGCTGGCATTTCTTATTGAAAATGGAAACAAATCTGTTGATAAAATGGATAAGGCCTACAAATTAGAAATCAAACCTACTCATAAAGCCCTCTCTGATGAACCTTTATGAAAGGTGACGCACTGAGTCCTGCCATACCTCTCAAGTTCCCTGAGGACAGAAATACGTGAGACCAGTAATGGAGGACCTGGGTGCATTCCAGAGGAAACATGAAGAAGTAAGTCCCCTGTGTCCTTGCTACTCCTAAGTACTTTTATCTTTTCACATCTCACAGCAACCCTGGGGTACTTGCAACCCCCAATTCACACCTGTAGGAAACTGCAGTAAACAGAGAATCTAAGGGCCTTGGACAGCATCAGAGCTGGCGAGTCTAGGTTCTCACCCAAACACTCGGCCTCACAGGCCATGCAGAGATAACAGAGACACTCAGGTGCTCACAACGTAGTGGATCATGTAAAACATCAACCCACAGGATGCAACCAGAGGACATCAAATCAGATGAATATAAAGTTACTTCCCAACCTCAAATCTGCTGCACATGAACACAAAACATGCTAGCATACAGAAAGAGAAAATCAGTGGTAAACTGTATGATAAATTGCCCAGCCAGTGTGGTTCAGTGGTTGAGCATTGACCTATGAACAAGGAGGTCCCAGTTCGATTCCCAGTCAGGAAACATGCCTGGGGTACAGACTGGATCCCCAGCAGGGGCATGCAGGAGGCAGCCGATCAATGTTTCTCTCTCATCATTGATGTTTCTATTTCTCTCTCCCTCTCCCTTCCTCTCTGAAATCCACAAAAATATATTTTTTAAAAAGTATGATAAATTAGCAAATTAATAAGTCCATTGAAGCTTGCAAATTCTGTTCATTTGCTTTTTAAATTTTTTTGGTATTTATATAGAAAAATGTTGCTTTCTCTAGCCAAAGAACTAAGATCCCTTTTCTATTTATCTTTTTTAAAAAGTGTGCTT
The DNA here is from genome assembly GCA_025583905.1 of Ia io. Classification (NCBI taxonomy): domain Eukaryota; kingdom Metazoa; phylum Chordata; class Mammalia; order Chiroptera; family Vespertilionidae; genus Ia; species Ia io. The sequence continues at coordinate 5,774,790 of JAJQQW010000014.1, forward strand.
CTTTCCACAATAACACAGCTCATACAAGAGAGAGAGCTAGCAAACAAATGTACTTCAAAGATGTCAATGCTTCCTTAGCTAACGAAACTCAATGTGTTGTCATTAGAATTTAAATACTTAAAGAGATTATAGTATTTCTTTTAAATACCTTATTTTTAAAATGGAATTGAAATTTGCTGAGAAATGTTAGGGACTTCTGTGAAAAAAGACTTGTAGGTATCTATAACCTCATAAGCACCTGCAATGTTCTTTCTTTTTTTTTTTAATATATATTTTTATTGATTTCAGAGAAGAAGGGAGAGGGAGAGAGAAAAAGAAACATCAATGATGAAAGAGAATCACTGATTGGCTGCCTCCTGCATGCCCCCTACTGGGAATCAAGCTCGCAACCCGGCCATGTGCCCTTGACTGGAATTGAACCTGGGACCCTTCAGTCCACAGGCCAGCACTCTATCTGCTGAGCCAAACCAGCTTGGGCTGCAATGCTTTTTCATAAGCACTCATTTTGGTGGCTCCATTTGACAGCCTACCTAATAAAAGGGTAATATGCAAATTAACTGTCACTCCGTCACAAAGATGGCAGCACCCATAGTCACAAGATGGCTGTGCCCAGTCCTCTCAGCCCTGCTGGAGTCCCCCAGTCCCAGGGAGGGCGGCCGCTGAGAGCGAGCAGCTTGAGTGGCCTGGCGGAATGCTTGCTTCATCGCCACGGCGATGAGGCAAGCGTTCCACCCTGGCCTCGGAGGGCCTCTGGGCTGCAGAGAGCCTCTGGGCAATGGGCACAGTGTGGCCAGGCCCCAGAGAGAGCTACTGTCACATGGATTTGTGCACAGGGCTACTAGTAGCTTCATAAAAGTGTAAGACCAGTGGGGACCTTGAGAGGTCATCCACCACTGAGAGTGGCACCCTACTCAAAGGTCCCTGACAAATGGGCATCCCTCCTACTTTAAAGCCACACTGCAAAGGAAGCTCCTACAAATTAATCACACACATAGCTCGCGAGAATAGAGAGCTCAGAACGGCACTCCTGATTAACCAATCATATTAGTATTCATCGCATCAGCTCTTCCATGGTTCCGACTGCTTTCTGCTTATAAATCAGTAGCATCTTAAAGACTCAAAATTCTCATCTACTCCTAAGGATGTAAGAATCACTCCTCAGTAGCATTTTTACTAAGCAGACCAACTGAGAATCCAAAATAACTATTATGTTAAGAAAGACTAACTGGCAGGAAGAACACTGGAATCCCTAAATCCAAATAATATTTTCAAGTGGACATCAGTGAATGTCAAGGTAAACATGAGTATATATCAAATGCATTCCACTAAATGGATGCAAATACTGATAAAGATCTTCTCTCCTTTAACTTCATATGATCTTTCCCTGTGGCCTTGCTTCTCCTGCACACATCATTCATTAGATTATGAAAACCATTAATGTCAAGAAGCAGAACAAAATGAATTCACCGAGGGGCTGCTATTAGCATATCAAGCAGCTATTTCTCACTAAATATTCCTGACAGCTCTCATTATGTATGATGGATGAGCTTTATAAGTAGTAGTAGTTTCTGAGGAAAATAAAATCTTGAAGCATACTACCATGTGTGGCTGAATAACTAGCAATCCTCTTTCCAAAGTTTATATTTTCCCCTTTTTAATGGAAAAGTGTTATAAAATTCACAGGTAGGTTAAATGCCCGAGTCAAACTTCATTTAGAAACCGCAGTCTAATTTATGACCTCAATATTATACGTGCTTTTAGTGAAATACATTTGGAGCCAGTCGTTCAAGTGCTCTACAAATATAGGAAATGATAGTAAACTAAAAAAAAAATAAATAAATAACAGTTGGAAATCAGAATTTTGGAAGCCACTAGTACTGGAGGGACTTAAGCACAGAAACTTAGAACATTGGCTAAAAGGCAGAACTATGATACTACTCCTTATAGAAAAGCTGTAAGAAAATACCAAAATCTTCATCATAGTAATGAGGGTGAAGAAATAATGATAATTACCACAATACTGTTTGCTTTTCTGCTCAGGTGACGGAAGCATTAAGTCCCAAGGGTATGAGCACATAACCCAGGGATGACATTCTGTAAATCACATTTACAAACTACAACACAGCGTGGAACCAGTCGGTAGAAGGGTTCTGTTTGGTCTGCACAGCGTATTTTTAAAAATCAGATTTCAGCATTTAAAAAATTAAGGAATTTCAGATGTCTGGTTACTTTATTATTATTATTATTTTAGAGAGAGAGGAAGGGTGAGGGAGAGAGGCAGAGAAACATCCATGTGAGAGAGACACATCAACTGGTTGCCTTCCACACACACCCCAACCAGGGACCAAACCCGCACCCGGTGTGTGCCCTGACGGAATTGACCTGCAACCTTTCCATGTGCAGGACAACACTCTGGCCAGGCCTCCTTTTTGTTTTATTTTGTTTTGTTTTGTTTTGTTTTGTTTTACTTTGGCAGCAATTGGTGGGAGCATCAGCATCAATTCTCCCTTTTGCCACAAACTCCTCCTCTCCATGCTGCCTTGGGTGGACAAGCAAAGGGTCCATTGTCTTCCTCATTAGGAGAGTATTGTGGTGTTTCTCGTGGTAGAGGAACACTTCTTTACAAAACGTAGAAAAACAATGAACTGAAGGGATAACTAAGTCAGTGACTTACGTTATCTTGTCTGATTCCGTTTCAAACTCATAAAAGAATTTGATGCAATCTTTTAACATGTTAATTTCTCACCGATAATAAGAAACAAATGAATGTTTCAAAACAATATGAATGTGCATGTAGAGATGTAAGAAGACTGATATGCAAATAATTATCACTTGCCTATTTTCTTTTTTTATGTTTTGTTTTGTTTATTGATTAAGGTATTACATATGTGTCCTTATCCCCCGAAAACAGATCCAGAGACAGAGAAGCATCGATCAGACCATCAAACTTTAGAGGGAAGGTGGGGGATGGTGAGGGTAAGAGGGAGAGATCAACCAAAGGACTTGCCTATTTTCTTCTCAGAAATATCTGGACTGGGTGTTCCAATGTAATAACATATATCAAGAATAAGCAGGTTTTAGGACCAACAATCTCCATTTTGATCACTTTTACATTTCCTTCCATTTCATTAAGAATATTTAACAAAAATTTCAGGATTTCTACAATGTTAACCACTTAGTTGAAACATGGCACTGTGCTATAAAGCAATTTCTATCTCCCAATATCCAAGCATCTAGGATTAATGTTATCATTTGTGCATCCAAAATTGAAATATCCATATTGTTTGTTTTGATGCTTTAGTCAAATTTCATCATCTTTTTTTAAAAAGAAATACTATGTCTTATATGAATAGTAAACCCAACCAGCATTATTTTACTATTTGACATGTTGAAGAATTGCCTTTTACTTTAGCTGTGATTTTCTTACACTTCCTTTTTATCAGAAACTTTCTCATGAAATGAAATGCTTCATTATCCATTCAGCAACAAGTGTTAATGAATGACACATGAGTGACAGGAGAGGAGTTAAAAACATGATGGAGGTGTTATTCCTGCTGTCAAGGGGATAAAATGTGCACACAGATTATTGTAATGCAAGAAAAGAAGTATAAAGGGGCATTCAGAGGAGGGTAGTGGAGGTTGTATCACATTAATAGGGAAACACACACACACACACACACACACACACACACACACACACACACACCACTAGCTCTTATGCTGGACAGAACTGTTCCTTATTTGCCTTACTGAAACTTATCTTTACTCGGGCCTTTTTTTTTCTAATCTGTAAAATGGGAATAATATTAGTATTTATCCTTTGAGGTTGTAACACACTTAAAAAGTGCTGGGCACACATTTTAGCGAACTCAACTCTTATGCATAATGCTGAGTGAGGCATTGAGACTGTGTGTTAGGATGGAATTTGGTTCAAGTTCTGGGCAAGCACTGTGCCTCTATTGTCCCGACCAAATCCTGTGTGAAAATTTTCACTCCCTTTTTCCAATATGCACAACACAATAAACAAGACATTCAAATAAGATTCACTTTATATAATTAGAGCTGCAATTTTCTCATTGTTTTCTTTTTAATTTCTATCAAAGTATCTCAAACGATTGTTTATGGTTTTGCTCACAATGCTCATATGTCCTGAGTTTTTCATTGCAATGACTTTTACTGGCAACCTTGGTTGGTTTGTACTAGGGGGCAGGAGTTTGAGTACATAAAGATTCCAGAGGGCCCTTCTGGCTTATCTTGATTCTGATGATTCTAAAAAAATTGCTCTTCATCAGCCTTCCTTCCACTCTCCCTCATGTTGCTATAGACACGCACATGTCCACAGCCTGCGTGGGGTCGCAGGTCCCCATGGTGCAAGCATGCCTATGCTGCCCACAGCTCCGCACGTGCGTCTCCCAGCAGCTGTCCCCAGAGATGAGGGACCGGGCTCTCCTGGACTCTAACAAGGACGACACTCACTAATGCTCTTTCTCTTCTTTCGAGCACTTCCTGTTACTTACTGAGTGGAAGGGGGAAAGAGTTGGTCATGAGTGTATGGCCCATTGGACTCTATGTGACCAACCTGAATTCAAGCAGAAGTGTTTCATCCTCATTCAGGTCCTAAAGCTCTGACCCCTAAACACTGTCTAGTAAAGTTGCTTCAAAAGAGTGATTTTCAGCCCTGGCCGGTGTGTTTCCGTCAGTTGGGCATCATCCCAGGCACCAAAAGGTCACCAGTCCGATGCCCAGGTTAAGGGTTTGGTCCCTGGTCTCCCTGGCTGGGGTGTGATCCCCAATCGGGATCTATAGTCAGGATGTTGTCCCCAGTCAAGGTGTGTATGGCGGGCAACCAATCGATATTTCTCTCTCTCTGTCTCCCTCTCCCTTCCTCTCTCTCTAAAAATCAATAAAAGCGTATTATACTAATGTTATTTGCAGAAAGTTTTCAGAAAGAATTTAAAAATGGTATTATTTAGGGTGTGGGGTTAGGGTGAGACAAAATTTCACCCTAATAAACGTTGCATGAAATGAAATGTGTTAAATGGACATTTGCTATAAGGTACTGGATTTCCCTCGCCTTGATAAAGTTAAAAGGCAACTTAATGGGCTCTTTCCACCTGAGCAATTTCAAGCTTCCTCAAAAGTCTTTAACAATTTTAGAAGCACACGCTTCAAAATCCATGGCAAGTTTATCAAGCAATTGAATAATAAAAAGGAAACAGGGAAAATAAATCAATGGGAAGATTTTAGCTCAGAAACATTATCTCAACAGCATTATGTCTGCGCTAGAACCACTCGTATGCGGTGGCTTGTTAGCAGCTGCAGTCATAAATTTTCGCGCCCAGCATATTCAGAGGAGATGATATATGCCTGGCAGCGATCCCGCACAAATATATGATTTTTTAATCTATGAACTGTAATAACTCCCGGAACTGATGACTGGAAACCCTCCTCTGCAGCTCATTCACTTGTGTATAGCTTTCCCAGCGCCCTGGGTGATCCTTCCACTCCTTCTGCGGGACTCCCAGTGCTGACTGCGTTCCCTTCGCTTTCAGACACCAGCCCTGGCCATGTTCCTCCCCTTCTACAGTGTGTGCCCCACCACCAGCCCTGGCCATGTTCCTCCCCTTCTACAGAGTGTGTACCCCACCACCAGCCCTGGCCATGTTCCTTCCCTTCTACAGTGTGTGCCCCACCACCAGCCCTGGCCATGTTCCTCCCCTTCTACAGAGTGTGTACCCCACCACCAGCCCTGGCCATGTTCCTTCCCTTCTACAGTGTGTGCCCCACCAGCCCTGGCCATGTTCCTCCCCTTCCACAGTGTGTGCCCCCCCACCAGCCCTGGCCATGTTCCTCCCCTTCTACAGAGTGTGCACCCACCACCAGCCCTGGCCATGTTCCTCCCCTTCTACAGTGTGTGCACCCACCAGCCCGCTGGTGGCCACCTGCAAAGTACGCCTTCCTCCCTGAGTCCCGGCAAGAGGAATGAACCAAATCTCGCCCTCGACTCCAGGGCCCACTCCCACGATGTCACCCATCCTGATTTGCCAAATTCAAGGAGCTAGCCCAAATCTACTCATTGGGCTCCTCCTGTCTTGCCATCTGGCACCAATTTTCTTTCTTCTCCTTCAGATTTTTCTCTTTTTTTGTATCAGGAGATTTCAGTTTTATTTCTTATCCTATTGCCACTTCAGTAACGTGTGTGGTTTTCATCTATAGCAGTGGTCGGCAAACTCATTAGTCAACAGAGCTAAATATCAACAGTACAAATATTGGAATTTCTTTTGAGAGCCAAATTTTTTAAACTTAAACTATATAGGTAGGTACATTGTTATTAACTTAATTAGGGTACTCCTAAGCTGGCCTTTGCTAAAAATTCAAGGGGCCAAAGAGCCGCATGTGGCTCGTGAGCCGCAGTTTGCCGACCACTGATCTATAGGAACGGGGTAGAGAAAGGCAGCTGTAACCTTTGGTCGGAATCCAGCTCGCACTGGCTATGTGAATATAAGCAAACTTCTAAAACCCTAGGAGCCTTATCCCACTCCCTCCCCATAGAACTGCTATTCTGATTAAATTCACTGATATAATATATATTTTATGTACCTAACCTGGTACCTAAAAGCACCACGTGATTCAAAAAAAAAAAAAATACTAGTTCTCTGTATCGCTTTCAGTGACAACAACTTCTCTTGACAGCTGGAAGGCGAGAGCCCCACCACACATGGTCAAGTGTCCCCAATACTATAGCCATGATGTCAGAGTGCTCTCCCTCAAAGAGTAAACATAGCCAAACACTAGTTAAAGTAGTAAGGACAGGTTTCCATTGTAATACATTATTACAAAAGGGAAAAGTTTCCATCATGGACTGAACTCAACTTTGATTTGTACGGAGGTGACTTGGCCTTTTAAAGAGAGAATGCGGACATAGAGAGGGGGTGGGCAGGGGCTTCATAGAACCAGGGAAGTGAAACATTATAAAAAGTGGGGAGAAGTGGATAATGGTCCATGTGAAACCCACCTGGGTTTGGTAAGTGGCCCTTCTCAATATTAGGTTCCTACCTTCCCACAGACACAGGGAGCCAAGGGCCCTATGTTTAGGTGTGGGCTGGAACCAACAGCAAATTCTTCGGGCAACCTTGAGTTTTCTCAGGCAGGGGCCTTAAAGGAACATGCCGCCTTGAGCTATCAGAGGCAATGTGTTTTGCTCAGGTCTTTCTAGGCCAAGGTTGAGACTTAGGTAGGAAAGAGCTCAGAGGGCCCTGGTGAGAGTTTGAACAAGAATAGAATCTTTGAACAAGAAGAGAATCCTCACGCCTCTTCCCGCTGGCATCCCACCTGATGAACTACACTTCTCCAGTCCTGTGTGCACCACCAGCCTGCCATTGCTAACTTGGAAAAACCCAGGGAAGCTGAAATCTTTGAACAGTGTTTTTCCCTCAGCCTGGGCCTCACCTCTTAGCTCTAGTTTTCTTAAAACCTATCTCACCTATTAGGTAACTCAGTCCTAAAAGCTAAGTTTCTGCCTCCCTCTGTCACTACAAATGCTATGCAGCATTTGCTCAATCTGCTGTGACAGCCAAGTTTGTCCACCAGCTGACTATCTGCCAATTAGTACATCTATAAAGTATGTAGATATATGTATATAAATTCTCAATGGATTGTTTCTCACTGAGCTCCAGCTGAAGGAGAAGGAGGGTAAGTAAAGACGTGTCTATGCCATGGCTCCTGCAAAGCAGACTGCCCACAATTCTACTAGTAGCAGTGGTAAAACACTGAGGAAGCAACTGACTACCAAAGCAGTTCATGAGAGTGTGCCCTCTCCTGGAAGGATGGAGAAACATCATCGATATAGAAATGGTACCGTGGCACTTCCTGAAACAAGATATTATCAGAAGTCCACTGATAATACTACAAATTGGTTAATATGACTGAAAAAAATGTACATTGTAAATTTTTTAAAAGGTGTCATTTAGTCACACTAAATAACATGAATTAAATATAGCATTTTATATTTTATCACAATAATAACACTATTTACTTGTCTTGTTTGTCGTTAACCATGGCTTATGTTATGGGAATGAAATGGATATAGGATGAAGAAGATGCATTCTTTTGAAGCATTTAACTCTGAACTACATTAAAATATCCACAGTCTGGTGTTTGTGTGAGTTTTAAAACCTTTGGATTCATCCTATAGGATGCCAGAATAATTTTTCTATATGGAAACAAGAATGAGAATAGAACTCAAAAATGGAACTTATAGACCAATCGCGCTCATGAATATAAATACAAAATTCTAACTAATGCAATGGAGTACAGCATTATAAAAAAGAGCCTTGTATTTGTAGATTGTATCTAAGTAACATTTATATCAGGAAAGCAAAGGTTGTTCAATATCAATGAAGTTATGTAAATGTTACTCAATACTAACGAATAAAATCATATGGTGATTTAATAGCAAAAAAGTATTCATATGATTGATGAGGCATTACAAATCAGTGGGTAAAGGATGAGTTATTTGATAAATGGTATTAAGACAATTAGTTTTCCATATGGCAAAAGTAAAATTAGATCATAATCTCATTTCATACAGAAAAAAATAAACTCCAGATGGTTTAAGAATCTTAATAGGAAAAATAACTTTGAAAGTTTTAGAAAACATAAAGAATATTTTAATAAATTCTAAATAGAGGTGGATTTCTGGGGCAAAACACACGAAAAAGAAATAATATAGAAAGTGAATTATAAAATTGATCACAACAAAATTAAAAGTTTGCATAACATATAACATAAATATACCATAAATCTAGTTCAGAGATCCAAATCAAATTGAGAAAGATAATTGTAATATATATATATTACAATAATATTTTTAATATATACATGTCACATATATAATATATATAAATATATATATATATATATATATATATATATATATTACAATGATCTTTCTCAATTTGACTTGGATCTCTGAACTAGATTTATGGTATATTTATGTTATATATATATATATATGTATATATATATATATATGACATGTATATATTAAAAACTATTAAAAATCAATAGAAAAGAAGATGAATAACCTAATTAAAAATAAATAAAGTTTATGATTAGGTTATGCACAGACAAAAATACCCAATTAGCCAACAAAAATATTGAAAATATGATGAAATTCTCTAGTAACTAGAGAAAAGCAGAATAGTGTGGGAAACCATTGCATACCTCACGCTCCAGTGGGCACTCTGTGAGACTGGCTTTGGGCATTCCCTTCAGCTTTGAGACCCTGATTCCTTCCCATGAACACCATCTTCGCCACGGCCTTGGTCTACTCTGAGGAGCCCAAACTCTTTCAGATGTTTGGTGAAGCATGTTTTCAGATTTCTCAAATCTCTGAAGGAGCTTCTACCAAATCATGCACCCCATCTCAAATATCTATTTTGATGGTTGATAGTGGGAGGTGGGGAGTGAAGACATTTACATGTTGCCGCTTTTTCTATTCTTCCTCTTTATATAGGCCCTCCTTAGATAGTCCCTCCTCTGAGCAAAAGCAAGGCTTTTTCTTAATTTCTTTCCTCATTTATTTCTCACTCTGGAAAGGTGGAAAAGTTTGGGTAAGACTAAATGATAAGAGGAAAAGAGGAATAGTAGTTGAGGGTAAAAGAATGAATTAATACGTAGATTATGCAATCACAAAAGTCCAATATTGCATTAATGTTTTGTGAAAGGCTCAGAGCAAGAGGTTCCTGAAAGGGTGAAGCCACACGTTGCTGAGACCACGCCAAGATCAGCTGGACACCTGTGTGGCATGGCTCCGGGAGATATTTCCATCACAGGCTATGATGATATGGACTGAACTAACTGTTAATGGCTAAGACTCTAGTAATGTGTGGCTATGTTTTGATCCGTGGACTGCCAGAAAGGTGAACAAGTGAGTCCCAGAGCAAATGAATCCTGAAACCTTACTTGGAGGCAAAAATGACAAAACTGAAGCTGTCCTGCTTTGGGCACATCATGAGAAGGTGGGGTTCTTTGGAGAAGAAAAGAAAGCTGGGAAAAATAGAAGGCAGCAGGACAAAAGGAAGACCAAATGTGAGATGGAGCGGCCCCACAAGGCAGCCATAGGCACCATGAGTCTACAGACACCATGAGTGGCCATCTCTCTGTCATAGGGTCACCAGGAGTTAGAACCAACTCAATGGCACATAACACATGACCATTTATTTTTATATTATGTCTACTACAGTTCAGCGACATGTTGTAATACTGATATTGGTGGTCAAATGCATTGTTAAACTACACTGAGTAGCCAGATTATTATGATCTCTGAACACATAATAATCTGGCCACTCAGTGTATATCTTATATAATAAAAGGCTAATATGTAAATTGTCTCCTCGACCAGGAGTTCGACCAGCAGGCAGGTTGGCCAACCACCCATATCCCCTCCCCCTGGCCAGGCTGTCCAGACCCCACCCATGCACTAATTCATGCACCGGGCCTCTAATATATATATATAATTATATATATATAATATATATATATATATATATATATATATATATATATATATATATATATATATATATATATATATATATACTGAGTGGCCAGATTATTATGCATTCAGAGATCACAATAATCTGGCCACTCAGTGTAAGTTAAAGCCTCCCCAGTATAAATGGTGGAAAATGAGTGGCCTGGGGAAGAACTGGTTTTATCTAGCTATTGGCTCATTTCTATGCCAAATAATTCTGCACAAGTTTAACCCAATGCTAAATCAAGGGAATGGCTTTATAGAATGGATCAATCATTTCTTTAAACTCTTGCTCCCTACACTGGTTCCTCCAAATGTTCGGTATATGTGTAAAGATGGTATTGCTCTATCTGGTATATTGATGCTATACTAAATGTAGATGCCCACACGAACAAACCTATTTGGCTATAAGAGAATCTTGGACAAAGGCCAAGGGATAGGCTGTATAGTAAAGAACTTGACCTTGCACCAACAGAAGTCTGGTATTTTCTTAGGCTTCTAGTAGGTAAACGATGTCAGGTCTCATAGGAGTGGTTTTTTTTTAGGGTTAAGGCTTCCCATTCCAGATTTTCGGTGGAAAGGGAAGTGGCCATGCCTAATAGTTTTAAAGCAGGGGTTTGGTATGCCAAATAGACCAACATTGTGACTTAAATAGAGCTTTGAGTCACACAATATCAGTCAGTTAGGAAACTGAGTTCAATCATGTGGCCAATAAATTATGCCTGCATCATGTAAAAACTCCAGATATCATAGCTCAGGTGACGTTTTATTGTTGATAAATACTCCTTGTGTGTTTCCATATATTACTAGAGGCCTGGTGCATGAGATTTGTGCACTGGTGGAGGACGTGGCCTGTGGGGATCGGCCAGCTGTGGTAACACCCTTCATCCTGGTCAGCCAAGCAGCTATGGACCTGCCCTCTGAGCAGCTGCTCCCACTGTGGGAGTGCACTGACCACCAGGGGGCAGCTCCTGCATTGAGCGTCTGCCCCCTGGTGGTCAGTGCGCATCATAGGGACTGATCGACCAGTCGTTCTGGTCATTCCGCTGTTCGGTCTCTGGGCTTTTATTATATAGGATTGCTGGGAGAGTAACATGTCCTGATTTCAAGAGACATCAGGACATGTTTTGGAAACTTCCTGGACTTCACTCTATGTATTTTCCCCTTGGCTAATTTTAATCTGTACCTTTCTCTTTAATCAACTCCAGCCATTGGTATAATTGTTTTAGTGAGTTCCGTGAGTCTCCTAAGTGGCTACTGAACTGATAGCGGTTTGGGGAACCCCTCAAATGTGCAGTTAGTGTCAGAAGTGAAGGGGGTCTTATAAGGACTATGCCCTCGAACTTTACAGTTTTACAAACTCCAAGCACCCTGTCACCATTAATGACAGTAGTTTGCTTGTTTGTTCACTTTTATATTTGCAAAAAGGGTAACTTGAATTACTTACTTAGGTATTTTCTTTTATATTGGTCAGGTTTTACATCTCTATGAGAGAAGATAATTTACTTTTTGTGTTTTGTAACTGAAAGAGGTTTTAGATGTATGGTGACAATCAATTGTGGGCTAAGTCAGATGTGCAAATGGTTTCCACACATAGGTTTCTTGACGATAGAACCATACTATTCCCTAAGACTATTTCTACCCTTGGGTTGTAAAGTGTTATTTGCACATACTTTGATATTTTTCCTTTCAAATTAAGCACAGTGAGATATTGCAAAAGCATCCTATTCTCTAACGTGTACTCTAAAAAATGCTCTTTACATGATTAGTGTAAAGAAGACCTTTAACTGATGTCTCAGAGGTTCTTATTACTTCTAATCAACTACATTTTTCGTAATTATAATATGTAGTTAGAACCAAAAGTTCTTAAGATAAAGGGAAGCTGAACAGGAGAGGTAGACTCTCTGCCATTAGTACCTTTAGACCCGTGTTCTTCTCCACCTAAAACTTATTGTCACCCCTTAATTCACAGATAGTACACCGGAACTTATTATGACATGCTCTTCAGCAAGAAAGCATTCCTTAGCAAAAAGACTGACATTTTCCTCAAATGCTTTATAAATTCCTTTTAATCATGATGGTAAAGATTTAACAATAGAACAGATTCATAGAAATACTTTCCTGCCTCCCTTTCTTTGTTGATGGACATCATTTAACGCTGCCAATGACAGAGAGTAGACAAAATGCCTTCTCTTTTTATTATTTGGAAATTTCTAACCATTTTTTCACTGTTTATTTATGTAGAATAAATGGTAACTAGGGTTCCTGAAGGATCTTTATTAAAACATGTTTATTTTATTAATTTGATGGTAAAAGGGGGCTTATTTAATATACATTTGTTATCTAAGATGATCTTTTTTTTTCTTTCTACATGAACCTCCCCATCATGACCTGGCCAAATAGCAGAAACATTTTGTGCTTAGACTTAACACAGGTCATGAAAGCTCCAAAGATCAATGAGATTTTATGGAGAAGTGTTGACCTTAAAGCATTCTCAGTTGAACTGTTCTTACCATGTGTGTGCATTCTCTAAAGGTGCTAGATGGAGAAGGAGAAAGTCCATTTTGGACTCGCTTGGGGAGCTATTCTATAATTCACAAATCCACCCATGGCTTTGTCTTCCACATCCTTCCAATTGACAACCGATTATCTAAATACTATTTGTGCAAATGTAATAGAGTATTTTCCTTGAATCATTAAAGTCCCTAAATATGCTTCTATATATGAAACCTACAAAATTATTACTACAAGAAACATTTGCGAGAGAACCAAGATGGAGGCATAGGCAAACACCTGTACTCACCCACCTCCAACAACCACATCAAAATTACAACTAAAATACAGAACACCCGTCATCCAGAACTGCTGGAAAGCTGGCTGAATGGAAAAACTACAACTAGAGAAGTAAAGAAGAAAGCACACTGATACTGGGAGGAGGGGCAGAGGTGCAGAACAGGCTGGTCTAGCATCCATGTGAGCCGCTGTTTTAATCAGGAGGGAGACCATCTTTGTGGAGGCTGCTAGAGGATCAAGGGGTCCCAGCCCCACACCAGACCTCCAGCCCAGGGTTCCAGAGCTAGGAAAAGAAGTCCCCACAGGCAGTAAGAACTACAGGCTGTAAAAACCAGTGCAGATTGGGGCTCAGTGACACAGGGGCTGCCGGAGACCCAGCTGTTCCTCTTAAAAGGCCAAAACCATGAGTGAACTTTCAAAGTTCTGCTACCTCCTCTGAGCTCCAGCACCAGGGCAAGGTCTCTGGGGGACACAGACACATATGAGGAGGAACTGGATTGTCTGGCATCAGGGCAGGAACTTGGGGTGGCTTTCTCCCACATGGAGGTACTCACAGGGGTCATTGTTTCTATGCTGGTACCTCCCCAGTCACAGGGCTGACTGGCAGCCATTTCTGTTTGCTCTGCCCTGGTGATTCCCTAAGACCTCCCCCCATCCAATTTACAACCCTACCCAAGATATGTGAAGCAGTTTTTGCATATGAATAGGGTCTGTCCTTCCTCAGGCTAAAACCTCTCAAACAAGCTGCAGCTGAGTCAGGGAGCCCCAAACCTATCAAGAAAAGGACCAAGATCTGGCATCAGCACCAGCCTCCCTTGTTTCATAGCTGGGCCACATCTGGGCACTTCCAAACCTGATACAAAGAGGAGAAATCTTCAGATCTCTCTGTAGCTCCTACTGGGTGGTCCCAGGAAGTGGCTGACTTTGCACCTCCCTGGAGACCCAAGAGCCAGTGTACCCAGTGGTCAGTGTCAGACCATACCACATTACAACTCTTCACATTCATAAGCAACACACTCAGGGGGCAGACTCAGTGAGCACCAAAGCCCCACTGAACAAGTCCTGCTCCATAAGGGTGTCTCCTGCACAGCAGCTCTCCCACTGTAGACACAGCTGGTCCTCACAGCCAATTGGCCTGGAGGTCAATTCCTCCCAATGATACCAACAACAATCAAGGGTCAACTATAACAAGACTGTGCACATAGCCCACAAAGGGGTGCACCTAGAGTGTCCACCTCAGGTAACTGGGGAGGCTGAGCCCGTGGGCCCTATAGGACACCTACTACACAATGCTACTCTACTAACTCAAGGAGACATAGAAGCTACCCAATACATAGAAACAAACACAGGGAAGCAGCCAAAATGTGGAGACAAAGAAACATGTCACAAATGAAAGAAATGGAAGAACGCAAACTACTGGATATAGAGTTCAAAACCACGGTTATAAGGTTACTCAGTAATATTCTAGAAACCTCCAAGGGACTTAGTGAGACTTTCAAGGATCTTAGTGAGAATGCCAAAAAAAAAAATGGAAAAAGACCAGTCAGAAATTAAGCATACACTGAATGAAATAAAGAATAATATACAGGGATTCAACAGTAGACTAGAGCAGTGGTCGGCAAACTCATTAGTCAACAGAGCCAAATATCAACAGTACGATGATTGAAATTTATTTTGAGAGCCAAATTTTTTAAACTTAAACTTCTTCTAATGCCACTTCTTCAAAATAGACTCACCCAGGCCGTGGTATTTTGTGGAAGAGCCACACTCAAGGGGCCAAAAAGCCGCATGTGGCTCATGAGCCGCAGTTTGCCGACCACAGGACTAGAGGATCCCAAGAATCAAATCAACAATTTGAAATATGAGGAAGCAAAAAACACCCAACCAGAAGAGCAAAAAGAAAAAAGAAACCAAAAATATGAAGATAGTATAAGGAGCCTCTGGGATGACTTCAAGCGTACCAACATTATGGGGGAGCCAGAGAAGAAAGAGAGCAAGGTTTTTAAAACCTATTTGAAGAAATAATGACAGAAAACTTCCCCCACCTGGTTTTAGACTTACAAGTCCAGGAAGAAATAGACTTACAAAGAAATAGACTTACAAGTCCAGGAAGCACAGAGAGTCACAAACAAGAGGAACCCAAAGAGGACCACACCAAGACACATCATAATTAAAATGCCAAGGGCAAAAGACAAAGAGAGAATCTTAAAAGCAGCAAGAGAAAAACAGTTAGTTACCTACAAGGGAGCACCCATATGATTGTCAGTGGGTTTCTCAACAGAAACTATGCAGGCCAGATGGGAGTGGCAAGAAATATTCAAAGTGATGAACAGCAAGAACCTACAACTAAGATGACTCTGCCCAGCAAAGCTCTCATTCAGAATTGAAGGGCAGATAAAGAGCTTCACAGACAAGAAAGAGCTAAAGGAATTCATCACCAACAAACCAGAATTATATGAAATGTTGAAGGGTATTCTTTAAGAAGAGGAAGACGAAGAAAAAGAAAAAGAAAAAAAATATGAACAACAAAAGGGCAACAAATAGATACCTATCATCAACTGAATCTAAAAATTAAAATAAACTAATAAGAAATCTAATGAACAGAATAAACTGGTGAATAAAATAGCATCAGAGGCATGGAAATGGAACAGCCTGACAATTCTCAGAGGGAAGGGGACTGGGGGTGGGAAGAGATTAAACAGACATCTTACTTGCATATATGCATTACCTATGGGCACAGACAATAGAATGACAAAGGCCTGGGGTGAGGTGGGAACCCGGTGAAAAAGGGCTATGGGGAGAAAAAAGAGGGATATCTGTAATAATCTCAACAATAAAGATTTTTTTAAAAAAAGAGAGAGACATTTGCTTTTTGCCTTTAGTTGACGTAATAATTCTTAACAGGGCTTTTATCCTTTGTAACCTGCTTATAGCTGTCTGCTACACTTAGAGTTGCAGCAATTTAGTGACATTTCTAAAACTTTCTCATCCTTACTAAACAGTAAAAATGATTAAATGGCAGCCAAGAGAGCCTGAGAAACAATAGCATTCATTAATTATAGTACTACTTAAGAGGAAGACACAGGAAACCAGCAACAAATAGACTTAATAGCAAGAAACCAGAAAGTAGAGACTCTAGCACTAAGACACTAGAATAAGGAATTAGATTCCATTGAGCGCTGGTGACATAAACCACTCGGCATTTAATTGATAGATTGCAGGATTTAGCCAGACAGGTAAGCCTCCCAGGCTTCTAGGCTTCTTTCCAATTCTGCACCTGAGGAAGCTGCAAAGGCTTTATTTTAATAGGTTAGTAAATAATAGTTATCTGGTATCTGAGGCTCACAGGAGAGAGTTGCTATGGAGCTAAAAAGGATTATAGTGGCACCCTAGAGGAGGTTGGAGTTTACACACTGACACCCCAGGAGTGGATCGGAGCTTGCCCTGTAAAGATGAGCTTCAGAGAAAATCCTCTAAATAAGATTCTGGTGAAATCGGATCTGACCAAGAGTCCCCTCAAACTGAAGAGAAGTTCTGAGCTCTCTTGAGTTGGGTACCACATTCTTTGACCCCAAAAGCATTAGAAAATGCAATGGACATCTAGTAAATCGTACCTATGTTATATATATTTTGGTTGAAACACCAATTTTAGCCGATGTTTCAAGGTTAGGAAAATGACTGCTGAATACTTCATGTGCTTTTGTGTACACGTTTTAATAGCAAAGGACACAATTAAAGCATTCTAATCCAAAGGTACATACAGTTGCCATCAATAAGAAATGTACTTAAAAACAAAAATCCAAATGCTGTCATGGTCCAGGAAAATATAAAAGGTTTATTTATAATTGTTAGAAAGCTGAACTGCTCACCAACTTGTTCACCAACACATTTTGACTCCCACTGATGCTTTATGTCCCCGCATTTATATTTTAAAAATTCACATGTACATGAAAATAAAAAGCTGCCAATACCAGATTTCTGGCCCCTATTTTTCACTTGCAGTCATGCTTCGGTACCTTTGGATCCATTCGGAAAAGAAAAGGCAGCCTACAGTTCCGAACTACCAATCATAGGAAGAAGAGATTTTTCTCCTAAAGAATGAAATGTTTCCTATCACAGTGGATTCTAGCATGTATGTGGTATGCTAGCTAGTTGCATGTTGGCCTAGTTAAATTAGCTGATCATCCTATGTATTTTCTGCAGCATTTGGCAATCCTAGAAAATGTCATAGGTCTGAAAGAAGTCCAAATCATTAATACCTTCAAACACAGCTTTGATTGTGTGGCATTTAGAATAGCATCTTGGTCATTTCTGCATTTTTTATTGGCTCTCCTTGCTAACGCCAATGCAACCTAATGAGTTTCGGTTAGGAAAAAAGGCAGAGATAGGGAAACCACAAGAAAACTTACACATGAAGGCTTTCATTCTCTGGTATTCTCTGATCATTTGGAAGCTTTTGTACTAAACCTGAGGGAACAGTAAGATTAGATCTTTGAAGTGTATTTCACAACAAAATGATCAATATTATAAGATGCAATAAAATCTAAGAGAAACATTTCATGTCACCGAAGTCTAAAACAAGTCAGTTTCTATATTGGGATCCAATCTATCCATTACAATGTATGAGCTATATTTTAAAATATTCAGAACATAAACATCGCCATTTGACCAAATATGTTATTCTCAGTCATTGCATACCATTATACTATTATATCATAGTCCCTGAATATCCACTTTTCACTAGAAAATACAAAGAAGTAAAGTGCTTGGTTGTAGAGAATTAAAGCTTATATTCTAATTGTAGATATAAAGCCCATCCACCTAAGTAAAAAAAAAAAAAAATTGCAATAAAGTGCAATCGATAATAATTGCCCAATGAGCATTACATATATAAGACCTATTGCAGAAGTTTAGGAACATGACATAGCACATGACCTGGGACTATAAAAATGTCTCTGATGACACATTAAAAAATGTGAGTAGGCTTCAGATAAAGTGACATAGTCTAACTCAAAGTGAGAAAAGAACCAAAGCAGTAAAAAACAAAAATGTGAAGTGAAACGGATAGCACAAGTTTTTCAGAAAAAATATCAAGTTGAGGATATCCAGCGAGGGTTGCCCAAAAACCAAGGATAAGCGAGAGAGTGGGATACAGGCAATATCTCTCTCTTGAGATACTCCACTGTGTGTAGCAGATCGTCATTATCTGCTGGGTCATGGGGGCTCAGCAACAACTGTGCGTCAGCAGTGTCTACACCCATAGGAAAGGCCTGGGATGGGTGGGATCCAAAACTACTCCACCAAGGTTTGGACCACAGATCTACCAGTTCCTGGATTCTTCTACTGCTTTCATCTGCTTGCAGGAACTCAGTGCCATGAGAACCACTTAGAAACTCCCATTTCTATGTTTGAAATGCAGGGTGACTATTTCCTGACAGATGAGATGACACTTCTGCAGACCCCATCGGTAGACACAAAGCCCCATCCAGATGCATTACAGGAGTAGTCACTGAGTGTCAGCAAGTACTATCGGTCAATAAAGAAAGACAAAGATGGTGATACAGGGAGAAACCAAACAAAAACAAACAAACAAGCCATGCCATCTATCCAGATAATTGATGCACACATTAAGGTTAGGCATAGGAAGAGACTCTGGTTCTCAACCTTTCTAATGCCGCGACCCTTTAATACAGTTCCTCATGTTGTGGTGACCCCCAACCATAAAATTATTTTCGTTGCTACTTCATAACTGTAATTTTGCTACTGTTAATGAATCGTAATGTAAATATCTGTGTTTTCCAATGGTCTTAGGCTCTATAGCAGCGGTTCTCAACCTGTGGGTCGCAACTCACAGGTTGAGAACCACTGCTCTAGATGCAAACAAGAAAAGAGAAATCAAATGCAGAAATGAAAGTTTTGAAACAGATTTTGAGACAGAGAATTTCTATGCCTAAGTTATGTGTTGCCATGGCATTTTTGTAGAGCACCAGTGGCCTCAGACTTGAGGCTGGACAGTAGAAAGCAAGAGATCACGTAGGTAATTATTAGAATATTAAACTGAAGAGTTGGGCTGTGCCAGATTTCAGAAAAGCACTAGGAATGTCTGCATTAGAACGCTGCTTGCATCTAGGCAGCCACCTGAGACCCCTCACCTGCTCTGCCTACCCATTGCCAGTAGGAGAGCACGTTGCTGTTCCCACACTCCTTAGGCTTTTGCACTTACTATTCCCTCTGTCTGGACCATTTTCCTCCAGGTGCGTGTGGGGCCCGCTCCTGCATCCCCTTCAAGGATCTTGAAAATGGCAAGGTAGTGCGTGAGACCTTCCCGACAACCTGTTTAAAATGTCAGCCTCACCTTTGACTGCCAACATTGCGATCCCTTTCTTGCCTTGTATCACTGATCACCCTGCTATATAGGAACTAGTTTTCACAGATGTCTTTATTTCCTGTTCCCTTCCCTAGTTTGTAAGCTTCGTGAATGCAGAACTTGGGGTTTTTGTTTGGCTGGTGAATCAGCAATATTACAGGGTTGGGAATGTCCGGACTGAGAGCTGTATAAGGCCCATGAAGTCATTTGATCTGGCCCTGCTAAGGCTACCACAGGTGGGACTCAAATTCAATAAATTTAGGAGGTTTTTTCCACAGCAACATGAATTTATATTAAGTGAGTTATATTAAGCAAATGATGTTATAAATACCCAAATGGCCTTTGGCAGAATAAAGGTTCCCCAAACCTGATTTAAAAGAACATTTGTTGATACTCAAAACATGTGTGGGTGTGACATTCCTATATAATAAAAGGCTAATATGCAAATCAACCAAACAGCGGAACAACCGGTGGCTATGATGTGCACTGATCACCAGGGGGCAGATGCTCAACACAGGAGCTGCCCCCTGGTGGTCAGTACGCTCCCACAGGGAGACTGCTGCTAAGCCAGAAGCTGGGGAGCGGGCCTAAGCAGGCAGTCAGACATCCCCTGAGGGCTCCCAGACTGCAAGGGGGCACAGGCTAAGCTGAGGGACCCCCTCCCCCGAGTGCACGAATTTCATGCACCAGGCCTTTAGTTTGTTAATAAGTATAATGTTCCAAATAGAATTAGTGACCTGAGCCAAGACAAAGTGATGTTTGAAAACAAGAGAAAGCCCAAGTCCAGTTGAATAAGAACATAATGTAGACAGAGAATTAGTCAGAAATATGATGGGGACGTAAGTCCATATAAGAACCATATATCTTACAAACGATATACTAGAAATACAAAACTATATTTAAAAGTTTGGATTATGCATCAATTAGAATAAAGGAAAAATCATAGCCAGAGTTTTGAAACCTAAAAAAATATATTACTGTTGGCCCAAACAAATCAAACAAGGACTGTATGGCTAAGATATAGAAAATAGAAAGTCATATACATTAGCAGTATACACTAAGATTTAAGAGGAACATCCCTTTGTTTTTTATATACATATATACATACACATAGAGAAATAGATGATAGATAAATAGATAGGAATGTATTTATAAACAAAAGTAACATAAAAAGAGGGAAAATATTGTGTCCAGAAAAATATAAGTAAATATTAATATAAGTAAAATATAAGTTAAATATAAGTAAATAATCCCAGGCATATTCTATCAACCTTCTTAGAGTATTATGAGTCGCGAGAAAACAGTTACTGTTGCCCTAGCTGGTTTGGCTCAGTGGACAGAGCGTCAGCCTGCCGACTGAAGGGTACCGGGTTCAATTCTGGTCAAGGGCACATGCCTGGGTTGTGGGCTTGGTCCCCAGTAGGGGGTGTGCAGGAGGCAGCTGATCAATGATTCTCTCTCATCATTGATGTTTCCATCTCTCTCTCCCTCTCCCTCCCTCTCTGAAATCAATAAAAATATATTTTAGAAAATGAAAAAACCCCATGTTATTGTTATTTGAGACACATTACTTGAAACAGAAGTCCTAACTTGATTCCATAGATCTCCTGAAATTTCTGATTTTTCTTATCTTTTCTAATTGATAAATTTTGGTATATACTGAAAACATAAGAAGGTAGCAGAGAGCCTAATAGAATTGTCACCTATGCGGGTGAACAAGTAATGAAAAATGAAGTTGGAGTTAGTAAAATCATAGAGTCTGAGAGTTTGCTTTTAATTTGAGTAAAGCACCCGTTAATGAGGACCATTAGAAGTCAAAAACGCTAATTTAGTGAAAACCTCCAATTACATTCTGTTAGATTTTCCCATTAACAATATCAACTTTCAGCAGGTTTTCTCATTAGACATTAAAAGAATATCAAAGAAATTAAAATAAGGGCATGTTTAAACCAACAGAATTAGTGTAAAGACTAGGTGAAATTTCACAAGAAGAGCTATAGTAAATTTCCCAGGAGACCAGATAATTCTGGAAACCAAATGTAAAAAATGTATCCCAAGTTTGTATTATAATTTCAGCCCCTGGTACATACACTGTAATTAGACTAACCAATAATTTAGACTTGCATTCTTTAATGGGGGTATTTTTACCCCAAAATCTTCTGAAGATGCCCACATTATAATTTAGGTTGGACATGGATAGAAACAATGTATAAACCCCAAACTATCACCAAAAGGTCTTTGGTCCTGGGTAGTAAATGTTTTAGAATCAAATCTGGGAGGGGGATAGCCTTGTTTTACATTTCTCCATTTCTGTGTTATAAATGTGACCACTACCCTGACCAATTCCAAGCTTTATGTAAGTCCTGGTTTTAAAAGACTTCAATTACTTGAAAGATTTTTTTGACAAATAGTATTTTGTATATCTGTAACTTTTTTGCTTTTAATGGTTAATATATGCATTTTATAAAGTCCTTTTTAATAAATATTTAAACAGTGCTGCAATGAATATCCTTGTCTACTCATCATTTTGCTTATGTGTGTGGTAGATGATATTTTAAATGTTTCATGGAATGTATACTAGACTTACCAGTGTGTTCCTTATTACCCACAGCCCAAAGTTTTTGCTAAAGCAACAAACTTATATAGAAAAGTTAATACATGATATGAATTTTCTTTCCCAGCACAGGGAAACTGGAGTGTATGAGCTGCTGACTGCCATCATCAATCTTTCAATCTTGGCTTGCCAATATTCATTACATCTCACAAGAGCATGAGCTCAGACAATTACATTTTCCCTTTCAGGGGAAAAAATATTAAAGACTTTCATTCTCTCATTACATTCTCCATCTATTCTCATCATCATTTCAAATCTCGTTCTTCTTTTCTTGACGATCTTAATTATTGTTATGTTAAAGCCCTGGTGTGATTATTTCAGTATCTGGGTCATTGGCATTTGTTTCCATTGTCTGTCTGCTCCTTCTCCTTGGCTTTTAAATTGCATGTTGAACCCTGTCTATGAGAAAACGTGGCGGCTCTGTGTGTTACCTTCTTCAGTGGGGGCCCACCCTCTCCTTTCATAGGCAGGCAGAATGGAGGTTGATCGATCCCCTGCTCCCAGCCCAGGACTGAGCTGGCGCTGAGGCTGGTGCAGGGTTGGCAGACCCATTCTCCTCTCTGCTGCAGATCCCATGGCATATTCCTTCATAGGTTTTAACTGAGGGGAGGGTCCAGTGTCCATAGGGACTGTCCACAGGGCCTGTCCACAGGGCCTCTCCTCCGAACACTGACCACCACCGTGAGACTGCGAAATCTCTGCTCTGATTTCTATTCTCTCAGAAGAATATCGAGCTCTCTCCCATTACAGGGAATTTGGCCTCTTAAATCTCAACTTTCTTGTCTCTTGAGCCTGATGGGACTATCAAAGGTTCTGCCAGTCTCTCTGTCTCTGGGTAACATGAATTGCTACCCCATTCTGCGAATCAAAGGCGCCCGGAGGGAGATAAATAATGGTTGCAGAATTCCTCCTTGTGTCTGTGCTCCGAATCTGCTTTATCAGGATTTTGTCCCCTTAAGACTTAGCTGCTGCAAAGATTATCCATTGCCTTCAAACACTTATTTTTCATCTGGCTTTCCACGTTTTCCTCAGTGAGATCATTGGTTGACCACAAACCACTCCATCACAGCTGGAAGCTGAAATCCCTCCAGCAGGAATTTGTACTAAGAAAAGGCAAACGGAATGCAAGCAGACAAGCAAGGAAGGAACCAAATCAGAGAGCTGTGGGTACTGACTGTGAGGACACACAGGAAGGAGGAATTTGAGACAAAGCTGTGATCAATGTGCTAAGCGAAAATTATAAGGAAAAGAAGTAACACAGTAAAATAAAGTCCATAGAAGCACCCACAGAACTTAGTCCTCCTTGGGAAGGTAATAGATATTCAACAACAAAGAATTCTGTAACATAAAAACCATTGTGAGAAATACGATCTCACTAATATGTGAAATCTAACGAACAAAATAAACCGACGAGCAAAATGGAACCAGAACCATGAATTCATGGAACAGACTGGCCGGCGCCCAAGGGGAGGAGGACAGGGAGTCCCTGGGTAAAGAAGGTGAAGGAAATAGCTAAAGAACATAGATGCTCACCCCGTGGACATGGACAAAAGTTTGGTAAAGGCTTAGGGAGGGGGGCACGGGGGAGCTTGGAGAGAGGGAAAGGGGGAGGGGACCACTGCAATAAGATCAACATTAACATTTTTTAATAAAAAATAAATGCGGAATACACACACACACACACACACACACACACACACAGCTGCAGAGCCTGGGCTGCACATTATACTATTCAGTTAACATGTGCTTTTCAAATATTTGGTCCTGATTTTTATTAGAGATGCTACATTTATAAAATTAAAAAAAAATACATATGAGGAGTATATAAAAGGCACCACCACCATTATATAAAAAGAGAAAGAGAAATATGTATAAATAGTATGTTTTAATCAAATAAATTAAATATTCTTCAGGTATAATTTAAACATATAAAAACAATTTATAAAAATAAACAAAAGGAAAAAATCATTAAAGAAAAACAAATAGGTTTGTAAGTACCAGAGACATCAATATATCCCAGTGCTCTATGAATCAGGCTCCTAGATCTCTTTTTAACATTGTCCCAAGTGTATCTGACTGGGAACCTTTTCATAACAGAATTGTGAAAACTTGGGCACATAAGTGGTGCCAGACAAAATTCACTAACATTTGAAAACCTGAAAGTCTTAATATGTAAAGTAAACAAAAACAATGTCGAGAAAATAGAAGAAAAAAAAAAGAGAGAAAATTAGCAGGAAGCAGGAACGAATGCGGTTAAGGTCCTACAAACACCTTGCATGTGGGCGTGCTGGCCTCTACCTTCTATTCTTGGGCTCCCCTATCGGCCATGGGCCATATGGGCCAATGAAAATATTTATAGTAACCCCCTCCACCACAAACTTAAACATAATTAATGTAAAGTATAAAACAAAGTATTTCAACCCATTTCTTTTACATGATAAAAGTGTCTTTCCATTAAAAGTTACTCACTACATTCATACACCTGTCCAAAGTATTCTGAAAGATGCTTTGTTTCAGGGGTGAAAAAAATTAGTTCTGCCACCAAGAGGTGAGCTTGATTACAATAGATCAGTGGCGCGGTGCACAGATTCCTACACATTGAAAGGAAATTAATTAGAAGAAATATTTTAATATCACTATTCACCCTTTCTCTGTAATAGAAGTGTCAACCAAATTCACAATCGACAATGACAGATTGAAACACATGCGTGCGATTGGTGCCAGCAAGAGCTTTATATGTATCATGCATGTGTGACTCAACTTAGTCTTTTATAGATATAGAATAAACTTGCTTAATTAGACCTGCTTTCTGATGTAGCTAAACTTTTTCCAGCCCAGTGAAGCACCTCAACTTCTCTTTCAGGTAATTGTCAGCAACACAGCAGTAAATATCAACATGAAGCAGATTATTATTGCAGATCACACAGGAAGAGCAAAGGGTAAAATATTTAACTGCAGCAGTTTGACTATATTCTGTGCAATGAGAAAACCTGAAGTCACTTTCAAGGTCCACTTCCTTTCAATCGGGTCAAGTTTCTAAGCTTTCTAAATCTCCATTTCCTGGCTAATGAAAAGAGAATAGGATTCCACAGAGTCTCCTATCTACCTATTCCAGGACTTCTGTGAGGATCAAATGAGATGAGGCATGGGAAAATGCTTCATAAACATTTGGTTAAACTGTAAAATGTTTGCACCTGGCTATAAAGCAAGTCATGTTCCTGGGCTGAAGAAACTCCAAGGAGGCTAGTCGTTCGGGAAAGGAAGCCAGGTGATTAGACCTGCTTTCTGATGTAGCTAATCTTTTTCCAGCCCAGTGGGGTCATTAGCGGGTACCCACAGCAACCATTTCCAGCTGTGGGTCGCATTTGGTGCCATGGGGTCTTGGGAGCATTGGCTGTGATTTCTTGGGCTGTTGCTCTGGTGTGGTGGTGGGGCCTGTGTCCCACTTGAGGGAAGCCAAGTGTTAGTTTGTCAGCACCAGGTCCCCAGTGCCATTTCTTTGTAAATGACCAGTGCGCGTCATGGAAGTTCCTGCATTGAGCATCTGCCCCTGGTGGTCAGTGCACATCATAGTGACCGGTCAGATGATTGGAGGAACACTTAGCATATTAGCCTTTTATATATATAGATACTTCAGATGCAATCAGCACACACACTGGAGCAGTGGCTCAGACTCCGTGGAAGAAAAAAATTATGCATCTCCTCCAGAGGCTCTCTTTTTACTTGACAATTTGGCATTCATTCAATATCTTACCATTATTGTGAGTTTTCTTGTTACACGTATATTAGCTACTCTATAAAAAGTAAAACTTAAAATACCTCTTGCAAACAACTAACAGTACAAAATCCAGGGATGAAATATCTCATAAAGCAAAGAAAAATGAGAAAGTAAAATCTATATTATTTGTTTTCATTTGTGTTTCATTGAAGAAAAACTAGCTAGAGGTAATTAATTAAATTCTCTTTGGAGCAAAGTTTGAGATAGCATATTGATCCAATATTCATTTTTCCATTGCAAGCCAATGAAGTATTCTTGTCAGGGTTGCTGCAAATGCATAAACGATTTTTATCTTCCATATGATAAATAGAGCTTGAAGAGAAGCAGGGAATTTAAAAATGAGAATGAAAGAGCAAAGAAAAACACTGTAGACAAAGTATTTTAGAATAAATAGTTCAGGCCATCAAGCAGGTGGCCTAAGTGTGTCCATTGTGTCAGGAATAAGACAAAAGGCTGTGGAGTTGTGATAAGATGGCTTGTGCTACATCCATATTCATTGTTTATATAGTGTATGGGCAAGCAAGACAAAAAGCCATCATGTGAGCAGCAATTTTTCGACTTCTGCTTTAGACGCAGCCAGCCCCAGAACGTAGCAAGAAGCAAGGCAGAGAAGGTAGGCTATAAGTAAGAAGTTGGCTCCATTGATTGCTTTCTGTGGGAAGGCCTGTTTAAATGCTTAACAGGTTATCTAAATATATAAAAGGGTAAGCAACTGTCCGACTGGCCAGTAGGAATGATGTGCATTGACCACCAGGGGGGCAAATGGTCAATGCATTTGCTGCTGAGCTGTGGTGACTTGGCAGCTGCAGTTCTTGGGTGATGCACCCTGGAACCAGAGAGAAGGGAGTCTGATTCCCGGGTGCATCACTCAAGAATCACACTCTCATAATCCAGGACCCCTCAAGAGATGTTGGAGAGCTGGTTTTGGCCTGATCCCTGCAGGCCAGGCTGTGGGACCGCACCTGCCAGAGGGACTCTGCTCACTCTTCAGACACCCTTAGAGCTGCAGTGGGGAGGGACTGCGGGAGGTTGGCTCCAGGGCATGTCCAGCCCAACCTGTCCTGCTGGCCACCTTCTAATTAATTTCCTTTCAATGTGCACGAATCCGTGCACTGGGGCACTAGTATTAACATAATATCTTAACAGCATAAGAGGGAGATACTATGAATAACTCTACAGATTCTGTCTCTGATAAAATTTGTGATGGGTCATTTTCATTTACTGAGTCTGGTCTTTTAAAAATAACTTATTATTAATATTTTACTCTAGTCCAGGTACTCTACTAAGCATGATTGTATCTACTCCTTATCAACCCTTTGGAGAGGCTGTGTTTAAGTAAACTGAAGCCCCAACAACTTAAATAAGGGAAGGAGAAATTTGTTGCCCAAATAAATAAGTAGCCTAAATAGTAGAGTGTGTAGGCCATGGGGGGTGGAGGGGAGGGTGATTACTACTTTACCATTAGAAATCCAGATTCCATGGCTGCATTGGGCTTTTGATAAGTACCGTTAAAGAGAAAACCACAGGCCCAACATGGCGTCACTTGTGCTAAAAGCCCGTGATACCAAATCAAGATTTAGTACCTGATCTAACTGCTGCTTCAATCTCCTCCAAAACACCATCTGAATCTACCAGTCTGGAATGTTTTGGTCAAGCACCAGTAAAGTAATCTATGGCTCTCTCCATCCCCCACAGAAAGAAGAGGCAATCTGCATGACAAAAACCCTTCCTTTCTCTTCCCCCAAAGAAAGCATATCCGGGTGCAAATGTAAACCTTCCTTCTTTCCTTCCTTTCTTTCTTTTTTCCTTTTTCTCTTCTTTCTTTCTTTCTCTTTCTTTCTTTCTTTCTTTCTTTCTTTCTTTCTTTCTTTCTTTCTTTCTTTCTTTCTTTTCCTTCCTTTTCTTTCCTTCCTTCCTTCCTTCCTTCTTCCTTCCTTTCTTTCTTCCTTCTTCTTTCTTTCTTTCTTTCTTTCTTTCTTTCTTTCTTTCTTTCTTTTTTCTTTCTTTCTTTCTTTTTCTTCCTTCCTTCCTTCCTTCCTTCCTTCCTTCCTTTCTTCTTTCTTTCTTTCTTTCTTTCTTTCTTTCTTTCTTTCTTTCTTTCTTTCTTTCTTTCTTTCTTTCTTTCTTTCTTTTTTTTTTGCCTATAGCTTTCTTGATCCACGCTCCTTCCTATAAAACCTTCCTTTTGGTACAACCCCTGGGAGCCCCCTTCTAGTTGCTGCCTGGGATGCTGCCTGATTCGTGAATTGCTCAGGAAAGCCAATTAAACATTCAAACGTGCTTGGATGGATTTTGTTTCCGAACACACTGATAGAAAGCAGCTCTGGTCCCAGTGGACACAGGCCTGGCCCGCGTGCCCCATGAGGCTCCTGGCCTCGGTCCGCAGCTCCCAGGCCAGCGGGGAAGCAGCACCGTCCGGTGAATATTGATAAATGATAAAGGTGGTTCTGTGTTTCAGCCGCCATTCTGGTTCCGATTTTTCTGACAAGCACCCAAGTCGATGCTTCATAATGTGCTCTTTGTCAAACCAGGCATTTCATGGAAATCCATGCTATTTTTATAGGATATTCTTTCCCGCAAAGAAAATTTACTTCTGGAAACATACTTCTTTCAAAAGCAAATTGCAGACACCCCGAAGTGATGAAGTGTGAGGAACACATTTTTTTTTTGTTTTTGGTGTGGATTTATGTAATGACACTTTTCTAGTGCAATTTCTACAAATAAACTTCTATTGTCATGACAATGTGGAAATAATAACTGTTTCATTAGACAGTTCAAAACAAAGCTGCTGTTTCTTTAATTTAAACCTAAAATGTATTTCTTTCCAAAAATAGTTCTTTAGCCTTCTGTCCAAAACTCCCAGAAGATTCCCTCCCTGCATGCCCCTCGCAAGAGCCTAACTCCTGGCTGCCTGCTTTCCTCCCTGTCCTTCCCCCCTCCCACCACCTTTCAGCACTGCAGCCGGCAAGGCCTCCTAATACCCAGGCCCTCACGGTTTCACCCATGTCCTCCTGTCCCCTCAGGGCTGGTTGCAGCAAAGGGGTTCATCGGCGAATAAAAGTGCGGGACAATCCCCTTAGCAGAGCCATGGGGTTTGTGCTAAAAACTATCCGCCTAGATCTCCAACCACAGGAAAGGAAAATCTGATCTCATAACTTGCAGTGGAAATCCTTCCACCACTTCCCATAGCACCAGGCGTGCCAGGACCCCCTGCCACTCCAAGCATGCAGGCCTCAGGTTCTTCTTCGCATCTCAAAGCAATGCCTCTAAAACAATGCCTCCCCAACCGGTGTGGCTCAGTGGATAGAGGGTCGGCCTGCGGACTCAAGGGTCCCAGGTTCGATTCCGGTCAAGGGCATGTACATTGGCTGCGGGCACATCCCCAGTAGGGGGTGTGGAGGAGGCAGCTGATCAATGTTTCTCTCTCATCAATGTTTCTAACTCTCTATCCCTCTCCCTTCCTCTCTGTAAAAAAATCAATAAAATATATTTTTTTAAAATGCCTGTACATTGCTAATAAATGCTTATTTTATTCATAAGTGTATCAGTGAAGGAAGATATATTATTATATTTCTGCTTTCCTTTCTGCATAGTGGCACAGAAAACTCAGCGTGTCAAGTCCAGCTACACTGGTCCTTCCTGTTGTTTCTACGTGGTAGCACTACAGGACAGCAGAACTACTCTAAGGGGATTGGAATTAAGAGCTGGATCCCATTACAGTGATGAATAGAGCCACTGCCCTGGAGAAGAATACTCCTGGAGAAAGTGTGCTTCTCAGAAGGGAGCAGAGGGAGCTTATAAATAGACTTTGCTTTGTGCCCCTGTGTACAGAATCAACATCTCTAACTCCAGGCATATCCGAGGGACACAGTGAAGACACAGTGAAAAGGACATTAAGCTGCATCAGAGGAACCTGCTCTCTCCCTGGCTCCGCGGGCGGAAAGCTGTGTGACCCTGGGGCAGGCAGATCTTTCCTTGGCTTCTCCTCTGGCTCCTCAGATGCTCAGTGAGGAGCTAATTCCTCCAACTCTCAGAAATTGTGCTGACTCCCTGCTGAGTGTTTCCCAGATGCCTGGGACACAAGAGGACCCAGATGGTCAAAGCCCTGACTTAAAAGCCTTTTGTTCTAGGGGGTGAGGGAGGCAAGGGGAATAGGCAATAAACAAATGGGCACAAAGCAAACGGCAGTAAATGCCTTGAAGCAATCAAATAGAGCAGTAGTTTTCAACCTTCCTAATGCTGAGACCCTTTAGTACAGTTCCTCATGTTGTGGTGACCCCCAACCATAAAATTATTTTCGTTGCTACTTCATAACTGTAATTTTGCTACTGTTAATGAATCGTAATGTAAATATCTTTGTTTTTCCGATGGTCTTAGGTGACCCTTGTGAAAGGGTCATTCGACCCTCAAAGGGATCGCGACCCACAGGTTGAGAACCGCTGAAATAGAGGGATGGATGGAGAGAGCCTCCCAAGGGATAATGTTCAGCTGAGTGGTAGGTCCGTCAGCGTCTCTGAGGACATGATGTTCAGGCTGAGTCCTAAGTGGCCAGCAAGAGCCAGCCAGCCTGGTGGACATCTGAGACGGCTGTGGCTCCCAGGTCACTCCCATCCCCAGAACCTGGTTTTATCGGTGCCCGATCATGGCCATGGACGGTGGGACATTTCACCAGGGAGGTTACACAAGAAAGTTAATGTTCTCCTTGGGAGGTCTGAGTGGTGAATGTGACTTTGCAAGGGAATCCACCTGCCTACCGTGAACAGTTTGTGTTATTTACCCATCATCCATCCCGCCTTTTCCTCTCACAACAGCACATCTTAAAATCCCATCACTGCACTATTTGGCATTTTGAATTGGTTTATATTCCAAGGATCATGTAACATCTTTTTGAACTCAAAGATGATTCAAGCAAAAAAATTATTTGAAATCATTGGTATTAGGCAAATCAAAATATGACTCAAATGCCAGTAAAATAAATTCTTATCTAACTTGCCTAGCGAAAGGGCCTTAAAGAACATTAATCAGTTTTGATGTTAAATTGAAGAGCTAACATTCTTGGAGAGTTTTATATATTCATTAAATTTCATATTTATTATATCTAACTTGATTCTTAGGTGATTATTATACTCATTATTAAGTTCAAAATAATAACCTCTTGAATTTATGTAGCCCAATGCATTCTTCACATAACTCACAATACAATTACATATTATTTTCTCCATTTTAGATATGAGGCAGTTGATACTGAGGGAAATTAAGGAATTTATGCAATGTCCACAGGCAATAATTGGGAGATCAAAGTTTGAAGACCAGTCCTTCCTCCCTTCCTCCTTTCCTTCCTCCTTCCCTCCCTCCTTTCTCCCTTCCTCCCTCCCTCCCTCCCTCCCTCCCTTCTTTCCTTCCTTCCTTCCTTCTCTCTCTCCTTCCCTCCCCCTCCCTCCCTTCCTTCCTTTCCTCCCTCCCTCCCCCCTCCCTTCCTTCCTTCCTTCCTTCCTTCCTTCCTTCCTTCCTTCCTTCCTTCCTTCCTTCCTTCCTTCCTTCCTTTCTTTCTTCCCACTGCCAATGTGGCAGAGACTGTAGAGGCTACTGGCAGTTTGCTCATGAATGAATCTCCATCTTCAAAGAGCTCTCAATCAAGTGAAGGAGACAGAAAAAGACAAACTCCTCCTCAGCGTCCGCACAGCTGCTGTGGAGGTATACCTGAGAGCCCACACGAGAGCCTTCTCTAGGGTCCACTGCCTTCTTTCCCGTCATACATCGCCAGCAGGGCTGGCTTTGCTTGTTTAAGCACATCATCCACAGGGAATGGGACTGATCACGTTGGAGTCTCTGCATCTGTTTTATCGAAAAGAAATAGCCCTGGTCCCTGTAAAAAACTGTCCATAACACGAGAGCTTTTCCAAGGCAATGCAGTTAACTCTTCTCTACAATTGCCCTTAATCTGCATTGTAAGTGACACATCTGATTAGGTTACAGTGACTGAAATCTGGCAGGGCAATTTCCCCATGCTAACTGTGTAAACGTAGTTAGCTAATTGTGTGGATGACATTCCCACTACAACTGCTTGCAATGGTCAATTTAGAGAATGTGAGTTTGGTTAACTTGTTCCATCTCCTTCACACTTAACATGCATAGAAATAATAGTGTGGAAATGAATAATCCTATATAATAAAAGCCTAATATGCAAATCAACCAAACGGCAGAATGACCAGTCGCTATGATGTACACTGACCAGCAGGGGGCAGATGCTCAATGGAGGAGCTGCCCCCTGGTGGTCAATGAGCTCCCACAGGGGGAGCACCGCCCAGCCAGAAGCTGGGCTCATGGCTGGCAAGCGCAGTGGTGGTGGAGGGAGCCTCTCCTGCCTCCACAGCAGCACTCAGGAGCGGCGAGCAGGTGGACGGTAAGGCGTGAAGGGTCCTGGAATGCGAAAGAGCGCAGGCCAGGCTAAGGGACTCGTCTCCCCCCCCCCCCGCCCCCCGCCAGTGCACAAATTTTGTGCACTAGCCTTTAGTATATAATAAGTAGTGTCTAACTAAATCAAAGCCCTATATTTATTAACAAAGCAGAGTCAATGGCCTGGGGTTGGATTCTTAGCATTGTTTCTAGTACATCTTAAGTGATCAATTAAATAATAGGAAGAACATCATTCATGTCCTGCAAAATTACTTTTAGTATTATAAATAAAGCTATTATCTAAAATGCCCCAAAGTGATAACGCTTATGTGACATATTCAGATCTGCAACATCCATGATTATGAACATTTTCTTTCACTATGGAGAGATGTAGATATCAAGTTCAGTAGAGAACAAATGGATATTGCTCTTCAGACCTGAGTTATTCTGGCCACTTGTATTATTATAACTACTTATAACTGTAATTCTAATTAAAATGCTACCAGATAAGCCTTCTTTGGTAATCTCTTATTCATACACGCAAAGTTCTCAACTAAATGAATGAAGCCATCTAATTACCGTGTTTTGAAGTTGATAAAGCATCCAGAACATTCATCAGAATAATTCCCATTTCTCTCCTGGGCGATTCCATAACACTGGAAAGGCAGCACATGAACCGGGTGAGGGAGAGGGGACAGAGTCAGAACCAGACTTTGCAGGGACATCTGGCTATGTCAACGCCCTGCCCGTGGCACCTCTACCTGAAAGTTCCCGAAGTTACACAAAAGCCAACAGAAAATCACCGGAACTAACAAAAGTGGGAGCCTCTCACTGGGAATGTTGAAGGCGCCCAAGGACAACCGGGGCCGAAATGAGCACAGTCAGCATTGCAGCATAGAGGAGAGGTGCTCGTTGGTTCATAACCCCCTCCTCTGGACAACTGTTCCCAAGCACCGAGTGGGATTGTGCAGCCTCTCCTCTTGGACAGAGGCGGACTCTTGGTGTTACTTGGAGTCACAGGCACTCCCTCCTAGAGCTTTAAAGAAAATGAAGACACAATGAGAAACCAGGTTACTTCCCATCCCGGGGATGTTCAATATTCGCTCCCGCCTAGCATTCCCAAGTGCCTGCTCCGCACTGGACTGCCCCCTGCCAGAATCTCGTCAAGAGGCTGTCCAGGCTCTGGCGTCCATCTGCTGCCTGGGCCCTGCACACGTTGTTAACAGAGTGCAGTTTGCACGCTTTGGGAGAATCCTCCAGGACCAAGCCTGTGCAGGAGACATGGAGGGCCAGCCTCCCGGACAGTCAAAGGCCTCGCTGCATCGCAGCCTCTGCAGAAAATGCTGCCGGAGAGGGAGCCACCACCTGGGAACCCTGCATTCCCGCATGGGTCAGCTTTCATCCGGTGGGAAGCAATGTACATTGGTTCCAGCAGATGGGAGAGTGTCTGATTCATTTCTGTCTGTGCATATCTGTTCTTACCCATATCTATGATCAATATGCTTTTTTAAATCTTTACTATTGAAAGTATTACATAGGTCCTCCTTTTCCCCCATTAACTTCTTCCAGCCTGTTCCCGTCCTCCCCATCCCCAGGCCCTCACCACCCCATTGTCTGTGTCCATGGGTGATGCATATATGCAGACAAGTTTAATGGTTGATCTCTTCCCACCCACCCTCCCCTGCCTTCCCTCTGAGGTTCCACAGTCTGTTCATGCATCTGTGTCTCTGGGTTGATTTTTGTTCATCAGTTTATCCGGGTCATTAGTTTCCACACATGAGTGAGATCATGTGATACTTGTCTTTCTTTTGAACAATATTTATGTACGATCAAACCACATAGCAGAAAAGATTGGGTGGCTTTTGAAAAATTATTGGAAATCTTTACAAGCCTTAACTTCTCTTTAGATTTTCTTAAAAGGCAAATACTGCAGGATATTCTCATCTAAAGAAAATCCCCTCTTAATGTTTGCCTATTAATAGTGTTCAGCCTTTTCTTTTCTTTTCTTATAACAATTTTACAAAGAACATTAGAAAGCTAAAGCATCAGAAGTGCCTTGCCATTTGCTTAGCTATGAAACTTCCTCCCATGCAAGCCATGTTTATTTAAAGCATCTCCAGCTACACACATACTTCCAATGTGTTTGTTAAATTAGTTAAGAGTCGATAAATGGGGCACTGGGGATTAGCTGCATTATCCCATCTCTTTACTAAAAATGCAGGCGAACAGTGAGCAGTGTATTTATAACCTTGTTCCTTTGGGCCATTAGTGATACCATCGGTTGGTTTTCTCCTCGTACCTTTAATGTCAAATTCAACTTGCAATCCACAGCCTGGTGTGCTCATGTTTTGTAAAGTAGCCTACAACAGTGGTAAGTTAAATACAGTGCATCCACCTGCTAAATTTGGAAAAGAAAAGGATGGAAGAGTTCCCAAAAAATGGCATTATAACTGCAATTAGAATTTGTAATTTTTCTGCTCATTGCCCATGGAAAAAATTTCCAATATCATTCTTCTTTCATGTAAAAATAGACCACATTATACTATCTTGCTTAATCATGGGAAATTAAAATTAGGAATCCAGAATATTTCCAGCGGTAAAAAGCATATTCTTCCCCACTATTCCCGCAACCACGGATCTGTGTCACTTCCATGTGTGTCAAGATGGAAGTGGGTAATAGCATCTTGTCACTTGCAACGTTGTCTGAAGCATTTTGGTGATGGCCACCAGTCTGGAAATCCGTGGCCTCTCATCATCATTAACATACAATAAAGAGGCCTCTCATCGTCATTAACATACAATAAAGAGGACTGACAGACCCCATCCCTGCCTGGAGGTGTGAGTTCAGCTCGGAGAGCAACAGGGTACCTGGAGGCCATTGAGGCAGAAGAAAACCTGCTAAGTCATCTCACTTCTCCGGGGACAGGCCTCTGCATATCCACATTCTGATTGGCTCTTACCATGCACTGGGCCCTTGTTTTTCTTTAAACTAGAAGCCCAATGCACGAATCTTCATGCCAAAATGGGCCTTCCTTTCCCTGGCTGCGGGCATCGCTTCTGCTCCGACCCAGAGCTGCCTTTCCGCCTTCCCACACTGCTCAGAGGCCCGGAGCAGCTGGAAGCCTGTGTATGCAAATTAACCCACCATCTTTGTTGGGTTAATTTGCATACTCACTCCAGATTGGCTAGTGGGTGTCACAAAGGTACGATCAATTAGCATGTTACTCTTTTATTAGGTAGATGAAGATTTCCATGAAGCAATTCTCCGGAAACCTGTCCTGACTTAGGCCAGCCTGACTCTGCCCACTCTGGGAGATGAGGTTGATGGAGGCCTGACCCCCAAGGCATTTGATCTTAGCGTTGGTCTCACCGCCCAGATTCCATCTGTTGAAGGACAAAGTCTTACATCAAAACAGAGATGTACCACCTACTGATAAGATGGCTTACGCTCCTCTCGGCTTCGTTGAACAATAGACAGGTTGCTTCTTCACTTGCTATTTTGAGTGTTTCCTTTAAATAACTTCTAACTCTATTTTTTCTCTGTCCTTTTGAAATGTAAACCTTCTGCAACCCAGAACTAGCTCTCAAGGCCCTGGAAGCCCCCTCTTTGCCATGTAATGGTGGAAGGAGTAAGCGCGCCGTGCCCCCCGGTTCTGTGGCTGGGTAGGAGCCCAGCATCAATACGCACCCACGAGTGAAGGCAGATGGCCTCCCTCTAACGTTCTTCGTACCTTTTCATTAGCTCAGTCCAGCATTGTCACATCCTCCTGCCATTGGTTTCAGCAGAACTGAGTTCCATCTCCCTCCCCTATTCCAGTCCTCTCTTTCCCCCACTGCAATGTCCTGGAATAGGACCTCCTGACTGTTTAACTGGTGCAGTTTATCTTTTCCAGGGCTGTTGTTGCTTTTTAAACAAGAGTAAGACAGATGCTGAAACCTAATTACTAGCAACTAGTCATTCACTGCATGAATGACTTTTAAAAAAAACACCTTTATTTTACAAAATGAGAATGTGCTGGCTTCTGCTGAAACCCCATTTGCAGGAGATGAATTTATAAGGACTGCAAGCTACCGATGTGTTCATGGTTTTAGGATGTGTAAGTTGGCTTAGCACTGTTCCAACCTCTTCTACTTGAATATGTCTGCATAGAAAATAACCTCAAGATTACTTTATAGCATATAGGGTCTGAGTCCCACTTGCTTCCATAGTTTTTAAATATATTTTTTATTTATTTCAGAGAGGAAAGGAGAGGGTGTGAGAGAGAGAAACATCACTGAGAGAGAATCATCAGTCAGCTGCCTTCTGTACGCCCTCTACTGGGGATCAAGCACACAACCTGGGCCTGTGTGCCCTGACTGGGAATGGAACCTGTGACCTCCTGGTTCACAGGTGGATGCTCAATCACTGAGCAACACCGGGCAGGGCTCCATTTTTTTTTTTTTTACCCTCCTCCCCTTCCACCCTCAGACACCATGCTGTCCCTTAATACTCAATGAATAATTCCGACTGATGCTTACCCAGGTTGAGAGCACCGGTGAGAAAGAAGTCTGAATGGAGATATGAGGAAATAATTTGTCCATTACCTCTTTAATAATTCCCTGGTGGAGCCATTCCCTCTAGCCTGGTGCGACCACGTGGCCAAGATAAAAGTGCATTCCTGCTGATGAAGTTACTGTGATCTGAAGAACGAATCTCACTGTGGCTGATGGCGAAAGGTTAACAAGGAAATTATTAACTTACATGCAGAAGCTCCTTCCTCTTTCTGAGCCTTCAAAGTATTCAACACAGAAGGAAAAGACCGTGCCCAGGAAGAAGCCCTTTCTGACTTTCTTGCAGAAATTCTAATATTTTGCTTTAATTTGCTAATGCTGTGTTCTCTTTTATTTAAAATCAACTAGAGTAGGAGCAAAAGTTGTAGCTACCATAACTGCTTTCCATAGTTTAAGGGATGAAAAGTAGCTGCAATAAATCAAATAAAATAATTAAAAATGCACTGAAAGCATTTTCCTATTATATATGACACAAAATTGTGAGTTATCATTAGTCTCATGCCCTGGCCCTTATAAGACTTGCCCTGGAACAACGAATGGTATGTGTCTCACACGTGTCTTTCCACTAATTCATACCACGTTGTGTGTGTCTGCCTATGTGCCTAGGCTAAGTGAAGCCATGAGGATGCATTAGGCAGTGCCATGAAATACTCTTTAGTGCCAAAAGAGAGAGCGGGTGTTGATTAAATTTTATTTTTATAGTCCAGGAGAAATTTCACATAAGTTAAAAACTGTTCAGTAGGAATAAATACATATTTAAATGGTGCATAGAAAAATAGTTATTTTTATCTTTCCTGGGGAAATATATATTTATTTGATTAATGGGAAATTACTTCATTAAGAAACTGTCTTTTTTCAAAGGCTCTAAAATCTCAAATGCCATGAGAACTAGGTATAAAGGTTAACAAGTGGCCGAAGCTGCGTAATCCCATGCGAAGCGTGGTTCAGTAAGGAGCATCATTCCTTAGTGAGCATACACTGGAAGAATGGGCCTCTCCCAGGGTATTCCAGTTCATCTCGGAAACCATCTCCTGGCCTGCACAAGTCTGCTGCCTCGGTGTATGCCCTGCCCTCAAGTGGGCAGTCCCTGACATACCGCCTGACACTGCTTTCTGGGCAGGAAATGTAGTATCTGCATAACTTAAGCACACTTAGGCCATGAAAGTCCATTCTCGTTGTAATAGTCATAAGTTGGTCAGAGAGTTGTAGTTGAAGTGGTCACTGGTTTGCAAAAAGAAGAACTAACAGGGAGGGCATTGATTGTTTGGATAATTCTCTCTTTGGTCCTTGCCTTACTCTCTCCCATTCTCAATGCACATCTTTACACATATGTACTGATTCCAACATCCTTATCTTCCCCGATCATGTCTGAATTCTTTCATGTGGGCATATTTTTTGGGGGTGTAATTGCCATAACATCTCCTAACAAGTCCATGACGAATATTTTAGTAATAGATTTTACTTCCAGGTCCTTCTGTTTGAGATGTTTGCTATTAGATGATTGGTTTGATCTTTGGGGATGTCTCAGAAACTTTCACCCAAGTTCAAATCATTATGTGCAAAAGTGCTTTAAGCACTGGGACTCTGAGATGGAAAGGAAGCCAGCCTAATGAGTCCTTTTGGGGTTTAGAGAAGCAATCAAAACCTTGGGACAAACAAGCGACAGTAAACGGACTGATGGTCCCTGTACACTGCTGCTTCCAGCAAACCCGTGAGGATCTCACCAGTGTACATTCGCATCCGTGGAAGGCTTTTCGTGGCTGTGTGAATGACATGTCGCGTGTGATAGCAAGGAGTCCAAGAACAGCAATTAATAAATAGCAACAAATATATGTGGAATTGCATTTATATAAAAATCGATCGCTTGCAGTGTTTCTAACAACAGACTGATTTAGTTACTACTGAAATCTAACTCTAACACGGATTGTGTTCTCACGGAAACTAGCTGCCCTTTAACTAGACAGCATCTTGTATATTTTGCCACATGCCAACCTCTATCTCCCAAAGCAGTGATGGCAGACCCCACCCCAAAGCTCCCCTGAACAAGAATTCAATCAGAGGTTTAAAGGTCTCTGGGTAGCACGTCTCAGGGACCATCCGGCGCTCCCAGCGAGCAGACGGCGCAATAAAGAGCAGCTGCCGTCTTCACATGTGTCTTGCTCAGTGTAGACTCGGGGTCCTAGGAGCCAGATTCATGCCCATCTGGCAGCGCTGAGAGACACGCACTTGAATGTCAGCTTTGCCATGGAGCTAACATCACCCTGGAAGCCGAGCCCTCTCCAGCTCCTGATTTCCAAGCTCAGCCATGCAACACATTCCCAGCGTCGCTGTCCAGCGCGGGAGAGCAGCAGGAGGAGGGAGAGGAGATGGCAACGTCAGACAGTGCTAATAAAAGAACCAGTCGCTGGTGAGCAAGCTGGCCGGCAGGGACCAGGCCTGTGGTGTCTCCAGGGCACCCTCCCAAGATACCGAGGCCTTCATCTGTCCCCAAAGAGAAAATGCTCCAAGGGGTCTCTGTCCCCGAAACACTGCAGATATTCCCACAAAATGCCCCTCAACTGTCCTGCGCGTGCAAGGGAAAAAGGTCAGTGTGACCACGCAGAATTCCAACAGACTGGATTCTTGCTAATGTTCAGTATTCTTATCTCTGTATAAAAGGTATGTATTTCTCTGCTTTTGTACAATTACATTAATATGCCAAGGGTCCCCGGTATCCTATCTAATAAAGAGGGAATATGCTAATTGACCATCACGCCCTCACAAAGATGGTGGCGCCCACAGCCAATAAGGAGGGAATATGCTAATTGACTGCCACGCCTTCAAAGATGGCAGCACCCACAGCCCAGTCCTCTCAGCCCCGCCAGGACAGCAGGCGCACAGCATGGCCAGGCCCACCCCCAGGCAGGTCTGGCCGCTTCGCGCTCCTGCCTCTGGAGTCCCCCGGTCCCCTCAGCTCCCCCAGCAGCCCAGGGCTGGCCTGAGGCACAGGCAAGCCTCAGATGGCAGCTGCCCAGCTGCCCAGGGCTGGCCCGAGGGATGACCACACAACTGAACAAGCAGGCTGCGTGGGGCAACCAGGTCGGCAGGGTGTTAGTGAGGGATGACCAAATGACTGAACAGCAGGCTGCATGGGATGACCAGGCCGGCGTGGGGAGGGAGGGTATGAGGGGCGACCAGGCTGGTGGGGAGGGCAGTTGGGGGCAACAAGGCCAACAGGGGGATAGTTGGGAGTGAGCAGGCTGGCGGGGGGGGGCAGTTAGGGGTGACCAGGCCAGCGGGGGGGGCAGTTAGGGGCGACCAGGCAGGCAGGCAGGTGAGCAATTAGGAGCCAGCGGTCCAAGATTATGAGAGGGATGTCCTGGATTGCAGAGGATGCAGGCTGGGCTGAGGGGACCCTCCCCCCCAATGCACGAATTTCATGCACTGGGCCTCTAGTATAATTATATTTACAAATAGGGTAATGACTTTAATCCACAATTTAAAACATAAAATGTTTATCTTTTGTATTTTATGGTAACACACATTTAAGGAAAAAAATAGATATTGCTCTCATTTGCTTATGTTTGTGGATATGACAGTTGGTAGAAGCTCTTACACATTTGTCTTAAGTGTAAGCAATGGGGGTTGTTGCCAGGGCGGGAAGATGGAAAAGAAAGGTCCTTTGCCTTAAAATTCATCAGTAAAAGATTTGATATAGTTTTAAAGTTTCTTGATATTTAAGAGTACATACATAAGCATGAAAACATACACAGTGCAGAATCCTACGACTCTTCAATACAGAGGCACAGACTGAAGTAAATGTGAACTCCTTGCCATTTAATTACAAACTCAGACTGAAAATAAAAGTGTGAATTAAATATTTTATCAACTGAGTCATAGTCTGTTCTGAGATAAGACCAAGTACTTTCCATTTCTCTGTTACTTACTTAAAATTAAGGCTGAATATTTCAAACCAACCATAAGTGCTTTCTAGCTTTTGATACATATACTAAATTAAAGATAAGAAAAAATTGTACATCACAATTAGTCCTATAAATTTGCAATTCACATATATACTTTATTAAAAGACAAAAAATTCCCTTATTACCCTTTTTTCTTTCGAAAGACATTACTAAGTTCCTGTACGTACTAGACAGTGATCCAGGAACTAGCAAGACAGTGGTGGACAAAACAGTGGTTCCTGCCCTTGTGTAGCTTACAATCTAGTCAATCAATACCTGCTGTGCAACCTGAGCAAATCATTTAACCTCCCTGTGCTTCAGTTTCTCACCTGAAAAAAACAGGATATTAATAGTCTCTATACCATAGGGTTTTGATAAATATTAAATGAGTTAATATTATAAAGTGCCTTGCACAGAGTAAGTCCCATGATATAAAAATTAATTTTTATCATTCTTCTAACTTGTGTAAATGTAAATGTACTATATACAAAGATAAAAATATTAAGTTGAACCATATTAAATTGACAGTTTTGTAGGCAATGGCCTTCAGTCCAACCTATAACTTGAGACAATGGTTCTCTCTGGTTGCACATTACAATTACCTGAGGGAAATTTTAAATCTACTGGTCCAGAGCCCACCCCCTGCCCACCCCAGGTCTATTAAGTCACAGACCTATAGGTGCCTATAGGTGAGATGCAGGGGTAACTTTTTTTTTTTTTTAATTATCAGGTGATTCCAATGGGCAGCCAGAAATAAGAATCATAGGAAGCTTGAGAAAATTGGAACACGTGATGTCAGAGGAAGCAGAGAGAAAGAGGAAGAAGTGGTGGATGATGCCGAAATGCCATAGAGAAGTTCTATAACAGCAAAATGATCTTCTAATATTTAGGGAGGCATGTTCATTTGGATGTTCCTTGTGTTAGCGACTGTCTCCACTGGAAAACATAGCTCCTTTGCTTTTGTTCCTGTCCCATTTCTTACTGACATTCAGAAGTGATCCAGATCATAGGGTTCAGGCAGTCAGTTGTCAGAAACGTTAACTGGGGGGTGGGGGAAAGAGAGAGAGAGAGAGAGAGAGAGAGAGAGAGAGAGAAGATTCACCTCCCATTTCTATAGCAAAGTATGAGTAAACAAACTCAAACTTTAAAGAAAAAAATTTTACTAGAAAATAAAATATATTTAAGTGTTTACTAAATTACTCTGTGCACCACACCTAAAAGTACAAAATGAAAAGACAGCATATTTCCAAAATTCAGACACAAATAGTGGGCTGTTTTCCACCAGCCCGTGGGAAATGTTTGAAGTTGGCTATTGCAGGGTTCTGGAGTGTGCAGATCAGGTTTTGCAGTACAACGGGCTATTTTAAGGACATCTTTACAATGGAATCTGCTCATCATCAGGAACGGGGAATATTTATCAGAACCTTGTAATAATGGGAGCATCAACCTGGGGAAAGGTCCGCCTCAGCCTCTAGTCCTCTCCTCAACACTTTTAACATGAAGATATATGTTTTTGAGTAAGCTTATAAAATCTGTGAATCATGAGGAACATTTGGAAGAAACTTAATTTGTTGATAGACTCTTGACAGATGTAACAGGCTACATCTAAGAAGATAAAATGAACTAGTAAAACAATTGCTCATCTGATCTCTTCGGTTGGACTAAAAGCCTATGCTCTATGTTTGTATAGAACTTTGTGCATGCTCGAATTTTAGACAGCATGTTAAAATAATGTTATATGATAAAAACCACAGTATTTTGAAATTATGAGTTTATCTGCTATTTCCCCAGCACAATGCATGCCCATTCATCCTTACACCTTCAGTTATCTAGCAGAGTACCTAGCACACAGATACATTTTTGCAGAGCTAAACAGAAATATAGCTTAATGTGAAACAATGTGTCTTAGAGTTTATTTTAAAACATGGAAAATGCTGAGATATATCTTGTTCTTTGTATAATTTTAAGCTAAAAACATATTTTACCAAAAATATAAACCAAAAATTACAATTAAAAATCAAGGACATTTAACAAACAAGGAAATGGATAAATGAACATACAGAGAGGTAGTTGAGGTCAAATCAAAATGTTCTAAATTTAAGAAGAAACCTCTAAAAGTTTACACAGTCTACTGAACAGGCATATGCTAAAGACATACTTCTATTTGAATTTGATTAAATAAAATCCTATATAATAAAAGGGTAATATGCAAATTGACCAAACAGCAGAACAACCAGTTGCTATGATGTGCACTGACCACCAGGGGGCAGGCACTTAACGCAGGAGCTGCCCCCTGGTGGTCAATGCGCTCC
Source organism: Ia io (assembly GCA_025583905.1). Classification (NCBI taxonomy): domain Eukaryota; kingdom Metazoa; phylum Chordata; class Mammalia; order Chiroptera; family Vespertilionidae; genus Ia; species Ia io. Next base: position 5,818,079 of record JAJQQW010000014.1, read on the forward strand.
CACAGCGGGAGCACCGCTCAGCCACAAGCCAGGCTGAGGGTTGGTGAGCACAGCAGCGGTGGCGGGAGTCTCTCCCACCTCCTTGATAGCAATAAGGATGTCCGTCAGTTGGACATCCTCTGAGGGCTCCCAGACTGCTAAAGGGCTCAAGCTGGGCTGAGGGCCACCCCACTCCAGTGCACAAATGTCGTGCACCAGGCCTCTAGTATTTAAATAGAAATATTACCCCTTCTATAATGAAGTCAGTTTTTATATACGCTCAGATGGCAATTGTCACATTGTTTTCTAAGCCTCCTTAGATTGTAGTAGCATATAAACTAGCTCCTTGGATTTATCACTTTGAAAATTGCAGCAAACATTGTAGGTCCCTGGATGGGAAGATCGGCACTCTGATGTTGTCACACAGTGAGCTTTCAGATATGTCTAACCCACCTTCACAACACTGCAACGTGAGAAATCGGACAGTACTTTTAAGTATAGCAGGTCCTCAGGTTATGTCGGAGATCCGCTTCTACGGCGACGTAACGTGATTTTCGCCATAAGTCAGAACCTACCAACATAAGCACCCACGTCACTCACATGGAGCACACACACAGCAGGAATGAAGTGAAACAGTAAAAAAAATTTAAAAGAAAGATAACAATTCCTGACCTTTACTTGTGGTAAATAAATAATAAAAAACATAAAGCACATATGTACAGACGTCGAAATGACGGAACTTTTTTTTTAACAAATAAATGGGAGATGGCAATGGCAACATAACCACGAAACGACATATGTCGAGTTCGATATAACCCAAGGACTGCCTGTATCCAGAGCAACCTTGGGGACAGGACACGAATACTCAATAAAGGTGTGTTAAATAATCCGTTCTTTTTGACCCCTCATCTGTGGCTTAGCATTCGTTACAAAGATGGGACTACTCATCATGAGTTCTGCTTCTTATGTGCCAGGGTATTTTTAACTCTTGTCATTTTATTTTTCCAGACCTGTGCTCTGACGGGGAGCACTGTCCTGCTTTTTGTAAGCAATTACTACGTATCTAGGGGCGATGCACCCACTGCACAGGAAAGGGGGAGAGAAAGAACCAGTCAGAACATCACCAAAAACTCAGCAAAAAGTGGGAGGACATGCACAGAAAGAAAAAATATCTTCACTGCTGTGCTGGAGGAAAATGGAGAAGAAAAGAAAGACAGGGGGAAAAATTAACATTGCAGCTCTTAAAAAACGAAATAGTGAGAGTAAAAGCAGAGAAATGAAGAAATGAGAGAATCAGAAAAATTCAGATTCCGAATATATTAAACTGAAGACGAATAATTAAAAATACCAGTTGAGCCGAAACCGGTTTGGCTCAGTGGATAGAGCGTCGGCCTGCGGACTCAAGGGTCCCGGGTTCGATTCCGGTCAAGGGCATGTACCTTGGTTGCGGGCACATCCCCGGTAGGGGGTGTGCAGGAGGCGGCTGATCGATGTTTCTCTCTCATCGATGTTTCTGACTCTCTATCCCTCTCTCTTCCTCTCTGTAAAAAATCAATAAAATATATTAAAAAAAAAAAAGAACAAAGGTTGTATTTGAGCCCTTTAAAAAAAAATAAATAAAAAAATACTAGTTGAGACCAAGATGGCAGCAGAGGCAAACGCCTGTACACACCGCTTTCCACAACCACATCAAAGTACAAGTAAAATATAGAACCATCATCCAGAACCACTGGAAAGCTTGCTGAATGGAAGTCCTACAACTAGAGAGGTCAATAAGGGAGCACATGAAGACTGGTAGGAGACGCGGAGGTGTGGAATGGGCTGGCATAGCACCCATGGGGACCGCTGTTTTAATCTGGAAGGAGAGCATCTCTCTGGAGGCTGCCTGGAGGAGCAAGGGGTCCCAGCCCCACACCAGACCCCAGCCCAGGGTCCCAGAGCTGGGAAAAGAAGTCCCTTTGGGCAGGTACAGGTGCAGCCAATGGCGCACAGGACCGCGGGGAAGGTGGCTTGTCCCTCTCCAGGGCCTCAGGCACAGGCAGGTACAGCCGCTGGCACCCAGGACCATGGGGCGGATGGCTTGTCCCTCTCCCGGGCTGCAGGCGTGGCTGCTGGTGCCTGGGACCATGGGGACCGTGGGGTGTGCAGATTGCCCCTCTCCCAGGTCGCAGCCTGGCTGGTCCCCATTCCTCTCTCCCCAGTGTTGAGTGTCTGAGCCATTACTGTGACCACGTGAGGGTGTGATGACCATTTGCATATTAGCTCTTTATTATATAGGATAATCAAGTCCAATTAGATATTGGGTTCTCAATTTACATTTAAAAAAGTTAAAATAACTGGATGAATGTACAAAATGTGCATTATATCCTTTCCTTTGAGAACTTTTATATTCATTTGTGATTCATCTCTTATAGCCTCGTTCTTACTTTCCAGGTAATATGTAATATAGGAATATCCTTTCACCCTGAAGTGTGCTTTATCCTTTTCATCCATTACTGATGCTGAGATATAATACCATCCCACCCCATTGACCCTCTTAGGTGTCCAGGATTTCTTGGCAGATGCATAAATCAGTGGGCTCCCTAATCCATAACTAACTTGCCTTAGCTTGTGAGATCCTGCGGCCCCAACAAAGCAAATGTACAGTAGTCTCCCACATCTACCTCTTCCAAAATACCACATTCACCTGCTGCCATGTGGAGCATAACAGAAAAGGTGGGAGGAAAGACTGTAAATTGCCTTTCAGAAGAAGCTTCTTTAACATTCTATGATCAGACCGTGTGCCCCGTGGAGTGTCATACATGGAGAGTTCTAAATTATGTGCACGTTATACATCCAATAGGAAACACACATTCTTTATGTTTCCTCTACCAATTCCCTAAAGCACAGTGGTGATAACCAGTCTCAAGGTACCAGGCACCTAGACCTTCTCTTCGGTGGTCACATTTTTCTTTAATGCAATAGAAGGGCATTGTGCAATGCAGAGTCCATCAAAGTTAGCTGACCTTTAACAATGACACATCGCCAGAGGCCTGCCAGGATGCAGGAGAGCAGGCAAATTTAACAAGCAGTCTTTCTCACAAGGTGGAACCCACAGAGCCGACTTCAAGTCTAACTGAAACCCCTGCACATTATTCAAATAAACCTTTCAAACCCCACAGACTTTATTCTTTTTTATATTGACTTTAGTGGGGTGACATTGGTTCACAAAACCGCACAGGTTCCAAGTGTCCAACTCAACAAAACATCATCCGCACACTGCATTGTGCACCCATCCTCCCAAGCAAAGGCTCTTTCTGCCCCCTTTTCCCCACTTCGCCCACCTTCACCTCCCCCACCTCCCTTCCCTCTGGCTAACACCACACCTTTGTCTGTGTCTATGTGTTATCCTACATAATAAAAGGCTAATATGCAAATTGACCAAACGGCAGAACAACCTGTTGCTACGATGCACACTGACCACCATGGGGAGCACTGGTCAGCCAGAAGCCTGGCTCATGGCTGGCAAGTGCAGCAGCAGTGGTGGGAGCCTCTCCTGCTCTGCGGCAGTGCTAAGAATGTCCAACTGACAGCTTAGGCCCGCTTCCTTGAGGGCTCCTGGACTGCGAGAGGGCACAGGCCAGGCTGAGGATCCGCCCCCCACCCCCCTGAGTGCACAAATTTTGTGCACCGGGCCTCTAGTATATACATAAATGTTTTGTTTTCTTAATCCCTTCACTTATTTCATCCTGCTCCCCAACACCCCTTTCCCTCTGACAACTGTCAGTATGTACCATGTACCCATGCCTCTGTTTCTATTTTGCTTGTCAGTTTATTTTGTTCATTGGATTCCACATATAAGTGAGACCATATGGTATTTGTCTTTGTCTGGCTGGCTTATTTACCTCACCCACAGACTTGAAATAGAAATAGTCTATTTGAATAAAGTCAGAGAAATATTTATATCACAAGAGGAATTTCCATTTTAAAAACAGGAAAGATGAAGTTAAAAATTATATATGTTTTTCATCATCAATACTTATTGTTTCTTCTCCATATTAGCCTTGCTATAAATGGGCTTAAGGCCTATGGGAGGAGTCAATCATTTAACTAATTACTTCATTCAATATTTGCTTGTGATTATGATAACTGTGATGAAGGGGAAGTTCAGGTGCAAGGAGTATAGTGAGCCAAGGACCTTCATCTGGTGGTGACTTCAAGGAATGCTTCCTGTGTGAATGACTTCTGAACTGACTGATAATGGGTAGAGTGACAGGTAAAGGGAAATGGGGCAGAAAAACCAGCTTGTGCTGACACCCCAAGGTGGGAGGGAGCATGATATGAGGATGTGATAGAACAGAGAGCAATTGGCATAATGGTGCTGTGTGAGAGCCTGAGAAGGAGGAACAGATAGCATGGGGCTGGAGAGACTGTATTCAGGACGGTGATCTTATTCCTAGTGCCTGTCAGATGTCAGGAACACTTTCAAGTGGTAACATTTGCATGTTAAATGTTCATGTTAAAAGCATCAGTGTGGTTGCAACATGCATGCGAGGCTAGATCTCTGAAGAATCTTTTACAGTCGTTTAGACAAGACAGTGGTTTCTTCAATTTGATTGATATCAGAGAAGAAGAAAACGGGACAGATTTGATACAAAGAAAGCAAAACTTAAAAAGACAGTGATCATTTTGGATGAGAAAAAGAGATACCAAAATGACCCTAAATTTTCATGATGTGTAACATGAATAGTGGCAGCACCATTTACTTGAGATTTTAAATATGATAAAGGAACAAGAGATGCCGAAACCAGTTTGGCTCAGTGGATAGAGCATTGGTCTACAGACTGAAAGGTCCCAGGTTCGATTTAGGTCAAGGGCATGTACGTTGGTTGCGGGCACATCCCCGGTAGGGGCTGTGCAGGAGGAAGCTGATCGATGTTTCTCTCTCATCGATGTTTCTGGCTCTCTGTCCCTCTCCCTTCCTCTCTGTAGAAAATCAATAAAATATATTTAAAAAAAAAAAAAAAGGAACAAGAGTGCATCAGGGCATACTGACACTGTGACCTCCGAGATCGGGATGGGAGCAAACAAACCTGGAGTTGGAGGAGAAGTTTGGGCTGGGAACCTAAGTGTGTGAGACATCAGCATATACACTGAGTGGCCAGATTATGATGATCTCTGAACACATAATAATCTGGCCACTCAGTGTATAATATCCTGTATAATAAAAGGCTAATATGCACATTGTCCCCTTGACCAGGATTTCAACCAGCAGGCAGGCCGGCCAACCGCCCATGTCCCCACCCCCTGGCCAGGCTGGCCGGACCCCACCCATGCACAAATTCATGCACCGGGTCTCTAAAATATATATATATGTATATATATATTGAGTGGCCAGAATATTATGCATTCAAAGATCATAATAATCTGGCTATTCAGTGTAGACAGTACATGAACTGCTTGTTCATCTGTGGGGGGAATATAAAGCACCAATATTTAAAGGATTGTGGCCAGTCTCGGAGATCACAACAGCATCCAGTCTCAGTATGTCCTAATAAACTCTTGTTCACTCATAATATCTAAAATCTCAAATGAATAGTGCTGCCACAAAGGTACGCATGTTACACAATCATGAAAATCTAGGGTCATTTTGATATCTCCTTCGAAGCCAGCTCAGAAAGAAGCACCAACAGAGGCCCCGGGAAATACATAAGAGTCCTGATAACATTGCCAGCCAAGGCGATAAATTGTTTTTGGAAGAAGGGAATGCTTAACATTTATTCTGCGATGACAAATAGGCTGTTGGAATCAGCTGTTTACATTCAGTGCACACTCTAGCAAAGGCGGAAGAACCCACAAATGATCCACATAAGAGGAATGCCAATGGAATCAGTGCGCAGGAAAGAATGCTCAATGACACCAGCCATCTCTACACATTTATTTCAAACCATGAAATGCTCTTTTGCATTTATACTAGCAAAAGGCCAATGTTGGCAAGGTTGCCAGAAAACCAGTCAATTCATTTGTATTGTCATTAAAATAATTGGTACAATAATTTTAAAAGACAGTTTAGTAATACATATCAAAAGCCTGGCACTGCATTGATGATCGTTGGACAATGGTCCCATTGCTGCACAGAAATAATTCGAAAATCCCCAAGCAGCAATGACTGGAAATAATTCTGTTGGAGATAAACTCATGTAATATTTACAACAAAGCAACAACACATGTAGGGCTATTCTTCTGACAAGCAAACTGAGGTACAGATGGCTAAGGTTGCATGTTTGTAAACAGCGAAGAGAAAATGGGGATTTGAACAGAAAGCCTGCACGGTACATGATTCCGCCATCGCCCTCTGACCTTTTTCCTTGTGTGCCTTGCATTTAGGTGCATACCTTCTGTTTTGCTCTATTAATTCTGTATGAGATTCATTGTTTTCCCCAGAGTGTCTGGGACATAGCAAGTGTTGAATAATTTAGTAAAATAAGCAAATGAATGAATCCATGACTCTTTTTTTAAAAAAATATATATTTTATTGATTTTTTTTTACAGAGAGGAAGGGAGAGGGAGAGAGAGTTAGAAACATCAATGAGAAAGAAACATCAATCAGCTGCCTCCTGCACACCCCCTACTGGGGATGTGCCCGCAACCAAGGTACATGCCCTTGACCGGAATCGAACCTGGGACACTTGAGTCTGCAGGCTGACGCTCTATCCACTGAGCCAAACCGGTTAGGGCAGTGGTTGGCAAACTCATTAGTCAACAGAGCCAAATATCAACAGTACAACGATTGAAATTTCTTTTGAGAGCCAAATTTTTTAAACTTAAACTTCTTCTAACGCCACTTCTTCAAAATAGACTCGCCCAGGCCGTGGTATTTTGTGGAAGAGCCACACTCAAGGGGCCAAAGAGCCGCATGTGGCTCGCGAGCCGCAGTTTGCCAACCACAGGGTTAGGGCGAATCCATGACTCTTAAATAAATAAATAAAAACCTCTCATACACGGCCACTACAACTCCTCACCCCCACATCTTTTAGAATCTCACCAAGTAGGGTTCATTGCATCATTCACTGCTCTGAAAACCTGACATTCAGTTGACTCTGAGCATTTATTGAACATATTTTAAATACAGGAAACACTGCCAGATCCCATGGAAATATACATTAATTCCTTAGGGTCCTATATCCAGAGAGCCCAGAGTCCCCCTCCAGGGAGGACAAACATATGAAGACACATGTGTTTGTGGTTTTTTTTCTTGTGTGTGTGTGTGTGTGTAATGTTATCTATAACTATGTAATAGAATCAGTACCATGGTAAAATTTTGCACAGGGTACATGTGGACTGAAAGGAAGATTACTTAGCCCATTTTGTGGGTCAAGCGAAGGCTAGAAGAGGCAAAAACATTCCAGGAAAGGGGAAACAGCATGGTATATGGAAATGGTGTGTGTGTGTGTGTGTGTGTGTGTGTGTGCGCGCGCGCGCACACACACACATGCATATCTTGATGGTGGCAGTGGGAGGAAGCAATGGAGGGGAGGTGGTCTATAAATTACCTGAAAAAATCCCCTTGGTTTTCCTACAATACTGTCTGAAAGTATAGTCCCAGGCTCTTCATCCTTACTTACTATTAAATACACTCATCTAGTTATTGTTCAGAACTCAAATATCAGATTTTGAATGCATATTAATTTCCACAGGATTCTCTTTATGCAAAATTGTATGAAGAGCCTGATTTGGTGACCTCCATTTCATACCGGGCATCTGTTCTCATGCTAAAAATGCTTTCCTTCTTCCCAGAGCTCAAACGTTCTTGTTCGCCCCCAGCCTAAATATTTTTAACCCACTTCTCCATATAAATGATTCATTGGCCTTCTCAGCTAATCTCCTAAATTAATGTGAATATTGGTATTACCTCTTTAAAATGTCATATCTTATATCTAATGGACAACTGCTTCAACTCAAAATATTAATCCTGGACATGGGTTTATCCTTTTATAGCCCATAAAATACATATGATCTCAGTGGATACTTGTAATAGCATTATAATAAAAGCAAGGTAGCTATTATTAGACCATTTTTAAGATAAGTTAATGACCTTCAAAAAGTAATTGACTTCTTCAAAGTCACAGAGTCCTTGGTACAGCAAATACTGTAGCCCATTTTATTTATGTCTTCATGGGAGCAATTTTATCCTGACACCCCCCACCTACTAGTAAAGGCAGGATAGGTGATTTTGCTACTGGAGCAAGTTAAAGGCATATGTATTTGAGAGTCCTTCAATTACTTCTTCACATTACACCAGGGAGGCGGCCTCCCACTCGAGCTACACAGATTGACCTGTGTTCATGCTGTCTTGGGGTGACATTCACATAAGTTGACACTTAAATGTGTTATTAACAATCATCTGGTTCAGAAAGAATTGGACATTTTCCCTTTGATCATTTTAACCTTAAAACTCAAACCTGTTTTCAAAGGCGTAACTTTTCACTGCACCAATGCCTGCTGGTTTTTATTTATGGGCTAAAGTTGTGGTGGTATTTTTGCCAGTTTTTTTTCCCCCCCTTAACTCATTTTGTCCTTCCCTTTCACTCACAGTGATGGGAAGAAAATGTTGACAGGTAGACAGAACCCCGTGAGGCAAAACCATGGGAAATGTCAGCGTGGTCACTAGTCAGTCAACGAGGAGAGAGACAGAGGCGTGGGGACCACTGGCAATACGTGGGCGCTGCAGGACACCTGGGGAGAATATCGCACTGTCCCTTTCACCCGGAGGCAAGTCTAGCAAATGGTTTCATTTAAAAGGGCTTGTGCTCATTACTCCCATGGACCAGAATCGAACTCATAGCCCTGCCCTTCCATCCTCCTCATGGTTCTTCTTTATGCTCCTCTCAAGTTCATTCCATTACCATTGTCAACACATGGGACTAAACTGAGTCAGCGTGGCAGACCACGTTCCCCTTTTTTCCTTGTGCTAAATCTTCCTTAAATACGTTTCTCAACTCCTCTCCAGAGTCATGATCCCACTCAGGACCTCAACATTTCCACTGGATTCCTGTAACACCCTAAAATTGGCTGTCTGAGTCCCATTTCCTTTCCACCCCACCTCCATCTTGCCACCTCAATTAGCTTTGACCACACAGATCTTTTCATGAATGGTCTCTAAAAGTTTCTGGTGGCTCCCCAATATGCGTATGTTATATCTTGAACTCCGTCTAAGTTTGTTTTTTTGTTTGTTTGTTTGTTTGTTTTTCTTTAATTGTTTTTGTGATCCAGCCCCTATCACATCTCTAAGAACAGAGTTGCCTGTATTCAATGCACACACCGCCCTCCCCTCCCCCCCAGGAAAGGACTTTAGCATGACTCTCTGACAACTTTCCTTACAGGGACTTGGCGGCTGTCTCTACGCTGAGGTTTCAGAGATGTCATTTATCTTTCCTTCTTGGTAAAAGTTAGCCCATCTTACACTGTGGTTAAGAGATGTGTCTATTTCGGGATAGTGATAGATACAGCCAGATTGGTCTTCCCTTCAGCGAGTTGGCTTTTTTGACTGTAAAACAAAATTAAATAAGCTTCTTGTTTCACTGGCAGAAACGTTCGCATGACAACTTGCATTTTTGCAATTTCAAGGGGAGGATTTGGAATGCACCCTCCCCAACCGTTGTGGGGGCACACAATACGACGCTTCTAGGACATGCCTGCTTACCATATTTCCAACTCAAGACTGAGTGTGGCAAATGCTGGCACACACCCTACACACATTAAGACTCACGTAATTTCACAGAAGATAGGATTGAATGAGAGGAAATGAATGGAAGTGACAAAGCAGAAAACACTGGGGGAAAAACAAACCTGGGATCCTGAGATGTGTGTGTGTGTGTGTGTGTGTGTGTGTGTGTGTGTGTGTGTGTGTGTGTTGGATGGGGGTGGAGGGCAGTAGGTTGTGAAGGGGGTCATGAATGAACACAGAAAAGAGGACCTAAACACCTAAATTCAAACTTTATCAGCTTCTTGTACACCCCTTTCCTTGATAATTAATCTGAATCAGGCTAAGTATTGAGGCAACATTATTCAGGATAGATGACTATTATATAGAAGCAAAAGTTGAGCATTGAGTTACCCTGCTGTGAGAGCAGTCTTTTGACACTATCAAAAAAAAAAAAAAAAAAAAAAAAGAATACTTCATCATGGACACAGAACGACAGTTCTGAAATATTCTCACAATCTCTAAGATCAGAGCAGCTCTTACAAGAATTGGGCATTAATCATTTAATGGAAATATGAGTTCATTGTGTGAACTAGCCATCAAATTTTTGTCCGGCTCCACTGGAAAATTTTGTTTATAAATGTCAATATTATTTGCATAAATAAATATGCCCGGCACTTTCAAAAGAAGCAAGTCAAACACATTAGAGTAGACCTTTGAGCACTTGCTGGAAAAACCTTACAGCATTTCATGTATCATCGTTCCCAAGTTCACTCCGGAGAAAAGAAATATGCATAGCGTACAGTTGGCTTCTTGAAAATAGACTGAAAGTAAGAACCAACATAAATTGAGAATATGCAAATTAAACTCGGGATCCGTGGGAATAGGCTTGGGTTTATGTTAAAGCAGAATAAACGAAAGGACCAAGCCCCCGCCCCCTCATTAGGGAAGAGTTGGGTCAGGAGAACAGCTCTGGTCCCAAGAGCAGTCTCGGCAGCTGCTGGGCCCTGGCGCTTCCAGAGGATGGCACCAAACATGCTGAAGCCAGTCCATGTCCCACCACCCCGTGGCCTGGCAGCGGGGCTGGGCTTTGCCAGCCAGCCCAATAGGACAGGAAACACGTTTCCATCAGGTGGGGGGGGGGGGTGCTACTTGGGCCTCCAGGATGAAGACAAGAAAGGATTTCCTAGGAGCTTGATAGGAAGGTGTCGGCCCAGGTACCCTGACCAGGAATCAAACGTGACCTCCTGGTTCACAGGTCGGCTCTCAACCACTGAGCCAGGCCGGCTGGGCTACTATTATTATTATCATTGAATCACTCCCTGTCTTGTGCTTGGAGCAGGGCTGACGGAACTAAGGACAGAGCTGCCTGTGATGGCTGAGTGACAGCTCCATGCTGGCCTGTGTGACAGATTCCGTGTCATTAAGGAAACCCGCCTTGTGGCCTCATTCTGTGCCATACTTTCTTCCGTGCTTGAAATTAGCTCAGGTTGATGGATTGTACTTGATTTCTATCAAGGATGGGTTTCTGTATATTTATGTGTTCTGAGGGGTGAAAATTTTTGAAAACTGGGCCTTAAAGCATTCACACACACACACACACACACACACACACACACACACACACACACACAGTTACTCCCCCCTCCTCCCCCCGCCCAGGATGGACAAAATCCTGGCTCATCGGGATCAAGAGCCCGGAGGACACTCCGCTCTTGGACAAACTTTTCTTGTTTTCTTGCCTTTTGCACACTAAGAGGGCTACATTGTTGAATGTTGACACCTAACCATGATCAGCTATAGAGTACAGCATTTCTATAGAGGCCATAATAAATGTTTGTCACATCAGTTTGAGAAAGGGAAAATTTTGCTCTGTATATTTTGTTACCTTTTTACAGAATAATGAAAGAATTACTTTAAAAAAAAAAGAAAGAAAGAAAGAAAGAAAGAAAGAAAGAAAGAAAGAAAGAAAGAAAGAAAGAAAGAAAGAAAGAAAGAAAGAAAAAAGCTCTAAACTCTCTACCTTCAAGGAACCTGAGTCAATTCCGGCAATTTCAGGTTTTACATTTCAGAAACAACTCAGCCCTCATTATTTTCGCTCTTGCTGCTTCGAAGCGTGAAGAATTTGGGTCAGAGCTGAGACAGACTTCGCTTGGTAACTGTCAACAAATAAAGCTCTGCCCCCGTCTCATTCTTCATGAAAAATGAATGATGTGGGGCAAGAAAATTGACAATCTTGTGGAGACAAGAATCTGTTGGCACCTGTATTTGCATTTTAAAATTACTTTTGAAGAAACGATAATGGACTTTCTACATTCTTCCCAAGACATGGGGATCGCGGCCCAGGGAGGCGGGCTTGCTGGGCCGGTTCCTCACGACCAGGGCTCTCTGTGCGCCTCCATCTGGGCCCCCACATGGTGAGATCAGCCCCTCGGGGAGCAAACAAGCTCTGATGGAAATGACTCCAATTAGCACCGCTCTGACAATGACCCTTCAGCTCAGCATTGTCTTGTGTTATCAACAAATGTCTGTTCCAAGCAGCTTGGAAGTCCTAGCACAACAAGGATTTTATGTTTATGTCACAGTCAAAGTCAGTATCTGAACTGCTTCATTTTCTGCTCCCACTGATTTTATTTTTCTCTGCCTGGCTTAGGAAAATGTCCCTAATTTGGTTGAAGTCCCATTTATTTGCATTGGAGGAAACTTTGAAAGATAAAAGAAAAGTTCTGTGCAAATCTTAGGGCACAAAGACAGGAAGGGACTGGATCTCTGGCAGTGCCGTGACCTTCAGGGCTGAACGCGTAGAACTAGAACCTGCCCCAGGCCCCTGCGAGGCGCACCTGGTGGGGAAGAGCCTGACTCAGAGCTTGTGTGCCTCCAGCAGGTGTGAGTGACATCTGAGCACAGGGTTGGCAGCCTGGCTCCTGGCATCCTTCACGCTTCAGCGGCGCTGCCCCTCCTGCCTCCTCACACTCCTGGGAAACGTGTGTGGGTCACAGTGAAGCTCTTGCTGTCCCTGGTGCCTCCCGTGGACACAAACTCGGGGAGGACCAGGCCCTCCGCAGTCTCTCTGAGTTTCCTGGGTGCCATGGACTACAGAGCATCATTCTGAAAGTGAACTCCTTCGACGCCCGGGGATGACCCAGTGATGCGGTGAGACTTCCCACATGATTGCTCTATCGTTTTGAACAGACTCTGCATCCCTCTTGTCTATGTCTCAAGTGGGGACATAAAAGAGAAAGTCCCTGTTGGTTTGTTCAGCATTGAAAACAGACTCCATGTGGGGGACATCATGGCTTTCCCCTCCTGGTCCCTTTCTCTGAAGCAGACGGTCACAGCCACCCAGTCACAGGACACCTGCCAGGGCCTCCAGCAGGTGGCTGATCAGAGAGGAGATGCTTTCTCCGTTCCCAAGAAGCACCCATGTTTGCTGGCCATCGCCCTGATGCGTCAGCGGGCAAGCCTGCTGTGGACAGAACTGCCACGCTCATTCTTCCTGCACTCCAGCCACTCACCACGGTGTCCAGCCCATCAGCCTCCATGGGCACAGGCAGGGGGCGCCCTTCAGCTTCAGCAAGCACTGCTCTTTCCTCTGCCACCGGGGGCGCTACCCACAGGGAGCCAGGCTCCTCTCCACCCAGAGTTCTGCTCCATCAGATCGCCTATGGAGAGACTTTTCATGGGAGGAGAACCCCAAGTTTGTTCCCCCCTATCCCACTTTGGCAGAAGGAGACAGAGGCAGTAATCTGAGCTTTGCTATCTGTGTGAAGAACATGGGGAAGACCACCAGTCAACCTCTCCATGCAGGCTATAATCGCGAAGTGTTATCCCACAAAATGTCCCTGCCCCAGTCGCTGCTTCCCAGAGTTCCATAGGAAGTCAGGACTGAGCACAGTTGGGATGAGCACACTCTGAGGGGAGAGAATAATTACTGGGTTAGGGTTAGGGCTAGGGCATTAAAGTTAGGGTTAGGGTTAGGTCTAGGGCTAGGGTTAGAGTTAGGACTAAGGTTAGAGTTAGCATTAGGGCTATGGCTAGGGTTTGGCCTAGAGTAGGATTAAATCTAGGGCTAGGGTTACAATTAGGGGTATGGTTAAGGCACAGGGAGCACACCCTCTCTGAGGAGGAGCTCAGAGGTGGCCTGGTATGGGGGTGCTGGTGAAGAGGTTGAAGGCTGTAACTGTTTGAGGGGGCACAGGATGGGTCAGTTGAGCATGGCCTGGGATCTGGTCCCCAGTTGGTGGGTGGGCTCCATGCTGGCCTCCTGGACATTGGGGGTGGTGCCTGAGAAAGTGCATTCTAAACTCCACCCTTGATAACAAAATGAAAATGATGTTTTATCTTTTCCTAAGCTGTCCCTAAAAAATCTCAAAACCTTAAAATACTTGAGCTTGTTATATCTTAGGGACCCACACCTCATGGCGATTAGAGCCTTAATTTAGTTTTTCTTTATGCTGTATGATACCAAAACAATTTTAGTTTCAGAGTGTGAATCTTACTCCCTTCTGTAACCCTAACCATAGCACCTACCGTGAACCTAACCCCTACCACAGCCCCAGCTTCAGGCGCAACCCTATCCAAAATGAACCGCTACACCAAACCTAACCCTAACACCAACCCCAAATCTAAGACAACCAACAAGTCAGCCTCAACCCTAAACTCTACCCTAAACCTAATCTTACCCCTACCCTACCTCTAACCCCAACACTAACCTAAAGCTAATAATAAACCTACCATTAAACCAGACCCTAACACTAGCCCTAACTGAACCCTAACATTAACCCTAACCCTAACCCTAGCCCTTGCCCTAGCCCTAACTCTAACCCTAGCCTTAGCCCTAGCCCAGCTTAGACCTAACCCCAACCCTAACCCTAACCCTAGCCCTAACCCTAAACCTAGCCCTAGCCCTAACCCTAGTGCTAACCCTAACCCTAACCCTGACCCTAACCATAACCCGGACCCTAGCCCTAACACTTACCCTAGCCCTAACCCTAAACCTAACCCTATCTCTAACCCTACCCCTATCCAGAAAAGGAAGGTGATCTCTTAAATGAGTCACTATCATATCAGATATACCACATTTTGTATCCAAAGCTTAACTCACGTATAACAGGTAAAGTCTTTTTTAAATACTTATGCCCATCTGCCATTATTGAACCAGGAAAGGTGAGATGCCACTGTTGACATAAGCTACTCTTTTGAACAGACAGACAGAAGAATAAAGCCCAACCCTTCTTTCCTTGGCAGCTGTGGAATGAAGACAAGAAAGTTGATGAGAAAGAGATAAAAGGCACCTTTCTCTGAAATGAAGTCCTGGACAGGGGACCATGTTAGGTAAGTTGAGAGGAAAGCCATCGACTAGAGAAAGGGCTTTGTGATGTTTGCCACCTGGAACTGTGAAGAAAGCCATTTTAAGGTATATTGGGCCCAGTCAGGTATGGCTCAGTGGTTGAGTGTCAACCCAGCAACCAAGAGGTCACATGCTTGACTTCCAGTCAAGGGAACATACATGCCCAGGTTGCAGGCTCAATCCTCAGCGTGGAACATGCAGGAGGCAGCCGATCAACGATTCTCTTTCTATCTCTCTCTCTTCTCTTAAAAAAAAAAAGGTGTATTAGGAAAACCATCCAAGGCTGGGGAAAAGAAGCCCTGATACCCCCTCACCTGGTTTTCCTAGGCTCTCATTTGCCAGGAAACATATTGGCAGGCTTCTGTGGAGGAGAGAGCTGCAGGGGTAGAACTGACCATTCATCTGAGGACCACAGGAAAGACCCAAGGTGAGGGGGAAATTACAAGAAAAGAGAGGTTACAGCCAGAATTCAGAAGAGACTGAGGTAAAAGCCAAGTCAGCAGGAGGGACTCCTGACCAGCCTGAGAAATAGCTCCCCCGGCAGGAGCTCCCTGCTGCGGCCACAGAATGTGAGCAGGACCCTCAACCACCAGGTAAGGCCTTCGTGGCAGAGATCAGAGAAGCAATGTCTTGCAGATATAAAGACCGAGATGTGTACTGCCTCGTTGGGTGCACAAAGCCCACCATGGCATACACTTCACCTTGGAGACAAGCAAAAAGAGACAGAAATCTACAAGGCTGTATTATTCAAAAGAGACAAATCCTGAAGAGACTGAATTTATAAGCCTGAATGCACTAGGTCGATGGAATGTAGCTTCATGAGTTTGTCTGCTTTTCTTTCCTCTTGCTATCCTGAAAGATCACATCAGATCTAGAACACCAAGAAGCCATTTTGGGATTGTATATCAGTGTACGTCGAGTCAGTTGAGATAATAATACATAAAAACAAAAATTAAATATGTTATAAACTTTATACACATTGGCTGTATAAAATGTATTATACACATGTTATAATCTAAATGTTTTAATATAGAGGGAATGTTGACATACATGTATGTCCTATTTCTTCTATGAAGCATGTACCTGGTTATAAAATAACTTGGAGATATCTCCACCTACCTTGGCCTCAAATCTTTTCTAAGCTGACAGGTATCTTACCTAATAATAGAAAACATGTAAATTGACTGTACCTCCGCTACGCCCACAGACAATCAGTAGTGAGTATGCAAATTAACCATCGATGACAGGTTAATTTGCATATGCAGGCATGGAGTGGCCGGGAGGGTCAGGACACCTGCTATGAGGGGGAAAGGGGGTAGCGGAGGGAGCTACAGGAGTGGTGCTCTGGCCAGGAGCAAGAACTTGCAGGCTCCTGGGCAGCTGGGAGCAAAACCAGGGGAAGGAAGGCCTATTCTTGCACGAATATTGTGCAACGGGCCTCTAGTATAGTATAAGGAGCTAATTCAGTATATTGTCTATACTTGACAATACAAGAGCAAAGCACCAACATTGCATAACTGCAGGGTTTCTTCAATTCTTCAAGAAAACTGTCACAGTGACCATTTATAGATTTCCTTTCATACTTTTAAGAAACTAACGAACAAAAATAAAGTGAGACAAAGAAGTTGTCAAAGGCATCAATTCCACTCCCCATGGGCAGAAGGGAAGGGGAGGCAGATAAGGAAACACCTCCACGTCCCTTTCTAAGTGCCACTTGGAACCTGTGCACAATTAACACCATGTCACATGCATTTTATACAAAACGCGCTGTTCACAACCAGGAACTGTCCGTTATGACTCAAATGGCAGGTCACCTCTCTCAAAGCTCTCCTTCCAAAGAGTGAACTGGCTAAGGCAGGGCCAGCTCTCAGCACCCGGTCTGCCCTCAGGAAGGCCAGCCTCTGGGCTGGACAGGAATGAGAGGCGGCCCGCTTGGGGGACGGGCAAGAAGCAGTAAAGAACTCTTCTTGCACAGATGAACGGGTGGTAGAAGCCACTATTGATCACTGAACATCAAGTGGAGTGATGTGCTTCCCACAGGAAAAATTCTGTGATTTTTCAGCAAATAATTTAGGTGCAAAGGGTTATACCTCGTGTACACCTTAGGAGGACACACGTATGACAGCACATGATGCCCTGAACTGTTCCACCAGCTGTTGCTCCTGGGATGGTGAAGAACAGGGGCTTGTTTTATGTGAGCTGTGGGTAACTTCCACTAGAGAAGTCCCTCACCACCCCGATGCCTTTCCCCTCAGGCAATACAAATCATTATGTTACAATATTATCACTTTCCAATGAAGCGGTGCTATTGAAAATAGCATAGAAACAGGAAATTCATTTCTGTGAGAGAGAGCTGATGGCAGAGAAAGATGCTGCCCCTGGAGGAAGGCTGGCATGTAAGCCGCCCTCGCCTTTTAGACATTATTTTTACAGAGTCCATCAGAAACAGCTCCCAGGACCTAAAACTGCTCATGGGCTCAGCGTGCCCTGTTCTTGCTGAGAGCCCAGAACCTTGCATCCGATTTCACTCCAATTAAATGCACAACAAGCCTGTGTCAACATAATCCTTTTTGTCGTAAAGGGAAATATTTTCTTTTTTAAAGCATATGTGTGTACATACATTTCAAAATTAGAAACCCTTTCCCAAACCAATTAATTCCATGACTTATCTCCAACCAAGACTAACATGACTTTCTAAAAATTAAAGATTTAAAAAAATGTACATTCTAATTGAACTATCAGCTGGAGTTCACAAATTAATAAATACAAAAGTTAAAATGTGTCAAAATGGTTTGTAAGGGTTTTGTTTATAAAGCAGCCTTACTCTTTGGAATTTTCACTTTAAAAATTTTTTTTATTGATTTCAGAGAGGAAGGGAGAAGGAGAGACAGAAACATCAATGGTGGGAGAGAATCATTGATTGGCTGCCTCCTGCATAACCCCTGCTGGGGAATTGAACCCAGGACCCTTCAGTGCACAGGCCAATGCTCTGTCCACTGAACCAAACCAGCTAGGGCTGGAATTTTCACTTTTTAAACACGAGTTATTCTCAGGCACTGCTCAGTGTCTGTACTGAGCTAATTTCAGAAACAATTAGCCGCTTGCAAACACTCCGCATGCCCACAGATATCTGTAGGTGTGAAGATGTCATTAAAAAAAACAACAACAACAAAAAAGGTTCCTATGTGAAGCCCACACCTCCCTGGAGAATGAATTAGACCAGGAGATGAAAATCAAAATGCCCATTAAGTATTTTCTGCAGTCAGGTTATTAAAGCATCTATGATTTTTAAAGTAAAGGATTTGTGATAAACAAATGAGGCACAGGCTCTGAAATCATCAGGGCTTTTTGTTGGCAATTCTGTTTTGTTTGGAACCAACAAAAGTCCAGCAGCCCATTTATTAAATGAGAGAGATAAAGAAAAGGAAAAAACACACAGTTCAGAAAGAAACTCCCTCTCCCATCACACTAAAAAGGAAAATATCAGATAGAGCAGAATCGGTACACGCTTATTTTTCTCCTCAGGTTTGCCCAGACCTCATCTGCCGATGCTGAGAGTCACGGTGATTCCAATTGGTTCTTAGCAAGGGGACTTTCAGAACCAAGGACACATGGGATATTATTTTCTGGTTTTCTTACTGACCTTTATGTAAAAATTACTAGAAAAGAATCGTTCTATTCTTTTTCGGTCACAGCAGATGAGACTGAAGGGTTGGTCGGTGCCTGCAATAAGTTAACTGAGCATTACTAGTAACACGGAGGAGAAACAGCCAAGCCAAGAGATTATGTGCAATTAAACAAACACAAAGCTTGCCTCAAGAGATGAGCCTGGACCTGAGGATTCAGTGAAACTGGTTTCAAGTTATTAGCAAGAAAAAGGAAAGGAACCTTCCAGAAACTTCTGTAACTACAAGATGTAAATGTTTCCCAGGTGTCTGTTTCCATGAAGTTGCTGATGGTATCCAAAAAAAAAAGGCCCTGTTGGCAAGAGAGACTGTTAGGCAGCTGTTTCTGCTAGTAAATGCCTATAGATTATATTTTTGAAAAAAACTCAAAATCTAGAGAGTATTGTGGGAAAGGTATATGCAGTTGATAGAAACGATGTAACTCTATCACAATCTCTGTTCTTGCTCCAAATATTAAAGAATTATATTTTTTAGAAAAATATCCATCTGAAGCTTATATAAACTCTATTCCTTAGAGAAAAGAAGATAAAGATGATATTTGTTATGAAAGTGTATCTTATGAAAGAGAGAGAAGATGACTTTCTAGTTGAAAAACTGGTTACAAGTTTGGCCATTGGGATCTGAGCCTTTGATTCAAGTACAGCTTCCTACCTGCACCACTGCATGACTTGAAGAAAGTTACCCAAGTTTTCTGAATTATATTTTATGGGAAAAGATGGGTCTTAGTAGCACTTTCCTGTTAGAGCTGTGTTATGGACTAAACATCTGTATCCCCCGAGAATGCACATGTTGAAACCCCAACCCCTAACGTGATAGTATGGAAAGGTAGGGTCTTTGGGGGTGATTAAGTCATGAGGATGGAGCCTCCGTGGATGTGATTAGTGCCCCAATAAGCATTCCCTCTCACCCTTTCCGCGATGTGGGGACACAGAGAGAAGGCTCATCTGTGAACCCCAGAGTGGGCTCTCACCAGACAGCAAATCTACTGGCTCCTTGACCTTGGACTTCACGCCACCAAAAGTGTGAGAGAAAAATGTCTGCAGTTTATTGACTCTCCTGTCTGCAGCATTCTGTTATAGCAGCCCACCCAGAGTAAGACAAGTGTTCTGAACATGATATTAAGTTATTCATGTAAAATGTGCTGCATACTAGTATAACATGTGCATTAACTTCTGTTCCTCTGATAAATAATTTTCAAAAGGACAACTGACACCATAATCATTGTGTAATCAATTATTTTTCATAAAAATGGCTTATATCAAAGGTCATGTCATTTTTATATCTGTCATATTTTTCTGTTCTAACTCTCTCTGGACATAGTAACAATAATAGCAATAATAATTATAAAGAAACTAGAGGCCCGTGCATGACATTTGTGCACTGGCAGGGAGGGGGTCCCTCAGCCTGGCCTGTGCCCTCTCGCAGTCCAGGACCCCTCAGGGGATGTCCAACTGCTGGCTTAGGGGGAGCGGGCCTAAGCCGGCAATCGGACACCCCCCAAGGGGTCCTTAGCGCTGCTGCAGAGGCAAGAGAGGCTCCCGCCACTGCTGCTGCACTCACCAACCGTTAGCCCAGCTTCTGGCTGAGCGGTGCTCCCCCTGTGGGAGCACACTGACCACCAGGGGGCAGCTCCTGCATTGAGCATCTGCCCCCTGATGGTCAGTGCGCGTCATAGTGAACAGTCATTCTGCCGTTCAGTCTATTTGCATATTAGTCTTTTATTATATAGGATGATAGCTAGCATGTATTGATACTGGCTTTATGAAAAACACTATAAGTATGTTAATAGTTTAAAATATATAATTTAACAATTACCTTATGCAATAGATACTGCTATTTTCTCCATTTAGCTGAAGAAGCTGGCCACAGAGGCATGCACTAATGTAGCCAATGTTGCACATTTAATGAATTGGAATCTGGGTCCAAACCCAAGTAGACTGTTTCCAGAACCTGAGCTCTATTCTGCTTTCCATCTAATCTTATATGGTTTGTACGGACAATATGACATAGAAATGTGTTTGCTAAATGGACAAGTACAAATATATCCAATCCTATGTCCAATATTCCAACAGATGGAGCATCTATTTTGAAGTTGTCACCAAGGATTTAGCAACACGACTCCCACTGCCATCGGTGACAATCAGGCAGCCAAATCAGTGTGTGCTTTCTACACCAGTTACCCCAGGGTGTTCTTATTAACTGGTTTAAGCTAGTCATCATCTAAGAAAGACAGTAATGCACAGCGATATGCAGTAATCCAATTAGTGTTAGGCTATGCTGTTCACTAAGAAATATAATTATTTTTTAACACTGCAAGAATCATGTTGCCATTACATTTACTTTTTTTTTATTTTAGCCTAGCACTAAATGTCTTGGAAAGAGACATTAAATTGCTTAGCAGTCACAAAGCTAAACGCAGCTGAGATACAAGCACAGATATACACCTGCACCCATACCTGCTGACACCTCAATATATTTATAAATAATATGCTTTATAAGAATGTAGCCCATTTTAGCTATTCATAGAATCAATGAAGTCCAAACCTTATGCATCAAAAGTCCTGTCCAGAATAAGTTCTTTTTATGCAATTTATCAGTTGAAATTACCTACCTGTTAAGGTAGCATAGACATTTCTTGGAAAGTAATTTGAACTTATCCTATGAATCTTGTCCTTCAAAACCACCTGAAAACTCCCTTGTAACCCACAGGCTAATGTGATATCCTAAAGAATTAATGAAAGTACAAGGCAGTATTGCACAATGGTTAAAAACCATTAGGTATAGACCAAATGGAAAGGGATACGTAAGATTTAAGCCCTAACGGTTCTTAGCTTGGTGATTTGGGCAATGTGTGTAATCATCTGTAAAATAGAGATAATAAAAACCAAACTTAAAAGAATGTGGTGTGGATGAGAGAAAACAATGTGTATAAAAATACTGCAGCATGTCACGTGCAAGTGCTTCACAATTGTAAGCTGCTAGTAACAGTACTAGTTTTTATCGTCTTCTGACTATATATTTATAGTAATGCTATGAAGCTGCCAGCAAATGTGTTGTATTTTCTCGAAGAACCCCAAGTGCAGCAGGTAGAAAAGAGTTTTATTCTCTTGGGTGTCCTGCTTTTACACTTGCTTCGTTCTTGGGCTAAAACAGAACTCTGTTTTCCCCCTAAAGATTCTTCTGTAGAATTTCGGGTTCCCTTAGGCCCTGACTGATGGGCCTCTGCAATGAGATTTTTCTCCAAGGACCTTCCGCTGGAGGTAGCTGTGAGACAGTGCCTGTTCCCAAATACACACTGACTAAGCAGAGCAGCGTAGGTCTTCCTTCCTGGCGAGTTCATGTTGGACAGTCTACGTCTTTGAAATTAATGTCTCTTGTATTTTTTATTGTTCTCAGCTTATAGAAGGATCCCGGGCTGCTTTATCATCTGTTGTCTATCTATTGTCCAGAAAATAAGGAGCTGAGATATTCTGGTTTGTGGTGAAAAAGCAGCTATTTTGGTGCCATCATTTATGTGATCTGATGTCCGACTGCTGGCTTAGGGGGAGCGGGCTTAAGCCGGCAGTTGGACATCCCCCAAGGGGTCCTAGCACTACTGCAGAGGCGAGAGAGGCTAGAAAAGAATTGTGAGCCTGATTTTAGATCAATAAAGGAGTCTCAAGCTTGAAATCCCAAATCTTAAAGCACCGAGCCTCAAAAAGTATGCAGAAATCTGAACACTAAATTCCACAATGGATTCTAGGTATATATTTTTAAATGTTATGTTGTTATTTCATGCTCTGTTATTTCATCTCATCTCATTTTATGTTACCTACTCCTTCTCACTTCGGCCACTAGAATTCACTCCACATCTTACTATTGAGCTGAAGGTATAATACACGTCCTAAGGTTAATGAAATAAGTAGTTACCCATATAAATAATAAACCACTGAAAAACTCATTACAAAGCAGCACATCCAAGAATACAAATGAACAGAGTATTAATTATGTATCTGGCTAAATTTGGCCCCAGACCTGATCGGAGGTGACCAATTAGAAAAGCTTCCTGAAAAATGCATTTTTGAAGGTGGAAAGGCAAGTACAGGAGAAGGCCTGGGGGTAGAAACATGCCATCCTGCAAATGAGGACGTGAAGCCTGGAACTCTGCAGAAGGTTCTACCAGAGAGGAACATAAGCCTGATGAGATCAATGTGAGCGAAGGCGAGCCCCTGGAATGTACTTTTAACGAGAAGTTTTTCAGGAAAAGATGAGAAAATGCCCTTGTCTCCAGCCAGTGTTCATGGAAAATGCAAAGGTCTTTCGTGAGCTGACACAGGCTTCTGAACCAGGTGTATTTTTATTTTTTTTCTGAATGGTGGCTACAGTATTTCAAACGACACATGGCATTAGATCACTTGCGGTATCCAGGTAAAAAGCAATCAGTAAACCGTGTCGTTAAAATTGCTCTCTCTCCCCCTCCCCACCACCCCCCCTACAGAAGCCATTTTTGGAGCCTATTTATTACCTGAATGACTTTACAATGTTGACAAAATCGTTTTGTCAATGTGTGCAAAGGAAACAGGGGCCTCGTGATTCTGATTTGATTTAAACTGTAGTTTGTAAACAATTATTCCTTTCCTTCTTCCCTCTTTCAGTTCAGCACACCTCATTGACTTCACCTAGTCTCTCCCCCTCATGATCCCTGACCCCTGAGGCAGCAGAAGACAATTTCCCGTTCGGACTGATGGTCATAGGTTGCAGTCCTGGCGTCTAAAGACACTGTCTGACTCAGCCCCTGGGTCCTAAGCCTGGACAGTTCCCTGGCTACCCCTCCTTGACTCCAGTTCTAGATGTTGGAGTTGACCTCAGAGTTGTCCTCAGACCTGGATAATTTATTTATTATCCTTATCTCACCTCTGGCCAATCAGCTCCTAACATGACCTTGAACCTCTTACCCACGGTGTCTTGTGATTTTGCCCATATAATCTGTAACCTGTAGGCCATCGGTGGGTTTGCCCTCTCTGGATTGGCCAAGGTCGAACGAACTAATTCTTTACTGCAAACCCCTGCTCCTGCATTTTTATTTTTATTTATTTATTTATTTATTTATTTATTTATTTATTTATTTATTACCAGAGCATGCAGGCAGATGAACGTTATTATTGAGCATTGGTAACATGAGTTTCAATGGTATTGGCCAGGATTTCAGCAGAAAAGGAGCTTGTATGTTATTTTTTTTAAATATTTTTTTTTATTGATTTCAGAAAGGAAGAGAGAGATAGAAACATCAATGATGCAAGAGAATCATTGATCGGCTGCCTCCTGCAAGCCCCCTATTGGGGATTGAGCCCGCAACCTGGGCATGTGCCCTTGACTGGAATTGAACCCAGGACCCTTCAGTCCACAGGCCAACGCTCTATTCACTAAGCCAAACCAGCTAGGGCTGTGTGTTAATTTTTACGCTAAAGCAGCAGCACCCACCAAATAAAGCCTCACTGATTAGCCATTGTAATCATCCTTCAACTTGCAGAAGGTATGCATTAGGAGAGCAAATTAACAAATACCCGTTCCATTATATTCTTGCACTGCATTGGTAAAATATATCAGAATGTGCCTGAAAACAATAAGAACATTCTCAGGTCACTCATATAACTCATGTTCCTCAGCTTCCTCAGGTAGTTTCAATTTTCCCAGAAGAGAGACGAATATCTCTCAGATGGAGTTTGTCCCAGGTGAGCTGACAAGTAGAAATGAAATGACCCCAATTTTGAGGACGTGGCACAGATAAGGGCTTTAAGTCCAGGAGTCTGACTGGCACTTAAGACTTTTATCAGAGACATCTCTTTTGCGCCAGTAGAATGTATATTTCATTCAGAAAAATATCTGTGCAGTAATAGCTACATAGATTACTCAAGAATGGCCATGCCTCAAGGGGGTAGTTTTAACTTAGGATTTAGGAGGACAGCAAAAGGATTTGCTGGGCATGACTAAGTCACACCCTAGAAAAGAATGATAAACAGATTATAGGAGACCACATAGACACTTGTCTACACACACTTAAACATGCACACATGTCAGTAATCTACACTGACCTGTGATGCATGTGTGCATGTTTAAGTGTGTGTGTGTGTATACACGTGTCTAGTTCCTCCTCAATAAGGAACAGATGGGACCTTTTAGCAAGTATATTTATTCACCCTAAATTCTTTTATTTTTTTAAAATTAATTTTATTTTATTTATTTATTTTTTAAATATATTTTATTGATTTTTTACAGAGCAGAAGGGAGAGGGATAGAGAGTTAGAAACACTGGTGAAAGAGAAACATCGATCAGCTGCCTCCTGCACACCCCCACTGGGGATGTGCCCACAACCAAGGTACATGCCCTTGACCAGAATCGAACCTGGGACCCTTCAGTCTGCAGGCCGACGCTCTAACCACCAAGCCAAACCAGTCAGGGGCAAATTGATTTTATTTTTTTTATTGTTTAAAGTATTACGTATGTCTCCTTTTCCCCCCATCGACCCCTCCCCTAAATTCCTATTCTTCCAGATTCTACAGAACTACATTTTAGATCTACGACTGTCCTAATAACAATGATTTACTCTAAAAGTCGTTGTTTCTTTATCTCAGGACTCTTATTTCTATGTGCAAGAGTCCTCAGTCGTTTTATTTGCTGAAGCTCATTTCTCACGCAGACATCACCAATGGATTGCATAGCGGCTTCACTTAGCTCCAAAGGACCTTACGGCACGAGAGAGAGCTGCCTGCCTTTCCTAATGAAGCATCAGACTCTTCTGATCCCCGTCATCCTGAGCACATGGGCCTGTATGGCTTCTCTGTTCCAATCAGGATTCCCGTCACATCTTTCACCATTGGAGTAATTATACCCTACCTACCTAAGGCAGGGAGGAACCTGAGTGCGGCCCACACTAAAAAGCAATCTTCCTTTCTTCACTACTGTCACAATGATCTTCCCTATATCACTTTCATAAATCTCAGTGCCACCATCCCCCATAGAGAAACTCAGTGATGTTCAAGTTTAATGACTTCATACATGTCAAGCTGTAGGCAGACACAGGATTATATACGTTTTCTAATCATTAATCATTTCAAACTCAAGAATCACATATTTAAGAGGAAATAGATATGTTATCACAAACTATTTTGTCCATAAAATGTCATCTTAAAAGGAAAGAAAATAAAAGGTAAGAAGAAAAAGATGTATATGCCCATTAGTACAAGACCTCATAAAAATACTTCCATATTCATCGTAGAATTAGAGCAACCTTTCCTGAACACCTCATCATAATTAGATATATTTGTCATCCTAATATATAAAAACCCTGAGTCCATCACATCCACAATGACCAGGAGGCTCGACCAACCAGAAGTCAGTCCCGTAGTCAGCGCTGGGTTGCCGTGGTGACCCAGCACTGACTGCTATGGCTGCAGGCAGGGTGACCCAGAACTGACTGCTGAGGTGGCTGCGAATCAGGCCCAGACAGAGGCCTGAAGAGAGAAGCAGGGTCTGATTCGTAGCCTCTGTGGTAGCTATTGATCAGCACTTGCCTCACTCTTTCTTTCCAGGCCTGTTCAGCAACCACACCTCCATTTTTCTCCAGGCCTCCACCAGGGCTGCTGATCAGCCCTGCCTTTCTGATAAGGCCCCATTTATAGACCCAGAGACGCTGACTGGCATAGAAACCGACCAATCAGAACCAAATCTGGGTCAACTGTGAGGAGCCAATGGCTGCCTAGGAGGCAGAGCTTTTGACACTGATTGGCATAGAAACCGGCCAATCAGAACCAAATTGGCCAGCAGAGGAGGGCAGTTGGGGGCGAGGTCAGGCAAGCAGGGGAGGGAAGTTAGGGGTGATCAGGCAGGCAGAGGCAGTTAGGGGCATTCAGGTCAGCAGGGGAGAGCAGTTGGAGACAACCAGGCCAGCAGGGGAGGGCAGTTGGGGAGACCAGGCCTGCAAGGTAGGACAGTTGGGGGCTAACAGGCCAGCAGGGGAGGGCAGTTGGGGGCAACCAGGCTGGCAGGGGAGGGCAGTTGGGGATGATCGGGCCAGCAGGGGAGCAGTTAGGTGTTAATCAGGCCATCAGGGGACTAGTTAGGGGGTGATCAGGTTGGCAGGCAGAATCGGTTAGGGGCAATCAGGCAGGCAGGCAGGCGAGCAGTTAGGAGCCAGCAGTCATGGATTGTGTGAGGGATGTCTGACTGCCAGTTTAGGCCTGATCCCTGTGGCAGTCAGACACTCCCCGAGGGGTCCCAGATTGGAGAGGGTTCAGGCTAGGCTGAGGGACACTCCCCCCCCCCCCCAGTGTACGAATTTCGTGCACTGGGCCTCTAGTGTACTATAAGAGAGAGGTTGAAAGAAAGGATTACCTATAACACTACACCAATATATTGTAGAATCTAGTCAGAGTTGCAGGTTTAGAGAATTTATTATCAGAGTTGAATGAAAGCTGAACTCTGCTTACAAAGTGGAGGGAGAGAGACAATGGGAAGCAAGGGAATTTTTATTACAAAATGTGTGAGGTGCAGGATGTAATGCAGAGTTAACAGAAGCGTTACTTAATAGCCTACTTAATGAGCAGATGGCCCCCTCCCCGGCCCACTACCCCTAGACACTGGCAGAAGGTGCGGGAGATCTGACATGAATTGAAGTTGAGCAGAGCTGAGAGCAGTATTGGATGGCATCCTGAAAACCGGCAGATGAAGTGATAGTTTGCACACTGAACAATGCTATCCCTTCCTAGTTCCTGTGTCTTCCCAGAACATTGGTAGATAGGTTTATACCGTCATGGGCAGAAGAGAGGAAGGGTCCCGCACAATTACTTACAGATCCTATTACTTGGGGATTTCCCACCGAAGGGACCTGCTCTCCTTTGGATCAACTCTGTGAGGCACACATACCCACAGACCAGTTTCTTTTCAAATCAGAAAACTTCCCGTGAGTTCATACAGTGCCTCACTCTAAAATATTAACAGAGCCGAGAGTCATCAAACACTTGAGAAAATTCTCCCCGTGCCCCTCCCTGGGGGGGGGGGGGGGTCTAATTCCTGACCCATTTGACTTGCTTCGTCCCAATGGGATGCGTGCATCAGTGAGATGAGCCACACACAACCACACGTTCCACCGCGGTTCCTTTCCCGCTGCCAGGAAAATGACACAGTGCATAAGGTCTTCTCTTTCAGTATGAATCCCAAAATGACAGAAACAGGGGAGAAGCCACAGCCAATTTGCAGGTGTCATGTAAAGCGAGTGAGTTATAAACTGTTTTGGTAAAAACCCCTGCAATTTGGGGATTGTTTGCTACAATATCGCAAACTTAGAAAGGCTGAGCAATACACCAGCCATGCAAATCGTAGAGAAAAACCAATCCACGGTGGAACTATAACTTACATCCTTAGAGAGAAAGGGGAATGTTACGTCCATGAAAAAGATATATTGCTATAAGCAGGAAACGTTAAAAGGGCAACAAAGGGCTCTATAATATGATAATTATAAATGGATATAAATTTAAAATTCCATTAGTATATTGGGAAGACAAAACTGAAAAGTATCTACCAAATAGAAAAATGTCTACTTGACTTTTTGTTAAGTTAGCTACTCGATTTTGTAAGTTATACACTCGGATAAAAACAAAAAAATAAATTTAAAAATAAAAAGGCTAAACATGAATAATAATATTCAAAATAAAATATGTTTATAAAATTTATAGACATTAGCTATATAAAAATATTTAAATTTTATAATTTTAATATGTTTTAATATAGAGGGAATGTTGATATACATATATGGTCTATTTCTTCTATTAAGCATGTACCAGGTTATAAAATAACTAGGTGATATCTCTCCCTATCTTGGCCTCACATCTTTCCTAAGATGACATAGGTATATATTACAGGAAGCTAATTCAATATCTTGTCTATACTGTCTTACCATCAAGAAGCTAAAACTGCCTTTCAACACCATCTCTCTTCTCAGCCACAGAACAACTCTCAATCTGAATGTTCGGCATTTTGAAAAAGTTAACATAGAAAGACTGCCCTTGAACCTTGTTGGAAGGGATCTTATCCAGCACTGTGGACACACGCAGGAGTCAGACTTCAGTGAGTTGATACTTGGGTCCACATTCCATGTGGCAATACAAACTCCTGGGTGACCCTCAAGACAAGGTCTCCAAGTAGTTTCCAGATACAGGTGACATCTCAGCTCGTACATCCTCCACCAGGATTTGGCCATCAAGCAGATGGCCTCTTAATGTCAACGTTCTCTATTCAAAACCATGTGATACAACCCAATACCAGCACACAGGTAGTCATGTTTTAATCTGCGCGATCTTGTTTGTTTTCCTGGCTATCCTACTCCAGATGACTATGATACTTGTGAATCCCTCACTATTGCTTCCTAAATGGCCCGATTCTCATTGCTGCTCTTCCCATCTTTCATCCAATACTTGCCTATTCTTACTTGTGATTCAGCTTCCTTTAGTCCCAGTGCCATCTACAGAAACAATTGGTTTCACAAGTATTTGTTTTCAACCACTAGATGGCAAACTCAACACTAAATCAGACAGCCAAAGTTTCAAACTCTCTATGCCATCATTTTAAAACTCTCTGTTGCCTAGCATTGGCAGTTCCCATATCCATCAAAATAAAGTTGAGACCTTTCATCAGAACTACACTTTGTCACTGCACATTCACAGACACAGAACTTGGTGAAGAGGCGAGAAACGGCCTGTGTGTATATAAAAGCTTCTGTAACTTTCCTTTTTTAGGCATCATTGAAACTCTGTTCTAAATAGCATTCTCTATTGCCAGAAGGATTATGAATAAACCCACCTTATTTTTTGACAAAGGCTTTGCTGGTGATCTTTAGGGAAATTTAAACAAATTATTCCTTTGATGTTTTGTTTGTTGTTTTTTTTAGTTTATTTAACTGCGTGTGCCTGTTATCAGCAGTTTTAAAATAAAGTAGTAGCCTTAAAGGTAAGAAGTTAAACTTGATAAAGTTGATTGTCCTTTGATCCAAACTAAACCTATTATTGTCTTCTCTAAAAATTTGCCACACACACACACACACATATATATATATATATATATATATATATATATATATATATATATATATATATATATATATATATATATATATATATATACATATAAATATGTATATATATATATATATATATATATATATATATATATATTCCAGTGAGTTCATACAGTGCCTCACTCGAAAATATTAACAGAGCCGAGAGTCATCAAACATTTGAGAAAATTCTCCCCGGTGCCCCTCCCTGAGGGGGGGGGTGTCTACTTCCTGACCCATTTGACTTGCTTCGTCCCAATGGGATGTGTGCATAGGTGAGATGAGCCACACACAACCACACGTTCCACCGTGGTTCCTTTCCCTCCGCCAGGAAAATGACAATATACATACATATCTATATACACAATGTCTTCCAAATTGGCAAATTATTATCTGCATAGCTAACTCAATTGTGACTAAAATAGTAACTGTATGAAAAAACAGAGATTAGGAACTCTTAGCAAAAACTCTCTTCTGAGAATGCTGACAAAATCCTTGAAGCATGAAAATGCAGCAAGATGGTCAAGATGAGGGAAAGTGATGTTCAAGATGGTCTGTGCTGCTGACTCTTTCGTTGGACGCCCTCCTTCGCTGTTCTGAGGCGATGCCGTTTACCTAATTTGCCACCCAAAGCCATTTATAAAAAAATCCAACAGAAGCCACGAAAGGAAGTGAAATCACCCATCCTGCCTTTATAGGCCCACTCTACCTAAAAACAAACATCAGTTAATTCCCGTTGACTGTAGGAGAGTGTGAAAGGAACACAGAGGCATCCGAGTCTGGCGCTGCCTCCTGACACAGGATCTCGTGCCAAGTTGCTGAGTGGTTCCAATAACTGGGTTGAATAATCATTTCCATCGTTCATTTTAAATGAACAGTGACATGCCATGAATTAGTATTAATCAGGAAATTACCACAGAAGCACAGAGAGAATGGTTGTCCACATGTGGCTCATTAGGCTTCTATAGCTTAACATATGAACTAGAATTTTAGACCCACGATTTATAGAATTTTATAGAAGTTGGTCATTCAAATATTTTAATATAGTATAAAAGCTAAATACAATTTTGCTGTGTTGTTGTTGTTAATCCTCAGCAAAGATATTTTTCCATTTATTTATTTTTTTGTTTTTGTTATTTATTTACCTACTAGAGGCCCAGTGCACAAAATTTACACATGGGGAGGGGGTCCCTCAGCCTGGTCTGCACTCTCTCGCAATTTGGGACCCTCCGGGGGATGTCCAACTGCCAGTTTAGGACATCCCTCTCACAATCTGGGACTGCTGGCTTCTAACCGCTCACCTGCCTGCCAGCCTGATCACCCCTAACCACTCTGCCTGCCTGCCTGATGCCCCTAACCACACGCCTACCTGCCTGATCGCCCCTAACCGCCTCTGCCTTGGCTCCCACTGCTGTGGCTTCGTCCAGAAGGACATCTGGAAGGTCGTCTGGCTGTCTGGTCTAATTAGCATATTAAGCTTTAATATTATAGATTGATTTTTAGAGAGAGTGGGAGGGAGGGGAAGAGACTGAGAGAGAGAAAGATCAATATGACACATCCATTGGTTGCCTCCCACACGAGCTCTGACCATGGCCAGGGATTGAGCCTGCAATCAAGGTACGTGCAACCAAGGTCAACTAGAATCGAACCTGGGACAGATGCTCTATCCACTGAGCCAAACCAGCTAGGGCTAAGTACAATTTAATTAAATCTTAAATAAAATGTTACTTTAGGCCAATAATCTTGACTATTTGTTTTTCTAAAGGAGTAATAAATATACATTTTGCAGCCAAAGAAGCACTATAGACCAAATAATGGATATTACCCATGAAAAAGAAATGCCATCTAAAGTAAATATTTCTACAAGTCATTTTATAGATTGCATTTCCCATATTTATAGGAGAAGGCAGGGCAGGATGATATGTAATAAGCAGTTAATTCGAAACTAAAACTGAATCATTAATTTGATCCGTTTTTGCTGATTTAAAAATATATATTACGAAGTAAAAATAAGAAAAGTATGTCTGTCTACTTCTGTATTTTCTGTGTATCTGAGACCTTTGGCAGACGTGTTTTTGAAAATAAATGAAGTGAGCTTGTCACTTCAACGAAAGCATTTATTTGCTGTATGACCATGCCTAGGAAGAGATCCATTCAAAGAGCAAGAAGGGTCAATGGATTTTAATGTCACAGAGCACACTAAGTGCCTTGACATGGTTTCTGTTGCACATCACAACTAACCATTAAGAAACTAACAGCTCCAAGTGGTGGTTGCAATATTAAGAAAAGGTGTTGGAAATAATCCTACCTTCAACAGTGAGGCCAGATTTTCTTCTATATTTCAACTAAAGCAACATATTGCACTAGATTAATGAGACTCGAGATATCTTATATTTCACCAGTCACTAAATAAATTTACAAAACTGTGAAACAGTGGCACTTTTTTTATGGTAGGCCAGATTCTCCTGTCTCCAAGATTCCTGTCCCCTAGTGTACACACCCAGTATAATCACCTCCCTTGAGTTTGGACAGGACCTATGAATAAAATAGCAGAGTCAGTCCTAAGTTACACTATATGGCAAAGGAGCTAGGATTGTATCATCCCTGGCTGATGCCTCGTGTCAGACTGAAGAAATCCTCTGCTGACTTTGCACAAGTAAGCCGCCGTTTTGTGAGTGAATATACATACAGATCAGTTCCATTTTCATAAGCTCAAGCATAGGCAAAACCAATCCTTGGTCTTGGAAATAACCATAACAGTTCCGCTTGTAGGCAAATGGAAAGTAGGGGCTACAAGAGGGCATGGGGAGAATACCTGGGATGCTGGCCATGTTCTAGTTCTTCTGGATACTGGTTGCCTGAGCTTTTTTAACTGATAAAAGTAGCTGTACTAGTGTCTTTTGATGTATGCATGTTGTACAGCCATTTCAATGTAGTCATTTCATTGAATAAGCATATGTTGCCACCCTCTTCTATAACCAACAACACTACCTGAGACAAGATGTGTTAGAATCTTTTGTTCTGAAATAAATTGCCACACTTTCCGCAGCTTGAAATAACATTCATCTCACTGTTTCTGTGGGCCAGGGATCTGGACACAGCTCCGCTGTCCTCTGTTCAGGGTCTCCCACGGTGGCCAGCAGGTGTCCGCGAAGGGAGGTTCTTCTCTGGAGCTCAGAGTCCTCTTCCAAACTCAAGAGGTTGTGGGTAGAAGCTCTATCCTGGGGGATGTATGACTGAATGACTGATGTTCCCAGCTCCCAGAGGCCAAGTTGGGTCCCTGCTGTATGGCCCTCTCCATCGGCATTCACATCACAGTAGCTTGCTTTTTCAAGGTCAGTAGGAGAGTATCTCCTTCTAAGGCTGCATCTTATGTAAGGTAACCACATCAAGGGAATGGCGTCCTATCAACTTTGTCATGTTCCATTGGTTAGAAAGAAATTCCAGGTTCTGCCTGTCATTAAGGAGAAGAGGTTATACAAAGGAAGAGAAAGGAATTTTTGGATGTCACTCTAGAATCTTTTCACTACACAGAGTATCAATGACTCCCAGCAGGTGGGGGAGGGACTCCTTCTTTATGTAGCATTTCTCCAAGTGCAGAAAATTTCACCGTGGAGTTTTCCAAAATTGGTTTCTCTCTTGAGAAGCTTTAGGAAGTCCTTTAGAAAATTTCATTACAAGCTGAGCATGTATCAAATAATGACTAGTTTTTTGGAATAAGAAGTATTAAAATGAGCATGCCCCTCTCGTGTTAGTCAGAGTCTTCTGAATTGTTAAATTAGCAGGCATAATAAGAATATTTTTGATTCTCAACTTCCGGGAAACATATGGACATCAACTTCAGGGACTCTGTGAATTTTTCTTTAGCAAGTACTTACTCTATAAGACAGGGTATGATTGCTCATGTGTGTGATCTTACAGATAAAATATACCAGTGAGACCATTAGCCACAGAATTTTCTAACAGTTTCTGTTGTCACGGAAGTAAGCCAACAATGCATTATTTTGCAATCTCTGATTCAGGTAATTGAATGATGAAATCAGCCTGATTTCAAATGTCATATATATCCAAATAAGTAACATCCAGACTTGAATTCATTTCAAAGAAGCACTTGCCTTGCAAAATGTGAGGCCCTGAAATATGAGGCAATCATTCTGCACAATGATATTCCTTGGGAACATGTGGACCTCAAAATTGGAAATAAAAGTAAAAACATGTGACTATGAGAATTAATGAATCAACATATGAATGAAATGAGTAGATGTATAGCCCATTTCTGATATTTTTATCTTTTTATTTCTTAATCCTTTCCCGGGTCATCTTTGTACCCTCCCATGGGCTAGCTAGATCATCTTCAAGTCTGAAGAATAACTATGAAAAATGAAAAGAAAAAAGCCACTTCCTGTTGATTTCGTTAAGAAGGTGAAGAATTAAGCTATTGATGCAGACAGCAAGATCTGCTGGGTCAGGTTGCAGCAGAAGTAAACCCTGCATACAAGTAAAGCCTTGAGAGCACCGGGGAGAGATGGAATGGAAATTCTGTATGCTTTTAGGGGAGCTGAGAGTTGAAAGAGCCTGTCTCTACAGGACTCGGGGCTGCCGAGTCAGTTGCTCCCGCTAATGCCAGGTGGCAGGTGTGCGTGCCCTGCTTTCAAGTCTGATATTTCACTAGATGAGCTGGCCTTTCAGCTCCTCCGCCCACCTCTGGAGTCACTCAATGACTACACTCAAGAGCTGTGGGTTGCTATGATGCCGTAAAGGTCACATCATAATCATTTAATGGATATTTGATTATTAAAAGGACTATTTACCATAAACAGTTCAGTTTAAAAATGTATTTTCTAATGTTGATGATAAATTCTTAAGAAAAAATAATCTGCCCTGACAACATTATTTCAGAGTTCTGTGTTAACAGCAGATTCTTATTTAAAATATCCATATGATTATAAATACAACTGCTTTGATAAACATTAAAGTTTTTATCTAAAGTCATATGTTCACTATTATATTTTGAGCATCTGTTAGGGCTGCTAAGTATGGGGAGCTTTGTATATGTGCCATGCCAGCACAGCCAAGGGTTCGGCAAGCCTGAGGTAGGGCAGTGAAGAACTGAAGAAAAGACAGACAAAGAGAATAAGCTGGGTCTAGGTGGATCTTCCTGTGCCTGGCTGAGGCCACAGAAAAAGATCCAGACGGCAAGCTGAGCCTTTATTTTATAGCCAGAGGTAAACAAGGTAGTGGTCACCATAGTTACAATGTTCTTGTGAGTTTCACTTGTTTTGGCAGCACTTGCTGCACCTCCCACAGCCCATTAGCTACCCAGGAAGGATCTGGGGAGTGTCATAAGGTCAAGCTTAATTATGCTAAGAGGGCTGTGCCCTCTAAGCTGGGACTTGGTTTGTGGCTTTGCCAACAGGTCAATCCAAGGCTTAACCTTATAGCTGCTCCCTACATGTATATATTTGTTTTTAGAATGGGTTAGCTTCATCAGATGAAAAGAAATCAGATGAAATGACAGTGCTGGAGTTCTCAAGCATAAACATCCCTCATATTAGGGAGGTCTTTGACAACTTGGGGAGTTTAGCCCCAGATGTCAGCGGCCACTGGCAGGCAGAGCCTATGCCGAGGGTCGGCAGTGTAGGAAGCATCTTCTTAGACATCCTAGGATGAACCCAAATGAAACTCCAGGCTGCTGAGTCACACGCGAACTTGAGCAAACAGCATCTGCCGCTAACGCTTGTTTTCAGTCCTAAGCAACTTTGAGGGGAAACAGAGCTTTGGCAGGATGCTTGCTTCTTGCCATCAGCATTCACTCATTCAACGTTTATTCTCCACACACCACACACCAAGACCTGAGAAATAACACCCACTACATATCCCTCGTGAATGACATGGCTATCTCTCCCATTTCTGTGTCCTTTTTTGCTAATCATATTACAATTTCTATATTGTCAAGATTTAGAATATTTCTATTTTCTGTTATAACATGATTTCCACCGTGTTATGTATTTAAATTATTTAATTCTTAATACCAGTATCTTTATGTGTGTGTGTTTGTGTGTGTGTGTGTTTAAATGTATCTCTATTGTTGAAAGTATTACAAATGTCCCCCTTTTCCCCCTATTGGCCCCCTCCCGCCCTTCCTAAGCCTTCATTGCATGATTGTCTGGGTCCATGGGTTATGCATATATGCATATAAATTATTTGGTTACTCTCTTCCCGCCCACCCCCCTTCCCTCTGAGATTCATCAGCATGTTGAATTCATCTCCCTATAAACTAGATTTCTTTTGTTTTGTTTTGTTCTTCTAAGAAGGATTTGTGTTGCTATAGTTTCTGAATTCTTACATATTTAAAAACCTTTGCCTGTTGCTTTAGCTCTGAACAATAATTTGTTTGAATAAAAAATTCTTGGAGCACACTCCCTTGCTAAGGATGTTACAGCTGATGCTGTGTTGATAGGATATATAAAGTATACAGCCAGCTTGATTTATTTTTACTAGCAATGGTGACAAATTATTTCCCCAAATGTCTATGCTATATTTTCCTCTTCTCTAACATCTAATAACTTTTCCAATACATGTCTCAGTGTAGATTTTTTTTAGACAACTGATAAAATTCCAGATAAATTATTATCTGGAGAAAATTGCATTTTACCCACCTTAAATTTTAATTCTATGAAATTGTATAATGCTGTGTATTGGGCAAAATGTTATATGGGGTTTCAGATGTAAGTTACATCAAATCGGTGCTTTAGGGCTGGCAAATTCTTCTTTTCTCTGCTATTAAACAGATTGTATATGACCTTATAGTGTTATTCAGTTCTCCATAGTACAGTAGTTCTCTCACTGGATTAATACTATATATTTTAAACAGTCCAGTTAGTATAGTTCAATCACAGGGTGAAGACAAGAAAAATTGCAGGCTTTTACTTTTATAAATAAGTAGAGAGGAACATAGAGAGGAATGAATACTTTTGATTTGAAACTTTTTCTATTTTCCAAAGTTCTGGACCTATTAAAACATCAAAAATCAGATTTACCTCCATGTGTCCATGGCATTGTAGCAAGTACTCCATAAAGCACTTTATACAAACTTGGACTATTTCTACAGGACACGCACATCCTTAAAGAGTGATAAGAGATGTGAGGGGCCGAGACACTTGCTTTCTAATTCTGGCACATTTCTTTTTATTGCTAGTTGTTGGCTTTCACCATCTACTCTGCAATCTCACTGACTTCCTGACGAAACTTAGAAAAAATCATCGCCTTTTATTCTATTTAGGGAAACCACCTTTTTCCTGCTTATATTCATTGCACCAGCCAAGACCTGCAAAATCACCCAGGCTTCATGTTAGCCACATTACATTTTATTTAAAACATGCATGAAATCATAAACTAATGGTAGCAAATTCTATGTGATTATAATACTGTCATACATACACACACACACGCACACATAATTTTATATATATGCAATTTTATACGTATTTTAAGTAGTTTGATGTCTTTTCTAATACCTTCTTCTATAAGGCTGCATATACTCTATAGCTCTGTATTATAGAATGAAAAGATAGAACACAGAGTTTCCATAAGTTGTCCATATATTTGCTCTAGTTTATTATGAGGAGTAAATATCTCAGGTTTCTTCTTGCAGGTGTATTTCCCTCTGAATCATACTTGCTACTCCACTCAAAAGGTCACGGTGCAATCAAATGATATTTGGTAGGACCAGGGAGCCGTGCTTTCAAACAGGAGAAGTGTGCACAGAAAAAAGTGAAGAAGCCACGTTTATCCTCAATCTGAAGGAAAAACACATATTGTATGAACTTAAGAGGAGTTTCACACAGTCCACAGAATGAGTTCCAAAGAAACAGTAAGTTTCTTTCTCAAAGTTAGTTTGAAAATGAGACAAAGAGATTTCTCTAGAGCTATACATAAGCCAGCCATTACCTGAAGGAGCTGTTTTTCCTTGAATAAAATTGTTAAGATCTCAGCACTTTATGTGTAAAATCTCTGCCGGTCCTTTGGAGTTAGTTCTATAGCCTACAGTGAGACTTTTAGCAAGCATGATTTGAAAGAAGTGGAAATTTCATAAAATGAAATGCGTAAGTTCTTTATATTAGAACCATGGGGAAGAGATTTCAGGGGAAAGAAAAAGAGAGACGGAGATGCAGTTGCAGGAAACTATGAATGGTAACAAATAGTCTTGAAGTATTCAAACAATAGATGTTCTATTTTGAAACAGGCTAAATTGCAAAACATTTCCTAGTTCTTAAGGAAAATGCCAGCAAGCCTTCATCAAGTTTCTGTATAGAAGAACAGATGAGAGGGAAGATCATGGAGAATGAGCTGACATTCAATGGAAAAGGGAGCGTTACAGTTTTGGTGTTTGTTTACTGGGTTATAATATCTGCTGTTCTTTGGGAATATAAGTTTTCACACTACATTACATTTGAATGTGATGTCTTCTCCCTGGGTTTTCGGGATCGCTGTGCTTAAAGGAAGCAGTGAGAACCCAATTGTGTTCAATAAATACATGTCATGTATTTCTCTTGGTCTGAGTAGGGGAACAAATAAAGAGGCTCAGCGAGCACAAAAGAGATAACCAAACATTTAGTCACCAGTTAGTAGCTCGACATGCCTACTGAAATGAATTATCATTCAAGCAAAGCGGCGAGCGTCTCATTTAGCCAGCATTCAGGGAGCTCCTGGTCCCTGAGATGTCTGGGCCATTGTGGCCCTCAGAGGAAAACAAGCTGGGTATTGCAGACAGAGCTGCCCTTTAAATGTTGCTGTTAACAGGCTATTGGATGCTTTGCCTCTCCTCTTGGGAGTTTTCCTGGACGTTACCCACTTTATCACCCCCGTATTTTTGTAAACTTAGGGTAGAGTATTTTCTGATAGTCAATTGCCTAAGTGTGCTGTGTTTCATATGGTTTAGCATGGGATTCCGTTAGTAATGGTCATTAATAAAAATATAAAATATAGCATTATTTACAATAGCTAAGATCTGGAAACAGCTCAAATGCTCGTTAGTAGATGAGTCAATAAAAAGGCTGTGGTACACTTACATAAAGGAATACTATGCAGCTGTAAAAAAGATGGATCTCTTGTGCTTTGAGACAGCCTGGAGGGAACTGGAGAGTATTATGTAAAGTGAAATAAGCCAGTCAGAGAAAGACAAGTATCACATGATTTCACTTATATGTAGACTCTAATAAACAAAAGAAACTGATGAACAAATTAGATCCAGGGACATGGAAGCATGGAACAGACTGATGATTCCCAGAGGGAAGGGGGTGTGGGCAGGAAGAAATTAACCAAAGAACTTTGTGTAAATATGCATAACCCATGGACATAGACAATAGTGATGTGAAGGACTGGAAAGGGGTGAAGTTGGGGAAGAGGGGGTTATTGGTGGGAGGAGAGGAAATCAGTAATACTTTTAACAATAAAGATAAATTTTTAAAAAAATCATCAAAGTGGTAGGAGGGATCCAAGATGACTGCTGATGGGATGGCAGGTTGCAAGATGTGTGTGAATGAGAGAACAAAAGGAGAGTGCGTGGATATGTGGGGAACGTCTGTATTTGTGAGAGAGGGAAAGATATATTCCAAAGGACTGTTGAGAACTGGTGGACCGGGCTCCCCTGACCGGGAAGCCTCTACTGCTGCTGAAATCTCTCCCAGAGCAGCCAGCTCTGCTGCAGGGACTGCACCATCTTGAAGGGGAGAGTGGCTGTGATCAGAAGCCCAGCCTTACCTTCAACCAGGGAGACCTCAGATACCTCCCAGGACCCTACAACCACAATGCCCAGGGACCAGATGCCTAAGCTGCGAACCCACGAACACCAGGACTCCAGCCTCCCTGGCCACAAGTGCCTAAAACGACTGTCCGGGGGGGACAAAGCGGTGCCAAATATGCAGATAGGCCCTGTGCCTTCTCACAGAGCAGAAGGAACAGCTGGATCGAACAACACCCACCCAGAATTGGTGAATTAAACACAGCTGGTGAGGCAATCCATGGATGGAAAGGTCAGATATCACCTAGAGAAAGTCAATGCATGAGAGCAAGAGCTATATAACCAGACACCATGAGAGGAGAGATCATGGGGATACAAAGAAACAGCCCGCACACCAAAGGAAAGGAGGAACCAGAAAAGGAAGTAAACGAAATGGAGGCAAGCAATATGCCAGAGAAAGAATTCAGAGCAATAGTCATAAGGATGCTGAAAAGGTTAGAAGACAAATTCACCAATATGTGTAAGAACCAAGAGGAAATGAAGAACCAAGAAGAAATGAAAAATGACATAGCTGCAATAAAGAACTCAATTGAAAGCATCAACAGTAGAAGAAGCAGAGGACCGCATTAGTAAGCTAGAAGACAAGGTAGGAAGAAATACCCAAGCAGAGTAGCATCTAGAAAAAAAAACTTAAAAAACAGGAGGAGAGCCTAAGGGAACTTTGGGACAACACGAAATGAAACAACATCCACATTATAGGGACACAAGAAGGAGAGGAAACTGAGCAAGGAATAGAAAACCTGTTTGAAGAAATATTGACAGAAAACTTTCTGATATCAGGAAGGAAAAACTCACACAAGTCCAAGAAACTCACAGAGTCCCAAACAATATGAACCCCAAAAGAACGACACCAAGACACAGTATAATTAAATTTGCAAAAACCAATGACAAAGTAAGAATCTTAAAAGCTGTCAGAGAGAGAGAGAAAGCTACCTACAAAGGATCTCCCATCAGACTATCGACTGATTTCTCAACAGAAACACATCATGCCAGAAGAGAATGGAAGGAAATATACAAAGTCATGAAAAGCAAAGGTATGAATCCAAAATACTGTACCCAGCAAGGCTATCAATCAAAATTGAGGGTGAAATCAGGAGCTTCACAGACAAAAAAGAAGTAAGGGAGTTTATTGCCACCAAACCAGAAATGCAAGAAATGCTAAAGGTTCTGCTATAAAAGAAATAGGAAGTGAAGAAGGAACACAGGCATAAAGATTAAAAATGGTGACAAACAAGTACCTATCAATAATAACTTTAAATGTAAATGGATTAAATG
This sequence comes from Ia io, assembly GCA_025583905.1. Classification (NCBI taxonomy): domain Eukaryota; kingdom Metazoa; phylum Chordata; class Mammalia; order Chiroptera; family Vespertilionidae; genus Ia; species Ia io. Next base: position 5,858,940 of record JAJQQW010000014.1, read on the forward strand.
CCCCAATCAAAATACATAGTGTAGCTGAGTTGATAAGAAAACATGACCCATATATCTGCTGTCTACAGGGAACTCACCTTAGAACAAAGGACTCACACAGACTAATGGTGAAGGGATGGAAAAAGTTTTTTCAGGAGAATGGAAATGAAAAAAAAAGCTGGGGTAGCAATACTTATATCTGACAAATTAGACCTCAAAGTAAAGGACATAGCAAGAGATAAGGAAGTCCACTTCATAATACTAAAGGGAGCAATTCAACAAGAAGAAATAACTCTGGTAAACATACACACACCCAATACAGGAGCACCCAAATACATTAAAAAAAACTTTTGGAGGATATCAAGGGAGAGATTGACAGCAATACAGTCATAGTAGGGGACTTCAATACCCCACTAACACTACTGGACAAATCCTCTAAACAAAAAATCAGTAAAGAAACATCAATCCTAAATGACTCACTAAATCAAATGGAATTAATTGACTTCTTCAGAACATTTCACCCCAAAGCAACAGAATATACATTCTTCTCAAGTGCACGTGGGTCATTTTCAAAGATAGACCACATATTGGGACAGGCAAAGTCTCTTCAAGTTCAAGAAGGTAGAAATCATATCAAGCATCTTCTCAGATCACACTAGCATAAAACTAGAAATCAACTATAATAAAAACAATAAAAAAATCAAACACCTGGAGGCTAAACAGCATGCTATTAAACAATATTGGGTTACCAAAGAGATCAAAGAAGAAATAAAAAGCATCATGTCAACAAATGACAATGAAAACACAACAATCCAAAATCTATGGGACACAGTGAAAGCAGTCTTGAGAGGGAAGTTCATAGTTCTACAGGCCTATCTCAAAAAAAAGAAAAAAAGAAAAAAATGGTAATAAATTATCTAACCCTACAACTCTAAGCGTTAGAGAGAGCAACAAGAAAAACCCAGTGTAAGCAGAAGGAAGGAAATAATAAAGATGAGAGCAGAGATAAATGACATAGAAATCAAAAAACAATACAAAAGATCAACAAAACCAAGAGCTGGTTCTTTGAAGGGATAAACAAAATTGATGAACCTCTAGCCAGGCTCATCCAAGAAGCAAAGAGAGAGGACCCAAATAAACAAAATCAGAAATGAAAGAGGTGAAATAACAAGCAATCCCACAGAAATACCAACAATTCTGAAAAAAATACTATAAACAACTCTATTCCACCAAAATGGACAACCTAGACGAAATGGACATATTCTTAGAAAAATACAAGCTCCCAAAACTCAATCAAGAAGAATCAAAAAACCTGAATAGGCCAATAACTACTGAAGAAATTGAAGCAGCGATCAAAAATCTTCTAGCAAACAAAAGTCCTGTTCCGGACAGCTTTACAGGGGAGTTCTACCAAGCATTCAAAGAAGAACTAAAACCTATCCTCCTCAGACTATTCCAAAAAATTCAAGAGGAAGGCACACCTCCAAGCTCTTTCTATGAAGCCAGCATTACCCTAATCCCAAAACCAAATAAAGACACCACAAAAAAAAGAGAACTACAGGCTAATATCCTTGATTAACATAGATGCTAAAATCCTCAACAAAATTCTGGCAAATCGGATTCAGCATTACATTAGAAAGATCATACACCATGACCAAGTGGGATTTATACCAGGGATGCAAGGATGGTACAATATCTGCAAATCAATAAATGTGGTACATCACATAAACAAACCGAGAGACAAAAATCACATAATCATGTCAATCATTGTAGAAAAAGCATTTGACAAAATCCAACACCCTTTCTTAATAAAAAATCTCAGCAAAGTGGGAATAGAGGGATCATACCTCAACATAATAAAAGCCTTATATGACAAACCTACAGCCAACATCATACTCAATGGGCAAAAACTAAACTTATTTCCCCTAAGAACAGGAACAAGACAGGGATGTCCACTTTCACCACTCCCATTCAATATAGTACTAGAAGTGCTAGCTATAGCAATCCAACAAAAAGAAGAAATAAAAGGCATCAGCATCCAAATTGGAAAAGAAGAAGTAAAACTGTCCTTATTCACAGATGACATGATACTATACATACAAAACCCCAAAGACTCCATCAAAAAACTACTAGACCTAATAAATGAATTTGGCAATGTGGCAGGATACAAAATTAACACCCAGAAATCTATGGCTTTTTATACATCAATAATGAACTCACAGAAAGAGAAGTAAAAAAATAACACAAGAAACAATCCCATTTACCATTGCACCAAAAAAAATTAAGATATCTAGGAATAAACTTAACTAAGGACGTAAAAGACCTGTACTTGGAAAACTACAGGACATTGAAAAAAGAGATAGAGGAAGACATAAACAAATGGAAGAACATACCATGTTCATGGATTGGTACAATCAACATCATTAAAATGTTCATACTACCCAAAGCAATCTACAGATTCAATGCAATACCCATTAAAATACCAATGGCATATTTCAAAGATCTAAAACAAACTCTGTAAAAATTCATCTGGAATAAAAAAAGACCCCAAATAGCCACAGCAATCCTGAGAAAGAAGAACAAAGTTGGAGGGATCACAATACCAGATATCAAGCTATATTACCAAGCCACAGTTCTCAAAACTGCCTGGTACTGGCACAAGTACAGATTATATAGACCAATGGAACAGAGAAGAGAACCCAGAAATCAACCCAAGCCATTATGCTCAGTTAATAAAGGAGGCAAGAGCATACAATGGAGTCAAGACAGTCTCTTCAATAAATGGTGCTGGGAAATTTGGTCAGATACATGCAAAAAAATGAAACTAGATCACCAACTTACACCATACACAAAAACAAACTCAAAATGGCTAAAGGACTTAAATGTAAGACTGGAAACCATAAAAATCCTACAAGACTCCATGGGCAGCAAAATAGCAGACATATGTCATAGCAGTATCTTTACCAATACAGCTCCTAGGGCAATGGAGACTAAGGAGAAAACAAATAAATGGGACTACATCTAAATAAAAAGCTTCTGAACAGCAAAAGAAACCATCAACAAAACAACAAGAGAGGCCACTGCATTGGAGAACATATTCGCCAATGATATTTCTGATAAGGGTTTAATCTCCAAAATTTACAGAGAACTCATACAATTTAACAAAAGAAAGATAAATAATCCAATCAAAAATGGGAAAAGGATCAAAATAGACACTTTTCTAAAGAGGACATACAGAAGGCCCAGAGACATATGAAAACAAGCTCAAAGTCACTAATCATCTGAGAGATGCAAATCAAAACAACAATGAGGTACCATCTCACACCTGTAAATATCATCAACAAATCAACAAATGACAAGTGCTGGCGAGGATGCGGAGAAAAAGGAACCCTCCTGCATTGCTGGTGGGAATGTAGACTGGTACAGCCACTGTAAAAGACAGTATGGAGTCTCCTCAAAAAGTTAGAAATGGAACTCCCATTTGACCCAGTGATCCCACTTCTAGGAATATATCCTGAGAAACCAGAAACACCAATCAGAAAGGATATATGCACCCATATGTTCATAGCAGCACAATTCACCATAGCTAAGATTTGGAAACAGCCTAATTGCCCATCAGCAGATGAGTGGATTAAAAAACTGTGGTACATCTACACAATGGAATACTATGCTGCTATAAAAAAGAAGGAACTTTTACCATTTGCAACAGCATGGATGGGACTGGAAAGCATTATGCTAAGCTAAATAAGCCAGTCAGAGAAAGATAAATATCACATGATCTCATTCATATATTGGATATAATGATCAACATAATTTGATGAACTAGAATAGATCCAGAGACAAATGGCGGAGGCGGCCGGGGATGGGCGGTGTTAGAGAGTAACCAAAGGACTTGTACACATGCATATTAGCATAACCAATGGACACAGACACTGGGGTGGTGGGGGCTTGCTCAGGGTGGGAATGATTTGGGGGGGGGGGTCAATTGGGGAAAAAGGAGACTAATGTAAAACTTTAGACAATAAAAAAAATCAACAAAGCACATATAATTTACATTGACTAAATAGTAATTTTGAGGGGGAAAATGACAAAAGGAATAACCATAAATATGCATTGGAATGAAATATTCTGTTTTTCCTATATTTCAGCTCTTATCTATCACTACTTCATTTAGTGTGGATAGCCTCGTATTCAGGTGTAAAATAAAAACTTACCCCAACTCTTTAACTGGGCCCAACATTTCTGAGCTCTATTTTTACTGCCTCAGTTTAACAAGTGTGAACATGTTGACATTTCAGCATTTTATGTTAAGTATTTGCTCTCGCTAATTCACCTGCTGATGGATGCTTATCTAAAATAAGACCTTCATTTGAGGCCTTATTATTTCTATGTGGCTAGAAGGTGCTTCCGACTTCTTTATCCTTGTGGAGAGAGGTAGCTGCTTCTCTCTTTTACACAGCCCCTACTACTACAGAAGAAAGAAAGACCAAAGACACAAGTGGCATATAGTTTAGGATGGGATTCATCCCCTTAGCCACTTTCTGGTCGATCACACCTCCCTCATTTAGACTTCCTTGCTCAAAGCCTTTACAGATCACTTTGTACAATATCACTAAAGGTAATCTAATGGTCCCAGCCATTCTTAGCCATGAAAGAAACTTCGCCTTCATCTTTTTACACATATCTGAACAAAACAGTTCAGAAGAATTTAAATAATGTCATAAAGTATGCTACCTTGCCTAACTTGTCAAATTAAAAATCAACCTATGGCCTGGCTGATCTGGCTCAGTGGTTGAGCGTTGACCCAAGACAAGAGATAGTGATTATTTCCTCTCTCTTTGAAAACCAATAAAAACATTGTAAAAAGATCAATCTATGACATTTAAACTGCTTTAGAATAATTTATCATTTTTATAATTATTTATAGGCCATAGGAAATAAGTAATGGTGGTTGTTTTTTTAATTGGCTTCTTGAAATTTGGTGTTTCATAACAGCCTCCCTCCACCCTCAAATGGTATTAATCCTCTCTCTTGTACCCACCAACTCTTCTGACTCCCCGACTCTTTTTTTTTAACTATATTTTTATTGATTTCAGAGAGGAAGGGAGAGAGAGAGAAAAATCAATGATGGGAGAGAATCATTGATCGGCTGCCTCCTGCATGCCCCCTACTGGGGATTGAGCCTGCAACCTGGGCATGTGCCCTTGACTGGAATCAAACCTGGGACCCTTCAGTCTGAAGGCAAACGCTCTATCCACTGAGCCAAACCAGCCAGGGCCTGACTCCCATTCTGACACCAGGGCTCACTCTGGCACCTTATGCCAGTGTGTGTTCAATGACAGAGGAGGTCAAGACAGTAATTTCTATTTGGGAGTTCCACTTCTTCCCCATAAATTGCATAGCTTTCTGACAGTGCCTTTCCCCAGAAAGGCTTCGGAAGTTCTAGACGGCCACTTTTGCTTTCAAGTATGGATCCAATTTTCACCTGAGTGACAGATCCTGCTCCCAGCTTCCTCAAGGAATAACTAACTAGACCAAAAACAGTCATTCATTCTTGCATTCCAATGAGAGTCCTCACCATCCAGAATTCTTGCCAGAGAACACAATCTCTCAAGTATTAGATTAAGGTGATATTCTATAAAGTCCTTACAGATACCTCTAGGTTTGATTTGTCTTTAAGTCTTCCATAATGTTATATGTAGAAGACACTCAAAAGTATATGTTAAATGTATAGATGAAAGAATTGAAGAATCACAGTAAATGTGTTATTACTCAGCGGTAACAGTGCTGATACCTTCTATGATAAAATAAAGTATGATAAAAACTGTAAAAGAGGAAAATTCAGTAAGTGAAAAAAACTACAATTATTTTTTATTGAAAAAAAAAAAATGTGGCCCTGACCAGTTTGGCTCAGTGGTTGGAGCTTTAGCCCATGGACCAAAGTTGCAGGTTCAATTCCCAGTCAGAGGCACGTACCTGGGTTGCAGGTTGGATCCCCAGCCCCAGTCAGGGCACATCCAGTAGGCAACCAATTGATGTGTTTCTTTCACATCAATGTTTTTTTTTCTCTCCCTCTCCTTCCACTCTCTCTAAAGAGCAATGGAAAAAAGTATCTTCAGGTGAGGATTAAAAAAAGAAGTGAAAGCAAAATATATGTATTGCATTATTTTATAAAGCTCCTTGTAAAGATACAAAACAAGTAGCAATCAGGGGGAAACAAAGTTTAATGTAGTTGTTTTGTAGACTTGTGTATCCTGATTGTTCTTAGAAAAATGCACACACACACACACTCATAAGTTAAAACCTATAGATCACATATGCCATTGAGGTCACTACCAATTAAAGATGGAACCAGAATCCCTAGCTCCTCTGCTGCCTTCTCATGAAGAAAAATCAAGTTTTTACATTTTTCTTAATGAAGTTACACTTATCATTTTTCTGCTCCCTTTTCTTTCTATTCTCAATACAATCCTGTCATCTTTAGAGCTGATGTGAGTGAACTTAAATTTTTCTTAAGTCAGATTCCCAACTAAGTGAGATAGATGAAATCAATAGCCCCCTTTACCGGTGAAACGAGTTTAGTGGCATATGTAGTGCCGTGCCTTCCTGTCCTGCCTTCCACTTCGCACTGCAATCTATCAGGGCTTCGCTGGGCACCGGAGGAGCACATTTTCATAGACGATTTCAAGCAACCATTTGTTTCTACATGTAAGGAAATATGTCAGTGTTTGTTCTCAAAACCCCACGCCTAGACCTGTGTTCTTTGTTCCTCCACAAGAATTTATTTCTGTTATTTTTACAGCATTGCTAGTCTTCACAAGTAAATAGTCAGGCCCTTGAGTTCATGAAATATCAAATCACTACATACAAAAGCCTAAATGCTATTCAGTGCTTGGGGCCGGCCCAGGGACATGGAGACCTTCTGAAAAAACAGGAAGACCTTCAGAAAAGGGGTTTTATACTCAAGGCCACCATGCCCTATGGATTTGCTCTGGATCCTGAAGCACCTGTTTGCCATTATTCGTGAGTTTTCTTCCATTAATTCAAGAATTCCCCCTGCAACAGTCCTCGTAAAAACAAAGATAACATTATCAGATTTCTTGGTGATGCATTCATTAATTAGAAAATGCTGTGTGAGTCTTAAAAACTTTCTTAATCCTATAAATCATTATGATTGACCTATTCTAATTTTACATCCCAATTACATCTGTTATCATGTATGGTTTAAGCAGGTGGTAAAAAGAAGAATTCAGTGAGAAACAGGTTAATTCATGCTGATTAAAGGATAAAAATCATTTTCATTTTTATATATTCATATTTTTCACATTTTTGAAAACTGATAAGAATTAGTTTATGTTGTTCAGTATTTGTCATAAGAAAAATAGAGGAGTTATAAGCTAGATGCTTACTACACAATAAATAGATGTGTTTGGACTAATGACTGGAAACATCTGGATGTTGAAAATTCCCCTAGTAAATTTGGGGAAACATTAAGAAAAATCAAAGCGGATACAAGATGGTAGCAGAATAGGTGGATGATGCACTCACCTCCTCCCAGAACCCACCTGGAATCACAACTAAAACATAGAGCAATCGACCTGAATAACCAACTAAAGAGACATCAAAACCAAGGAGTTAAAGAAGAAGCCACATGGCGACTGGTAGGAAGGGCAGAGAGGCAGAAAGGTGTGGCCTCGCCCCATGGGCAGTGACTGAGAGTCCTGAGGGATCTCTCAGCTGCAGTGGTTCCCCCTGAGAAGTGTGGGATCTCAACCCCATGCTTGACTCCCCAGCCCAGAACACCAGAGCCAGGAAAAGGTGCTACCGGCTGTGAAAATCAGCAGATTTTTTTTCAAGTTTCTTGCATTTTGTAAGGTAGTCGAGGCAGAGTCAGACCTCCACAACAGTCAAGTGGCTGAGGTTGCATAGAAGGGTTCTGGATGCTACAAACATTTTGAAAGTTCAAGAACTCCCTCAGTAGAGTCCCACCTCTCTGAATTGATGTCATCTCACCACTGTTCCCTTGTCAAACTTGGAACCTGTGTACTCATACTCTATGCAATGTTATCTCACTTCTTGCTTTATTTAAACTGACTTTTAAATTTCTGTATCCTCTTTAATGGAGAAAAAAAATTCATAATCTCTTACTATGATTATTGACATATTTTTTGTCATATCTCCACATTATTTGGAACAGTGATACAATTTGAAAATTAAGATCTCAGACAGTGAAAAGCCTTATATATGATCAGGAATACATTGCATTGATTTTTAAAACAGTGTTTAGAGGATTTAAAAACAATACTTTCAAACTAGTGACATTATTATAAAGAAAATCCTACTTTCATTAAAGAGATAAAAAACAATGAATTAATTTTATAACTCATTTCTACTCATCTTCAATATTTTAACTTAATTTATTGTTCTTTCCTGTATGACTTTATCCTTTTATTTTTAGCCTCCCCACATTCAGCCCAACTTTCTAGTCGATATAATTTGATTCCAATTCTCTCTTATCTCTCTCTCTCTCTCTCTCTCTCTCTCTCTCTCTCCTCTCCCTCTCTTCAGACAAGATACAACAAGGGCATGCATGAGTTGGACCTAGTCATGCATGGTCTCATAGCAATTGTTAAATGAAGTCTACTAATACTTGTCTTTGGGGGGACTTAATAATTCAATGGTTATTTCTCCAGATTACCAACCTGAGGGTACCAACAGATTGTGTGTGTGTGCGGGGAGGGGGTATGGAAATCCTACATTAATTTTTGAAATGTCTTTCAGCTTCTTGAGGATCAAAATGGAAAGAAAAGAACGTGAAATTGCTCCCAGTACTGACTTCATCTTATGGCCACATCTTATGACAGTAATGTCTCTGTTTGGCTGACTGTCCGTGTCTCGTCCAAAGAATTCTTGCAGCATTTGGGCAACTTGTTCACTGTGCCTGCTGCTACCAGCCAATTATAGCTGCACCCACTTACGGTTCATCAACGTGATTACCTCCTGTGCCCTGGGAAGGGAGCTTGGTGCCAAATAAACAGCCATAAGTAGCAAATATATCATTCGGGCAGCTATAGAATGGGAGGCTCGTGGTTTCTCTTGGTCTATTGTTTCTCCAGATGCCAAAGGAACAGGTTAGAAAATCTGGGCCTTCCTAAATGCTAGAAAATCACAACAAGTATTCACCCTATTCACATGAATTTAAAAAGCACTCAATCAATCCTTGTATAGTCTTGATTCTTTCTCCAAAATGAGGTATAAATAGACAGGAATTTTTAGCCTTTTAGGGATAATTGCACTGTGTTATGGGGTCATTTATTATGTAGCATCCATTGACCTGAACATTAGCATATATTTACTAAGAATACAGAACGGCTTCCTTCAGAACAATTAGACCCCCCCCCCCACACACACACACACACACATAAGCACACAAGCATGCAACCAATCATGTGTCAGTTATCCCCAAGTCATCAAGTGGGCCCACACTTTTTACACTCTGCTTTCACAACTCAGCAACTAATCTGTGACCTGTTGATGTGGATACCTCACCACCAACATCGACTCTGACGAATCCTGTCCATTTGGGCTGCCACCCTTTTCTTGCTTTTCACTCCGAGCGCTTTTCTCTAAAAGAGCCCTGGCTGTCTCTTTTCCCTGGACACCCACTCGCTGCTCAGCCCACACCAATCTGTTCTCTGCCCCCTTTATTCCACTAATGATCATATTACTCACTCCACCAGCCCAATTTAAGCCTCTTCCCCCCGCCTCCCTGCTTTTCAGCGGCATATAGCAGTGCTGATTCCTTCCTCTTTCTTAAACACTCTTTTCTTTGTCTCTATACATGTCTCTTAATTTGTTGTCTCTCCTCTCTGGCTAGTTTACTGCAGTCCCTATCATCACACTTTCATTTGCTACCTACACTCTAAATCCAGGATTGGACCTGAGACTCTTATCTTCTCACTGGAGGCCCAGTGCACAAAATTCGTGCATGGGAGGGGGGTCCCTCAGCCTGGCCTGCACTCTCTCTCAATCCGGGACCCCATCAGGGGATGTCCGACTGCTGGTTGGTTTAGGCCTAAACTGGCAGTTGGATATCCCTCTCGCAATCCCAGACCACTGGCTCCTAACCACTCTGCCTGCCTGCCTGATGGCCCCTAACTGCCTCTGCCTCGGCCCTGCCATTGCGGCTTCGTCCTGAAGGTAGTTCGAAAGGTCATTTGGCTGTCAGGTCTAATTAGCATATTACGCTTTTATTATTATAGATTCTATTCTCTTCCTCTAGACCAGTGGTCGGCAAACTGCGGCTCTGTTGACTAATGAGTTTGCTGACCACTGCTCTAGACAACCTCATCTACCCAGTTCCTTAAACTTCTATTAGCTTCCAAAATGCCATAACCATCTAATAAGTATCTCCTCCTCTGACTCTCCTCTGACCCCCTGACACATCTATTCAACCGCCTACTTGACATACTAGTATGTGCCTGAATGGTCCAAAGGCTCAGCGGGTCTTCAGCAAATGAATGGTTTTTGCCTATATCCCCCACCCACATCAGAGGCAGGCTGTCTACAGCAGCACGTGCCAGACCCTCTGCAGCTCTGGGCTGAGGAAATGTCAGAGAGTTAACTGCCCCAGAGATCCTTTTGTTTTCTCTCCTGCTCCTTCTATAGCATCACTCTGGCTTTCACTTCCATCAAGCCTGAAGAGGAAAGTTCTCAGCCTCATGCTAATGTTTGCTAAAAACTCTTACAAGAAATTTGGAGAGCTCAGCCTGACCTGTGTGGGCCAGTGGTTGAGCATTGACCTATGAACCAGGAGGTTACGGTTCGATTCCCAGTCATGGCATATGCCTGGGTTTTGGACTCAATCCCCAGTCAGGGGTGTGGAGGAGACAGCTGATCAATGTTTTTCTCTCATCATTGACATTTCTATCTCTCTCTCTCCCTCTCCCTTAACTCAATAAAAAACATATTTCAAAAAACAATTTGAGAGCTCAGTATAATGGTAGTGTTAAAAGTTCTGTTAAATATATTACAGCTAGTAGCCCTGCACATGAATCCGTGCGCCAGTAGCTGGCCAGTAGCTCACTGCCAGCCCACCAGAAGCTCTCCGCCCACTCCCCTGCCCTCCTGTAGCTACTCCGCCCCCCACCCCCCTCATAGCTTGCTGCCCTGCCCCCTCCTGTAGCTCTCTGCCTCCCACTTGTAGCTCACTGCCCCACCCTCCACTGATCTGTGATCCGGTCATTACGTGGTTGGCCATTAACGCTTCACGGCGTAACGACCATTTGCATATTACATCTTTATTATATAGGATTGCAAAGAATGCTATGGTATAGTGATCTCCAAAAGTTTTGACAGTGGCTATCAGTAAAAGTTTTATTTTGTGATTTTAAAATGTCCTAATAATTCAAAAATATTTTATTTTCCTTGTATTACTCTTATTGATAATTCCTACTAAAGTACGGTTATTGACTATCTGCTTAGTTATTTTTTAAAATTTTGCTTAATATTTAATGATAGAGCAAATGAATATTTCTATGTTTACATTATTTCAACACCTGACGTTAAAACTTCTGTCAATGAAAAATATTTCTTACAAACATACATGAAACCAAATAGAAGAAGCTCTTCACATGCTGAGCTTACAGAAGCATGACACTTATTTTTCACTTCCTTCTGCAAATTATACAATCAGTTTTTAAACTGCCTAGTATAAATCCTATATTAACCAAAGAAACACCTAAAGCAAAAGGTCATTTCCCATTGAGATAGGGAAGAAAACATGACAGCTATCACCAATCTTATACAGTGAGGTCATATTAGCAACTTAGTCAGTATAATAATAAAAACAGCAATGACAGCATAGAAACCTAATGATTGGAAAGGAAGAGACACAACTGTCAGTATTCCAAGTGACACGATTATGCACACATTAAATGTAACAGATTCTACCAGTGTCCTCCCTCCCACCCACTGAGCTACTTCACTCCTCTGGAAATGGAGAGGGAAGGAAGAAAGGAAACGTACTCGCTCTCCCGAGGCTCTGCTCAGGAACAGAATTAATTGGAGCCAAAGTTTCGAAAATTGGGGAGAGGGCTGGCAAGTTTAAATTTGTAGGGTAGGGAGGCAGGCTGGAAACTCAGGCAAGAGTTGTTGCTGTCTTGAAGCAAAATCCCTTCTTCCCAGGAAACCTCAGATTTTGATCCTAAAACCTTCAACTGATGGGATAAGGTCCACTCATATTATTGCTAGCAATCTCCTGATTAAAGTCAACTGATTGCAAATGCTAATTACATCTACAAAATCCCTTTACAGAAATATCTAAACTAATGTTTGACCACACAGCTAGGCTCCATACCCCACCCCAAGTCAACACATACAATTAACCATCACGCTTAACCAATTACCGAGTGCTTTCTACAAAAGCAGCATGATGTTGATACCAAAGTCTGACCAAGATGTCACAATAAAAACAACACCATTATTCTAAATATCGTTCAAAAGTCTTAAAATAAATAGCAATTCATCAGAACAATACACAAGCACAACGGCCTTAACTCCAAAATGTATGAATGTTTTAACAAGAGAATATGTCCTAATATAATCAATAATAATAATAATAACTGTTGACACCATTACTACTTAATACTGCTCTAAACAATCCAATGTAATTAGATTATAGAAATAGAAGATATAAAAATTGAAAGATAGAAGCAGACGTTAGTGGCAGATGATATAATTATATACTGGTACATAGAATGCCAAAAAACATAAAATCTTATAAAGTATTAGAAAAAATAATAAAGTTCTACTCTTGCTGGTTACAAAAACCAATATCATAGAGTACAAGATACCATTTATAGAGCAACTAGTAAGTAAATTAGCAAAAGTAAGTAAAACCTACATAAAAATTAAATTCTACTGAGGTACATAAAATAATTGAGTAAATGAAATAAAAATTGTTACTTTTTTTATATATAAGATACCTTCCTTCCCTTTTCCACTTCAAATTATTCAAAATTAACTTACGGACAAAATTAGAAATGGGAAGGCCATGTTCTGAAAGAGGGAGGCGTGTACATGGTGGGACACATGCATGTAAAATGTTATGAGAAAAATTTGAGCTTCACACTATGTAACTGGTTTTCTTACTAAAACACTAAATATTGTTATCATTAAAATTCAAGTTATTCTCTTAACCTTTTAAACTGAAACATATCACAATTCATGATTCAAAAGCATCAAGGTTGCACTTTCAAATGTTAGTTAAGCCTAATATTACAGACTTTAAAATATCCCTAGAAATAGGGTTGCTTGGTATGACTAGCAAAATCAAAGAACATAGAAAAAAGATAAAATACCCTCCAAAAAGTTCTAGCTATAGCTCATATAACCAATAAGAAAGGTAAAGTGATTTTTGCAAAAAAAAACAAAAAAAGTAATACATGGGTATTAAATGAAAAAACCCTTGGACAAATGAAGAAGAGTAAATTTCTCAGCAATTATAAAAAGGAGAAAGAGAAGTATAATGTAGGAAAATGAGATGCAGGCCTCTTCTTCCTTCCTGACCCTAAGTATAACGGAAATCTATTCTTATTATATAACTAGTGACCCGGTGCATGGATTCGTGCACATTGAAAGGAAATTAATTAGAAGGTGGCCAGCAGGGCGGGACTGGGTGAGAAGGGCTGGACAGGCCTTGGAGCAAACCTCCTGTGGTCCCTCCCCAGCCCCAGCCGGCCACACCTGGGGCAGTGCCACGGCTCCAAGGGCATATGCGGAGTGAGCAGGGTCCCTCTGGCAGGTGGGGTCCCTTGGCCTGGCCAGCGGGGATCAGGCTGAAACTGGCTCTCCAACATCCCCCCCGAGGGGTCCCGGAGTGGGAGAGCTCCCTCCTCTCTGGTTCCGGGGTGCCTTACCCGAGAACTGCCGCTGCCAAGTCACAGCAGCTCCTGCGTTGAGTGTCTGCCCCCAGGTGGTCAGTGCTCATCATACCTACCAGCTGGTCAGACCATCAGACAGTCACTTAGCCTTTTATATATATAGATAAATACCTATGAAAGATTTTAGAAATAGTATGTAAATAACTAGTTAACCTTAGGTGGTAAGATGACAGATGAGCTTTTAATTATTTTTTAAAGTTTTCTGCCTTAAATATGTCTTTGTTTTGAGATTTAACCAATATGTTATTAAATGTACAATTTTAAGCAGTAATCTCAGGTTCGTATTAAAGCTCAATGTAAATTTTCAAGCATCCAAAAATAAAATTTTTCATTATACCTGTTCTCCAACTCAGTATGTCACTGAGGCTAGGATTTATTCAATGGTATCTAATGAGACAGAGTCTCATGGTAAAGTTCACTCATATGTACTTTGTTCTGAGAAGAGCATTAAGGCATAGCATTCAATTCTAGCCTGAACTAATGGGGCTGAGTTACACAGGCAATTCTCTCTGAATACTCTATGTACACTATAAGGTACACCTTGTGTACTTTTCTTCAAAATGTTTTTAAACTGGCAAGAGGAATGGTATTGAAGGATAATCGCATCAGTGTCATGATTACCATAAACAGACAACATAATTTTGGAAAAGAGTGATTTTTCGTTTTCCTTCCATAAAGAATATTGTTCTGAGACACATATTTTTCTCCTTTGTTTAATATGAGTCCATAGGATCCCCCATATTAGCTTTCATATTATAACTAACCTCCCAAAAGCAAAATATATAAAGTACAATCAAAATCATTCAACAGTTATAAGATCTGTTCATGTGCGTGAAGATGTGATCGCAACTGTTCTCTCGTTAAATATTCAAGTTAAAAATAATTGAGATAGTACTTAAAAGGCTTATTAAAGTTCTGTGCATTTTGAAAGTGTTTCTTACAAAAAAACATATGATTAAATGTATCACTCTTCAGCAGTGTTTTGTGAATTATTCTTAATAAATATTCACAGTACATAAATTTGAGAATACTAAAGTGAATTCATATTTATAAGTTCCAGAAACTCTTAGGAACTGTTACAAAGCATTCATCTCTGAAGTATTTAGTATGATAAACTATGGATGAAGATGAATTGGGAAGCTATTCTTCCATTTTCCAGTAAAATGATAATTCTGGATTTTCTGAGGCTTAACTATACTCTTTATCCACAGTAAATGGCCTCATTAAAAAAAAAAAAAAAAAAAAAAAAACAGCAACAGCCCCCTCACATGTGATCTAGTTCCTTTTGAGAGTCCAGTAAGCAAATTCCCAAAATAAAGCCTGCTCAAAGGAAGATCCTGAGTGTGGGGAGAGGTTTGGGTCAATAAGAACACTTATATGCTGGAATTGAAGATTACCAGCAGTGATACAGAGCTAGAAACATACAATCACGGAAGACACCTGCAACATTACCGGTGAGAGATGGTAAGAGCAGAAATTCAAAGGAATTTCTTAAGAACTAACTTTTGAAGATTTTTTGCAAAATATAATGTCAGGATTTTAGAAGAGATGGGACTTACTGAAATAGTAGCAGTGCTCACTAGACAGTCAAGTTTGGAGGAGAACAATGGAGAATATATATTTTATGTCACTGATAAAGAAAAATAGCTTATGATAGCTAGAGTGGCCAATGAGAATTTGTCAAGGGTGTATTGCATATTACCAGGTAGATAAGATGAAAATCACCAACAATGATATTAAACTTTAATTTCCCATAATGGAAGAAAAGCATTTCCTTTGGAATAATCAGATATGACTAAGGGTTATAATGGACTATTTCATTCTAAATGATGCAGTCAGTATCTCTCAGCCACTTTTCCAGGGACTGGAGGCGCAATGAGGAGTAAGACTGCTCCTCCCCACCTAGGTGAAGAAACTGGCAGGTTAGTGGGCAATCACAGTAGCGTGAAATGAGAGCCAGTCCTAAGGGAGCACAGCACACCCTCAGACTCAACAAGGCGCCTCCTCCCCCTCCCCCCGCACTCTCTGGGTGAAGAGGTTAGGAAAGCCAGGCTGAAAACCAGTAAGGCACAGTGAAGACAGAGAGGGAGGGAGGCGTGATCCTGCAGGGGAGGGAGGGACTGAGACCAGAGGAAAAAGAGGAGTTTAGTCAGCATCATTAAGTAGTTTGCAGGAAGGAGGTAGAAGCTTAATGGAAATGGAGACAGAGGGAAGTAGGGACAGCTTGTAGAGAGCTTGCCCTGCAGAAGGAGGAGTCACAAGACCACAGAGAAGAAAGGTGGTGGAGGAAGGAGAGCTGTAGAAGTCAGCACAAGAAAACGGTGCACGTTGAGTCCTGGTTATGACAAAGTTGGTATTTGGTGTAGTTCAAGCATGTCACACAGGCTAACACGGGCCATATAAATAAGGTTAAAGTTTATATGGCCGCAAAAAAACAAAAGCTTCCATTTTCATAGAAACATAGGTTTATTTCGATAGAGACAGGAGAAGCAACACTGTTCCAGATCGGGGCTGAGCCCTGTCCTGGGGGCCAGGGTGCAGGCCACGTGGAGCAAGGTCACAGCCCACCGCCCACAATAAACACGTGTGTCACAGGCTCCTGAGGGTGTTGAGTATTTTGTTACCACAGCAAAACATACCAGATGATTGGAGATCCAAAAGAGAAAGGCTCAAACTCAGATGCTACATAAATAAATAAATTCCAAACACACCAAGTCCTACAGAAGGAAAAGAGTTCATCTTTTTCCTGTGTCACAATGGAAATTCCTACAAGTCCAACACTGTCCTTGACTTTGGACCAAATCAGCACTGCAGACTTTAATGTATCACAGCCACTAAGATCACTCTCTCTCTCTCTCTCTCTCTCTCTCTCTCTCTCTCTCTCTCTCTCTCTCTCTCTCTCTCTCTCTCTCTCTCTCTCTCTCTCAGTACTTTTGGATAACGTTTCTTCATCAGGGCTTCCAATAATATTTATTTCAATCCAATATACATATAAAAGTGTTGGTAATACAAAACACATTCTGAATTGCCACAGATGATAAATGTTTCAAGGTACCACCTGTGTGTTCAAGGCAATAAAACATGTTATTTATGGTCATAATCCCTGAGTAATCATGCAGAAAATGACAATGATTCCTCACCAAATTTTAAACAAGGAAACATTTAGTTCCCCCATGTCTCTTATTTTGTTTTTTATTAAGTTTATTGGGGTGACATTTGTTAATAAAATTATAAGGATTTCAGGTGTACAATTCTCTAATACATCTCTGTATGTTGTATTGTGTGTTCACCACACCAAGTCAAGTCTCCTTCCGTCACCATTTCCCATATGCCTTACAATATCTGTTTGCCTCTCTCTATATATACACACAGACACACATATGTACAAATACATATATACACGTATATATACACATATATAAGTATACATATTAAACATATAATGTACATAAGTATCCAAAACTTGAAACTCTAATTTTATATGTCACTATTTATATGCCATCTATTTGTGAACAGACAACTAGATATTTTTCTGAGGTCTGGAATGTCAAGTTTTCCATGTGTATAGTTTCCATGAAGAAGATGAGATGTGGATTTTTAAAAAGCGGTGGTGGGAATAGAGAGCAGGGTACAATGAAAATACTAACAGACACATGTCAAAAGCAGATTCTCAACTAGGTAAACTTCAAAAGCAGCTGTCAACCAGGTAAGTACATTTCCAAGAGAACTTTTCCTTTCTTCAACCAAAATGATGAGAAATGATTGGCATTAGACATTAATCAGAATTGTAGTGGACATCAATTATGATTGAGAGCTGCCAGAAATCAACATAATAATAGGTACTAAAAAAAGCTCTCTCTGTTATTTGCTTTCAGAATATCTTACAAATCTTTTTGAAGAAGGAAGAGAGTTCAGTTGAAACTTATGCATTTATACCAAAATAGCAAAGGTGACTTTAAGTTATTTTTATGATTTTTATGCTTAGTTAATGGTTCTTGCTTAAAATCTTTATTTTATATTTCTTCAAAGATGGAGCCTGGCTGGTGTGGCTCACTGGTTGAGCATCTACCCTATGAACTAGGAGGTCATAGTTCAATTCCTGGTCAGGGCACATGCCCATGTTTGCAGGCTTGATCCCCAGTAGGGGGCATGCAGCAGGCAGCCGATCCATGATTCTCTCATCATTGATGTTTCTCTCTCTCTCTCTCTCTCTCTCTCTCTTCTCTGAAATCAATAAAAATATTTTTTTAAAAAGAATGAAAAAAAGATTATAAAAGGCAACCAGTGAACTTTAAGATATGAGTTCCCGCTGCGCATGACCGTGTCATTCACAGAGTGTAACGACGTGTGGATTCTGCATTATTCCTCTGCCCTCACAAGTCTGTAGGTGTTTCCTCTGAAAACTACCACATAATTGCATATCCTGATGCTAACGCTGTGAATATATGGAAGGAGTGAAATACATGTTTTGGTAAAAAATAATGTTTGTGGCATCTCTATGCTCAACCAAAATGAAAACTGTGAGGGATTACTGAATGCTTGCGTGGCTAGACCCTTCTGCACACTGAACATGCCTGATTCACTGTCCCTGACATACGGGGCACTGAGAAAGCTGTGAGTCCCGGGGGAGAAGCATGAGTTGGTTAAGCTGGTGCTTCAACTTAAGTGATGTATTTATAACCGTGTAAATGGCTTTTACAAGGAGTGGCTCCAATAGGGCTTACTTGGAGTACGGTAATCATATTTCATACAAGACATTATAGTATGTTGGGGGGGGAAATGGAATAAAAGCTGGGCCGGAGAAAGTTTTTCTTAGTTATCCATTAGAAAAGCAGAAGAATTAAAAAATATAGCAGTAAATGGGGTTGAAAATTAAAGAAAAAGAAAACAAAAGATCTTACACCCAATAAAAGTGAAATAGGCGCAGGGCAACTCTGGATTTCTGTTACGGAATAAGTTTCTCCCACCCCTGCAGCAGGGGGAGACTGGGAGCTAGTGTACCTTAGAGACGAGGAACGGGCGGATGGTCCCGCCCTTTCCCCAATGGCCCACAATAGACACCTGGCTACATGGAAAGCAGCTTCGAGCCCTGTAGGTGTTTTATTTTTATTTTTTACTTACGAAGCACCATCACGTGTACATTACATGCTTACCAGTTTTCAAAGAATGACATTTTATACATCCAATACTCATCATTACTGACATCCATTTTTATAGACTTTAGTAACACAGCATCACACCTGAGTGCAGATCACACCTGAGTGGTCCCAGCAGAGGAGGAGCCACGAGCTTCCTGTTCATGAATCCAGTTGGTACCTGTCAGTTACTAACAAGTAGTAACAGGATACAAGCAACCCAGCTTTTACTATCACCATGGAAACGGTGACTATGAGTAATGAACACATTAATGCGTTTAGGTGCTCAAATAAACTTTGAACAAAAATAATTTAGGGGGAATAACCGTGTCAAGGTTCAGCAAATGTGTGCGATCGTATCATGTAAATACCTCCAGAACACGTGTGTAGTCCCTCTAGCTCACTGCTTAGAGCAGTCCTTGATACACAGTAGGTGCTTAATTAGCACTTAGTGAACAAATGATTAATGAAATGAGTATACTAACACCTTGGCATATTTCCACGCCTTCATCTCCTCTTATACAAGAATAGCCTCTGCTAAAAAATATATCTGCTCTAGTCGTGGTTGGTGACATTTGCCATTGAATTAAAAGCCATTGTGCACTTCCCAGCATGTTTTGTATTTATGTGTGTTTACATAAACGACAATGCTTATTATCTCAAATTAGTGATTGTTCTGCAGTCTGCTGCATTGGAAATGGGAGATGATCTCTTTCATAAACTCTGGCTGTGCTCCAGGAAAACACTCAGGAAAGGACAGGAGACAAGTTAACCAGCTCGTCGCAGGAGGCAATGCCTATCACCGTCCTCACACCCCTCTCTGTGACAGCAGAATGAAAGGCAATGCCTGCAGTCCTACAGGCAGACAGCTTTGGGAGATGGGCATTTGGAGTTAATTAGAAAAATCTACTTCGTCAACATTCTCCATCGACAAGAAGCAGGCAGGCCCGCCTTTGGATCCTGGGGCTGCTGAGATAGGTTACTGGGGAGCCATCTGTACCCCAATCAGGAAACTACTTGTCAGATTCTTCCCCTGAAAGCCGTAGGTCTGGAATATATCGTTTAATAAGATGCATTATTTTCATAAAATGTAACAACGACATGATGCAGGCATTCTCACCTCCATTTTTAGGATGAAGAAACGGAGTCTCGGGGAGAAAATGAACCCTCTCAGACCACCCAGCCCATAGGTGGCAGCTCGGGGCCTCCACACAGTCCTGTTGCCTGGAGGCCCAGCATGTGCAGGAGGCAACCAATCCCCTGTCTCTCACATCGATGTTTCTCTCTCTCTGACTCTCCTTCCCTCGCCCTTCCATTCTCTATAGAAATCAACTGAAAACATATCCTCACTCCTCAGGGGAGGATTAAAGGAAATTAATTTGTGAGCTTGTGAGAACAAAGCTGAGCATACCTCCACAGCCCTGGTCTCTCCCGGGGAGCGCGCTTCCCCTCCCCCAAGCTTGCATTCGCTGCTTATTGCGTGGGGTGTGTGGGGGGGGGGGAGGGGGGGGGGAGGTAGGCTCAGACTCAGAGAACAAGGCTGTGGTGGTCCCACCCAGTCAGCATTAGGTGGGTCAGTTCAATGTAGGAAATATCCATTAGGAAGCTAATTTTGATGAACAATCAAGTGAGGTTTCCTAATTCTGTTTTATTATTATTATTATTATTATTATTATTATTATTGAAACAACCCTTCTTTCTGGCATAGCATGGTGGTAAAGAATACAGACTCGGAGGGCTTGCTGCCCGGGAACTGATAAAGCTCCACCATGTATACACGCAAACATGACTTAACCTTTCTGTGCCTCAATTTTCTCATATGAAAAAGGGGACAATAATACCCACAACATGGTTACCAATTGGCAGGTCAAACCCACTTAACCTACTTCCCAGGAGCTGCTACCCCAGACGCTGTTTTGTGATGTAAAGAAAGTCTCCTCACCCCTCCCAGCCTCCTCACTTCCTCCTTTAATCTGAGAGCATGCTCTGATGAACTCCTCCAAAGGCCCAGGCCCAATTGTGCAGGAAAGCCACAGGCTTGTTACACAGGCTTTCTTGGCCTAATATTGCTCCTCGGTCCTGTTTTTGTCCTCTCACATGATACTGCCGTTTTCATTTTCTTCTTTCTCCACAAGATCCTGCAATTTATGGCTTTCATGGGGATTATGTTTTCGGATTCTCTCTAGCTCCTCTGCCGTAAACCTGGCTATTCAGGGAATGTTCCTCTAGAAAAAAAGAGACCTGGGGTCTCACATCTGCACCAGCTACAGGCTTTGTCAAAGAGGACGGCCACCCTGACAGAGGCAGGCCGTCCTGCAGTCAGGGTGTTGTAGTGATATATAGAAATGTTTTAAAAATGCTTTAATAGTGGGGTCCAGACCAGCCAACAGGCTCGCCTGTCAAGACAGCCGCAAAGGCACGTACTTTTGTCAGTCCGGCAAGCGACCCCGCTCCACACTCCTCTCCCTGCCAGACCACAGAAGAAGGGCCAGTACCTCCCGATCGAGACGGGTCCGAGCTCTCGGGTGAGGAACCCCGGCCCCCTGCACCCGGACCAGCCCAGCCCAGCCCAGCTGCCGGGCCCCCGAGGACAGCACCACTGGGATCCCATTTAAGCCTGTACCCACAGCACCAGGAATTGTGTGAGTAATAAAGTTCTGTGTAATTTGCAACTGCATATGTTTCATGTGGTGTAATTCCTCCAGCAGTTAATTGAATTATTTTGGGTACGCTTAAAATTTAAATTAAAGCTCTGGTCTTTTTGGTCCTAGGCCTGCCCTTGGTCCCGTTGGCGTAGAGTAGCCTCTTCGCTAGCAACTACTTGAATGTCCCACACCTGCACGGTTCAAGTTTATCTCAAGGGACACCTTAGGTGAACACCCCAGATCCTTTCCTGGGGTCTACTTGGGACAATTGGCATAGTTGGCATTTTGTTGAGAAAATATGAGCAGAATAACATTTTTTCCATAAATGAGAGTTGGATTCATCTGAGCTCCAAAGATAAAGGGCATAACCTCCCTCCAGCCCGGACCCGGGTGCTCCTAGATGACTAGGGCCCTTCCTGGAGGTGTCAGAGGTTAAATCTCGAGCTGGGTACGCAGCCCTACAGGGAATTCCACCTCAACTGTAATTAACTCACTGGCTCGCCCGGGGAGTGCAAATAAGGCCTGGTAAGCCTGCGCCCGAGCCCTCCTGATTGTTTTAGACAATCAGGAGAGGAACTGAGACATGTAAGAGGGTTGAAAGGCCACAGACAGGTGACACCACCGTGGATCATTGTTTGATTGCTGCGCGCTTTGTCGTCACGATTGCTATGATCCCTGCGCTGCACTGGTGGCTCTGATCGCTGGAAGTTATCTTCGCTGATCGCCCCCAGTTTGGGTGCAGTGGGGTGACACTGTGGTGAAGCCCAACCCATAAGCAGCACACTACTACCCACTACAACACAGGGGTACACGTCGCTGTCTGTGCTCCCTGACTAGACCCTTCAAAGGAGCTCACGTTTGCAATTAGTAGTTCCTCCCCATACACTCCTGGACAGCTTCCACAGGCTTCACTCCGCCTTGCACATGCGGTTTAGAATTAGGGTTAGGAACAGGTTTTAGAAGAGCTAATGAAGATAGAATCAGTGTAAGAAAAATGGGGGTGGGGTGGATTTGTAGGAAGCATGCCTCTATGACTCATCTTCATGGAAAAGAAACAGCATGTGGCCAGGTGGCTGCTGAATTTCCCCAGAGCAAACAGGATTCGGGGGTGGGAAGAGGGTCTGAGCTGTGCACCCCGCCATAGCACGTGTCCTAGGAAGATTCCTCTAGACCCATGGTTGGCAAACTCATTAGTCAACAGAGCCAAATATCAACAGTACAACGATTGAAATTTCTTTTGAGAGCCGAAAACCAACTTCTGCGCATGGGCCATGAAGTTTCCATCGCACTGTTCGTGCGCGCCCACATGTGGTATTTTGTGGAAGAGCCACCCTCAAGGGGCCAAAGAGCCGCATGTGGCTTGCAAGCGGCAGTTTGTCGACCACTGCCCTAGACAAAGGGAGGTGGGGGCAACTAGAAAAGGCCCCAACCCATTTTTTTAAAATAACCCAATGGGAGACAGCAAGACCTCGGGACCTATTAGGAAACAGGTGACCAAATAGTCCTCAGCCAATGAGGGACTGGAGGAGGGTCTAAACAGGCTGTGTCCCTGCCCCAGGTGTGATCCTATACAATGGGCGCCAGCTCTCCAGAGTACTATTCAAAGTCTCATTCTCACCATGAAAAAAAGAAGAAGAAGAAAGAATTAAGGGTAGGAGTAAAATCTTTTAAATTTGCTGTACAACTTCCCGTGATTAGCCCTTTTAGCAAACACCTGCAAACAACCCACTGTGCCTATGAACTGGGCTTTGCTGCAGGCCTTAAGCTGCCTCGGATTTTTACAGAGGCTCGGGGTCTCTGCCTACATCATCCATTTACGAGCAATAAGAGCTACTTCTTGCCTAAGAACTCTAGTGCCAGTTAGCTATCAATGAAGAATTGCAAATACCCAGGTCACCCCTTGGGATTTTCAAATCAATTCCCCCCCTTTCCTGGAGAAATACGAACAAGTATGTATTTATTCAACAACTGCTCTGCATTGGGCATTTTTCTGGGTACTAAAAATGCAGAGACAAATAAATCCCTTTCCTGGGCTCTCCACATGGAGATGGCTAAAGAAACGAACAGCTGAAGCTTCCCAGCAATGTGGTCAGGTTTAGTATTTGTGCCACCTGCAGTGGGAATGCAGAAGGGAGCTCAGAGTCAGGATAGAAAATGAGACGACGTGGTTTGAGTTGAGCCTTGTAGGGTTGACAAGAGTTTGCCTGGTAGGCAAGGAGACAAAAGGCATTTTCGTGTCATAACTTCACTAACAACAAAGCAGAACTATTACTCCCAGGGAGGTGACTGTCCCCAGATTGGGAGGGTGCACAATAGCTGTTCAGCTAGAACAGGCTGACTTGGTGGCAATTTGTCTGCCAGGGATAATAAAATGTACAGAATCATCAACTTGGGTCTCTAATTAATCTGAGAATGATTTTTGTTTTTCAATTATTTAGCATGAAACCTTTTTTATTAGATTTCAGGACCTGAAGCCCAAGGCATACATGTATAATTTTAAAAGTATCATTTGTCTCAAGTCTTAAAAGGGCCTACTACTAAATAAATTAAATGGTAATATTTCCAGTAATTGTAAAAGAATACATAATATCTAAATGTAGAAAGTAACTTAGACCATAGTAGATCATCTAAGTGTTCTGTCACATTTTGGGATTTGACAATTAAATATAAGAGATCTAGATCATGTTTAAATAACTATAGATAACATATCTATCAGTTTATTGTATACATCATTTTTGGTTTTAATTCATCTTTGTTTCCCTCGGAGACCCTGACACTGTTATCAATAAATGTCTGTCACATAGATGGTGTTATTAATAGTTATTTATTAAATGGAATCAATTATATATCAAGACTCCAATATGTATTCCACAGTCTTATGTTGCAGGTTTTTTATCTAATACTACAGTAGGTGGCTCTTCAATACATTAGGCAAGAAAAATAAATTATCTAAAATTGAATAAAACTTAAATTTGAAAGTTAGTTACAAAATATATTATTGAATTTGAGGATTAGATTTTGTGTCCCATTAGCATGAATTAGAACTAGAGGTTAGGGTCTGCTAATTATTAATTGTCAAAATCAAGTTTCAGTTTATTGATAAATTTAGGATCACACAACTCACCAGCAAGCAGTTTTCAGAAGTGAAATCAAAGTACAATTAACTACAACACTGACAAATATTCTTGTCATCAATGGTTTGACATGTCTTTTAAAATAGTCCCCCATTTTTAATTTTGACCAAAGTTCAGTATTGTATCAGTAAATGAATATTCCATAACATAATAGACTGATTGAAACTATTTTTATTGTGATACTGGTACCAATCTCAGGTGTCAAGATAAATACAACATAGATAGATAGATAGATAGATAGATAGATAGATAGATAGATAGATAGATAGATAGATAGATAGATAGATAGATAGATAGATGATAGATAGATAGACAGATAGAGGCAGAAAGTAAATAGACATAAATGACTCAATGGTACCTGAGACAAGTATGTAATAACAACCCATTGAAATCATAACAAGCAAATTAGATTGAAGGTGAGAAAATAATTTCATCTTTATTATTAGAAAATTGGGCCATATCATTTATTTTTGAATATATATATTAGCATAGGAAAGGATGTCTTTCAAAGATTACTTCATTACTAGATCCAAGAAAATGTGGAGTATTACTGGATGCTATCTTTACCCCAAGTCTATCAAGAGTCTTTCTAGTCTTTTTTTTTCATGTCCTATTAAAGGAAAAATAGTTCCTAACAAACTATTGATAAAGGAGAGAAGAACTTTAACTGCTCTGCCATTGGCAGCCACTATGGATTAACATATGGCCTCTGTAGTGGAACCTTAGAGGATTTGGTCTTGGCTAAGTCCTTAATGAAGAACTCTGAATACCCAGTGGCTATTTTTTTGTGGTTAGGATAGGGTGAAGTGTCAGAGAGAGGATAATGACACTTTATAAAGTAGGGATATAAAAAAGATGAATATGTCTCCTTCACAGTTCCTTCTGAGACCAGCCCTAGCAAGAAGACTATGACATGCATACATATATATGTATTTTAATATAGACTATCTATATCCTATCTAATAAGGAGGGGATATGCTAATTGACTGCCCCACCCTCAAAGATGGCGGTGCCCACAGCCAATAAGAAGGGAATATGCTAATTGACTGCCCTGCCCTCAAAGATGGCGGCGCCCACAGCCACAAGATGGAGGTGCCCAGTCCCGTTAGCCCAGCCAGGGTGGCAGGCGCATGGCAAGGCCGGGCCTGCTCCCAGGTTGGCCTGGCCGCTCCATGCACCTGCCTCCAGAGTCCCCAGTCCCTTCCGTCTCCCAGCCACCCAGGGCCAGCCTGAGGCACAGGCAAGCCTCAGATGGCAGCTGCCCAGCCGCCCAGGGCCAGCCCGAGGCACAGGCAAGCCTTGGATGATGGCTGCCCAGCTGCCCAGGGCTGCCCGAGGCTCAGGTAACCAGGGTTGGCTGAAGCTTGCGCTGCCAGTAGTGGCAGCAGCAGAGGTGTGATGGGGCGTTGCCTTCCCCTGATCACCGGGTTGCCTCCCACACCTGAGGGCTCCCAGACTGTGAGAGGGGGCAGGCCAGGCTGAGGGACCCTCTTCCAGTGCATGAATTTTCATGCACTGGGCCTCTAGTAGATATATAAAAGCCTAAGCTACCAGAACAATTGGAATGACCGGTCGCTATGATGCACACTGACCACCAGGGGGCAGACACTCAATGCAGAAGCTGCATCCTGGTGGTCAGTGTGCTCCCACAGCCACCCTCCCCCCGCTGACCAGCCTCCTACAGTTCCTCCCCCTAGCCAGCAGGCCCCAATCGCCTGATCGGAGCCAGCCCCTCGGCTGGGATGGAGAACCGGGGATGGGTGGCAGTGGATGAGGCCCCTTTCCCATGGGGGCTGAGGACCGGCACCCTCCTTGGGGCCAGTGACCAACCTCCTGTGCCCCATCCCTCCCCCCTGGCTGGCAGGCCCCAATCAGCACTCCACCTGCCTACAGTGGTGGTGACATGGCAGAGAGGGAAGGAGGAGGGGGGGAGGTGGGGAACGGCATGGTGGCAGGGTGCTGACGATGGCAGGGGTGGCGGCGGCTGGCATCCATTCCTTCCGCACCTGGTCCGGTGACTGTTGCCTCCTCTCCAGCCAGGCCCTGACTGGCCTGGCCACAATAGGCCCTGATCATCAGCCAGGCCTAGGAACCCTATCTATGCACTAATTTCATGCACCAGGCTTCTAGTAAAATATATATATATTAAAGAAATGTAAACCTACCTAGCCCATTATATCCCATCTCTTATGTTATAAATCTCAACAGAAATCCTTTAAAAGATACAAGGAATACTTTAAAACAGAAATAACTGTTTTTCTCTATCTTGAATAAACCTTCCAATGTAAGCAAGCCCAAAATTTTAGGAAATTTTTACAGCTGGTTTGGAACCAAAAAAAGGTAACATCTGCCCAGGCAACCTGATCAGTTAGTTGAATGAACTCTGAAAAACCATCGGATGGCAAATACTTCATTTTATTTAAGGCAAAGAAGAAGCACTGCCCCTGTAGACACTGAACACTCATCCCCAACACCGGGAACAGAGCCCAGCCCCGGACGCAGAATTGGTTCCTCAGCTAAAACCTTCCGGTTTCCCATGGCAGCCAGAGGAGGGTGGTGTTCTCAGGAGTGAGGTGACACTCACCTCTACTAACCCTGAGGCCCCCAAGGTACTTAGCATTATGAAATAAGGACAATGAGCAGTAGAATGAGATCCCAAAAAAGCAGTGAAATAAAGAAAAATACTATATAATTTTACTTATATGTGGAACCTAATGAACAAAATAAACAAACAATCAAAACAGACTCAGAGGTACAGAGAGCAGACTGATGATGCCAGAGAGGAGAAGGAGGGGGTGACAAAGGTGAAGGGATGAATAAGTGCAGAAACTGTAGTTACAAAATGGTCAAGGGGGTGTAAAGTACAGCATAGGGAATATAGTCAATAACAGTGTAATAACTACATACGGTGCCAGGTGGGTACTTGAAATATCGGGGGGAACACTTGGTAAAGTATATGATTGTCTAACCACCATGCTGTGCACCTGAAACTCATACCAAATAATATTGAATGTAAACTGTAAGTGAAAAAATCAAATTAAAAAGGGATACCAGAGGAAGCAGGACTAATGAAAGAGAGAGAACCAACATTCAAAGCAGAATTGTTACCCGATGAGAGAAAATAGAGAATCTCATCAACATGAAGCAAGGACATATGGTTTTTACCAGTTAATTACCACTTGTCCAAAATGGAAACCATCCCCACACACCATGATATTTTGAATTTAATTTTAAAAAATCAATTGGCAATGAAAATTAAAAAATAAATATATTACTCACAATTTGGGTGTTCTTAGATATTTTCAGTTGAAAATTCTCATGAAAAATTATTTTAAAGATGGTCAGGGCTGCCACTTGGGGAAAATATTGTTTTTATAGACGCACATGGCGTGTAGGGAAGGTCCACCACTTGCGTCTACAGACGCTTATGGTGTACAATGGGTTAAAGAAAAATCATTTGACATGAGTGCTGTATTAAAAAGTACAGAACTGCTGGGTGGGCTGACCAACACAGTAAAAACAGATGTCATAGCCACACCCCATGGAAATCCCTCTTGGACACCCACCATTATCTGACGTGCAATTTTCAGGACTGATAGTATATATTTCATCTCACAAGAAGGAATGCCTTTCTGGTTCCATGCTATTATTCAGCCCAGTACCCTTCTTGAGTCTGTCTACAGGTCTGTAAGGTTTGCACAAGGTTTGCCATCTAGAAGTTACTTAAGCCATTTCATGGCATGAATTACACTGAAAACTCTTTGGGGAACTCTTTCATTGCACTTTTTTTGTGGCTCCTCCAGCACCATCTAGTACACAGGGTACAAATACTTCCCAATTAGCTATAATTACATCTCATAGTGAGGCATATTTAACAAAATCTCAGATCTAGAGCTTCTTTTAGAACAAGTCAACAATGTGTTAACAATCAAACTGGCAAGGGCTGCTAATAATACGAATGTGGAAATTACTCATTGTTTTAAACTTGTTTTGAATTTAAAAATTTAAAATAGTATCTGAAGCAGATTTTACTACAAAGCTGTTTGTTAATAAAAAAAAAACCTAATTTGTAAGCTTTGGCACAGATTTATCCTAGTGTTCAATGCTAATGCTGATATGGCAATTCAGGGCCATCTTAGAGAAGAAACTAGAGTTTGACAGTTAATTATTGCATATGCAAAGTACTCACTTCTCAAGATTTCCTCACCCATGAAAATGGGATTTTGTTGGTTATTATTTCATTTCCTTTGTGTCCTAAATGCTAGTGTCAGCTCAGAATACATAAAAGAGAGCCCACAGAGAATAAATCCATCTACTGTTATGATTGAAAAAGAACTGCAGCTGTGTGGCATCTGTTGCTAAAATCTTTTTAGATATTCTCAGTTGAGACCCTAATCATTCTGCGGATATGCAATCCTGGACCCCTGTGCGAACTCAACTACATAACTATGATACACAGTTGTGAAGAAAAGGCTTCATGAGTTTTTAAAATGAGTGTTTACATTGAAGTTCGTATATTAAAACAAACATTTGACTCATCTTCAATGGTTTACTTGGCCAATAACAGAAACATCTGGAATTGGGAGTTGGAAAATCAGCTGTGTCTATCTCCTGTCATGATGGATGAGGAAATGTTAGCCCTGACCTGCAGACTGATCACTAACACTTACTGAATAACGGCACAAATACATCAACTCCGGTTTTAGAAAAGTCAAGTCACCTGATCAAGGAGGTCATGGCGGACCCTGTATCTCATGTTTTCAGTCGTTATGCAACTTTCCTCCAACCTGATAAAAAAGGTTGATTTCCACCCCATTTTATAACAAAAAGCACATGTGTGAAGGCGCCACTGAGATGTAAAACATAAACTTATGTGAACCTATTACATTTTTCATGAGCAACAGCCCCTAATTCAAAACAATCCATTTTAAAATCACAATGGATCGTGTCTTATTTTTAGGACAATAAATAAAGAATAATATAGCCTTTAGAATTACTCTATGTGTTGTCTAGCAATCAAGTAAATTCTTGGTTCAAAATCTTCAAAAGAGTATTTTTAACGCACACAACAAAAAATGCTTAAAGGAACTCTACCTGGGACTAAATACACAGACACACAACTTCAGGAAGTTGTGTTTTCTAGCCTATTTCAAATGCAAACAAGTGTCAGTTTGATCATCATAGAAAAAAGTTGCTTAAGAGAAATATTTAAAAGTGTCCTTAGCACATCAATTCGATGAATGATCTTTTATAGACGTAAGCCTGAAAATTCTAAAATTGGGTCTAGAGACACCCTTTAAGGCATGGCACCGTATTTTATAAATAATTTGGGAAAAATACCTTACTTATTTTAACTCACAGATTTGCAAACACACCAATTTTCATAAACTGTTCCTTGGAAACAAATATTTCACGTAGAATGGCCTATTTCCTCTTCATCAACTGTTAAAGCACAGTTCCAGAATTCCTACATGATCTAACGTGTTCAACTGTAGTGTTTTGGATTTAAAATACAGATAGCTAGTAAACACAGATTCTGAAACCTTCTAAACTCAGCAAGACTTTTAATGAATAGAAAACACTATCAGTTGTTAGGTATTGAGCTCATTTATTATTTTTGTAGAATGATATTTGAGTCATTTAACCTAAATCCAACCTCTAATGTTCTTGACATTTTGGTCTTGCCATACTAAGTCAGCCTTTATTATAGCATGTATCACTGGCCTAAATCCACTACCTATGAGGATAATGAGGGGGTTTTTGTTGTTGTTTAAAAAGCATGTTTTTTCAAAACAGAGAAACCTGGACTCAAATCCCAGTAGTGTCATATATTAGTTAACCTAGTCTCGCTCCATGCCCCTATTTCCTCTGCTATAATAAAAGGAGACTGTGTCAGCCTTGCAATCCAGTTGGATTTAAATTATATACATGCAGCAAGTCTTCACTTAGTATTGTCAATAGGTTCTGCGACTTTAAGTGAAATGGCATAAAAGGAAGCCAATTTTACCACAGGCGAATTGACACGAACAGGAGTCAAGTTCCTACTGCATCTCATCATTTAAAATGAAACAACATTGAATGAAATGACATTATTCAAGGATCTACTAACATTATACTCTAATATAATGTAAGATATACTAGATATATTTAATTATATACCATGTTATATGTTATATATTAAATGTGTATATGAATTTAACTACACATATGTATCATTATAGATCCTTTATAATATTCATGAATAAATAAAAATTAATATATTGAATATATAAAGTTCTTGATAGGAAATATTTTCTTTTCCTTTGAATTTCCTTTGCAGTCATGAACTGATATTTTACAAAAATAAAAATAGAAATAATACCTTACTGATTCAGAGTAACTTGAGGTTAAAAAAAAAACTATCCAAATTAGTAAAAGACCTCAAGCTATAATATTTTATAGAATTTTATCAAAATTTCTATTTATCACAATGTTTTCAAGTAGAGGACACTACTTAAAACTAAATTCACTTCAAATAAATGCTATCTACTTACATATAAACCATAAAAATAGCAAAGACTATAGAGTGCTCACTAAATGCCAGGTGCTAACCTAAGTGCTTTTATTTTTATTTTTTAATATATTTTATTGATTTTTTTACAGAGAGGAAGGGAGAGGGCTAAAGAGTTAAAAACATCGATGAGAGAGAAACATTGATCAGCTGCCTCCTGCACACCCCCTACTGGGAATGTGCCCGCAACCAAGGTACATGCCCTTGACCAGAGTCTAACCTGTGACCCTTCAGTCCACAGGCCGACGCTCTATCCACTGAGCCAAAGCAGTTAGTGCTTAAGTGCTTTTATTTACTAACTTTTTTATTGATTTTTTGTTTTTTTAGAGAAAGAGGAAGAAGGGTAAAGAGGGAAAGAGAGAGAGATTTGTTGTTCTGCTGAGCTATGCATTCATTGGTTGCTACTTGATCATAATGAGTGAAAATAAATTTCAAGGTGGCTTCTTGCATGTGCCTGACCATGATACCAGCAACCTTGGCATATTGGGAAGATGCTTTAACCAACTGAGCTACCTGCCCAGGGCATCTAAGTGCTTTTAAATATATATAAAAAAAATAATTGCAACAATGATTTCCATGGAAGTTCTCTAGAGATAGTTAAAATAGTATTAATTTTTATCAAACCAATTAAAATAAGTATAAATGTTTGTTAAGTTCAGAAAATAGAAAAGTAATTCATGGCCCATGGACATCTTTTTTAAAATAAAGAAAGAAAATTAACTCTCTAAAACTTCAACACTTCAGTAGAGTTCTTTAAATTTTCCAAGAGAGCCAAAATTAATTTGCATTGATGGACAAAACACTAAGATTAGTAGTATTAATTGCATAGAATGTCATGTGATCTAAAAGTTTTCATGTGTTTGTCAAAATAAAATCATTGTATTGTTTCTTTTTGATTCAGAGAGTCCTATCATATAAAAATTCTTAACCCTCTTACTTAATTCAGAAAATAGAATGTCTTTGAGCTGCGTTACACAGGGTTAATCCATTCTCCACAGCGAAGTGCACACATTTCAGCCATAACACATTCCGTTCCACTGTCGCCGTATAAAATAGTGTTTACACTCCAGGACTGTTGCTCCGGGAAATTATTGATGAGAGCAGCTGCTCCGTTGGAAGAAAAGTAGAAAAGTCCTTTCTGTCCAACCAGGGGCATTTCAGTCCTTGCTTTATCTCTGCCTCGCAGAAGCATGCAAGATTGGATTGCAGACTTTGAAATAAAATAATAATAATAAAATAAAGTCATAATCTTTAGAAGAGAACTCTTAAAACTTCACTTGGTAACTTTTATCAAGCTCTGAGCCATCTCCCTTTGCTCAGAATCCTTTGTGAAAAGACGAGATGAGAAGCAGAGCCTCAGCGAGGCGGTGCAACCGGCGCCCAACTTCAAATATAGCCCGTTGCTACTGAACTCACATCGTAATTGCAATTAAAACTCTACTCTGGTTCATGCATACATTATTCAAATTTGGGCAGTGGATTATTCAAACATTATCTGCAAGAAACACTTCTGAAAGCTTGCTAACAATTATGCTACAACCCTTCACTCGCAAATGCCATTCAATTAAAAGCTGAATGTATTTTTAGACCCTAAAATGGTCACTAAAATTGTTTCAACACAGCTCTGTTTCCAGATATCTCACTATTAAAAATGCCTCTCTTGTCAAATCTTAGAAAATTCAACATTCTTTCTCTGAAAAGGAAAGGTCTAGAGTTCATCTACATTGTTCACGTTGAATTTCTATACTTGAAAGGACAATGTCTTTGATAAAAATGTGGAAATCTGAATATTACTGAAAAAGAGAGATTCTCAATTACTGTTAAAATGTCGGTACAATGCCATTTTGGTATGACTTTAACTGACTTTCCCCACAAGCTGCATAAAACTGTACTTTCACATAAAAAATTGAGTAAAGCATTAGAATCATTTTCCTCTGTGTCCTAAAGTTAATTATTTGGACCCCCCCTTTGTCCAGGTCATAAAGTTTACAAATCCTGGGGTACATTCTTGTTTATGGTGTAGACCAGTGGTCGGCAAACTCATCAGTCAACAGAGCCAAATATCAACAGTACAACGATTGAAATTTCTTTTGAGAGCCAAATTTTTTAAACTTAAACTTCTTCTAACGCCACTTCTTCAAAATAGACTCGCCCAGGCCGTGGTATTTTGTGGAAGAGCCACACTCAAGGGGCCAAAGAGCTGCATGTGGCTCGCGAGCCGCAGTTTGCTGACCACTGGTGTAGACTATGTGAATCGCCTCATTCAAGATGATGTCATCCGTGATTCACGCGGATATTCCGAATGCCCCTGAATGCCTTCGTGGAGTCTGGCGTCCTGTCAGAACCATAGAATGCTTTGCTCAGTCGTTGCTGTCTAAGTCATTGTGAAGGTCACTCACAGTGAGTGACCTTGGCTTGATGCATTTTTAAAATCAGAGGCTCAATAAGTGTTACTGCATAACCTCTGGGCAAGGAGTTTCCCAGCCATTTGACTGAAATGTGCAGAGGCAGGTCTTACTTCTGCCAGGACTGGACCTCTTACACCCATTGCTTCTCGTTGGTTCTGAAGAAGTCATATGCCTATTCCTGAGCCAACCACTAAGGCAGCTGAAACGTAATTCTCCAATTAGCTAGGCCTGGGTCACATGACCAGGAATAATTTATGTAAACTTACCATCACACTCTCATCTCTTATTTTTTGTATGTTTTAAATATAAATACATCCTTGTCTTGGTTATACATAAATGACAAAATATCATGAAATTGTCCTGTTACTCATCACCTATGTTGTTGGATGAAATTTTTTCCCTGTGTGTTAAAAGTAGACTATTATTCTTTGTCTAACTCTCAACTCCCAATTTTTTCCCATTCAAGGGAAGAATTTATAGGCTGGCCTAATCACTGTCATGTGGCAGCAGAGCAGAGGTGTCCAGTGTGTATTCCATGTGAGTCTCTGTGTGGGTATGTGTCTGTATTTGTACTCCACATCATTCCACAAAGGATTTCAACGTGGTATCAAGGAAAATACGCTATATGACAAGATGAAACGAAATGGGTTTTGGCATCGTGGCTAAAGGAAAACAAAAGCAGTAAGACAGCAGCAATAAGATTTTTTTAAAACTATAATAACTGCCATTAATTTGTACACAATTAGTAGAGAAACACTGTAAATTTGCTTTTAAGCTTCAGACCAGCAAGACCCAGGTGGACATGATCAGCTTCCTAAACAGCATTTCTACATGACTCACACACACACACACACACACACACACACACACACACACACACACACACACACACACACACACACACTTTTTTTACAAAGTTAAAACCATCACCAGCATCTGATTTTTCTTCCTCACTGAAGGGAGCCAGAGACACAAAAACGGAGCACTGGCCAGAGGTCACCTTGAAGGAAGTGCCCTGAAATGGTAGTCACGATTCGAGTATCAGTAAGTGGGGACCTGCAGCCTTATTTTGATTCTGTTTATGAAGCCCTGGGGCAGAGGACGAGAGGAGATGCAGGTTAAGGAAATGCCCTAAATGACCCAAAGGCCTAGTGTGGAATAGATATGAAACTATTAGCAGAATTTTTGCTGCCAGCAAAGAGGCATCTGTGTACACAGATGATGCTGTGTACCAGTTAGATCTGTCTGAGAGGTAAGAGGAACCAGCACAATCCTGGCCTCCTCTTTCTTTTGTTATTCAAAAATATAAATTACTAGAGAAATCTTGCATAGGAAAATTATATTTATAAGACCAAAAGAGCTAGAGAGTCTATTCTTAAAGAAATTAGCATTAATTTTCTTCTTTCAACTTTGCTGGAGAGGAAAGTGATTAGGTTTTTGGACTTGTGTTAATGAATAACTTAGGAGTCGTGAAGAAGACACTGTTGCTGGAGCAACCAGGCTGAACAAAATCCTATTGAGATAAGCAAAGAGCATCAGGGGACTCCTGTCAGTCAAAGGAAGCCACTTCATTTCATAGGGAACTTCCACAGTTCAATGTTGCATTAACTGAGAGACCTTGTTTGAAGCAACACTGTCGCTTACGCATACCAATGGAAAATCTCAACAGAGACATTATTTCTGATTTTTGGATGAGAAATGAAAGAGTAACAGGCCACGTGGGAAAGGGTTGTAAACAAAAGTAGGGGAAACCATGAAGAACTACACAAAAGAGCCATTGCAGCAACAGTGTTGCCTACTCAGCAGATCTGTCGTGCAGTTGTAGTTTCATCAATTGGCTATGAACTCATGGCCTGTAAGAGACCCCGACAATCACATAACCCAATGAGGAGACACCGCCAACCGGTATTTACTGCGTTCCTACGATAGATGCTTTTCTAGACACACAAGTCAGAGAAACCTCTACGTATTTATGAATTAAAAAAGCTCACCAATGTTGAATGTACTATAAGAAGCAAGCATTAAACCAAAGAGAGAAGAACATGCAGCATTATATTCTATTTCTAAAATTCTTTCTATTTCTAGGATTTAGGTTTTATAATGCTACATACATTTTTAAACTTTTCATTTTTTTAAAATATTTTTATTGATTTCAGAGAGGAAGGGAGAGGGAGAGAGAGATAGAAACAATGAGAGAGAATCATTGATCAGCTGCCTCCTGCATGCTCCCCACTGGGGATCGAGCCTGCAATACAGGCATGAGCCCTGACAGGGAATTAAACCATGACCCACTCAACCACTGAGCAACACTAGCTGGGCTATTTTTCTTTATTTCTAACTTATGGGAGTGCCATTGGCTAGTACAATTACATAGGTTTTATTTAATTTAAAAAAAAAGATGATGTGATTTTAGAGCAAAACAGGAAGTATAATAATTACTGAGGCAGATTTATTTGGATGAAGGGTTTGAACCTGGAGTGAGGAATGTGGGGAAAATTTGGATTATGAGATTATGGTTACTTGCTTGTAATACATGTTTTCACTTTCCAATTTTTCTGCAATAAATACTAATTGCTTCTAAAACCAGAAAAGCATAAATAAACTATATTTTAATTAAGTATAATATAATATCAAAATGAATAAAAGTAAATCTGCATTTGCTTCCATATGTTCCAACCTACTTTAAAATGATGTTTCATATTTATGTAAACATGTATATACTTGATGCTTACATACATACTGTATAATGCCCATACACTATGCCCTTAGCACAAAGTTATTGGTTTCCACTTCACTGCACAAGGTAAGGTTCCTTTAGTATGGATCATGCTGGGAAAAAGACCAACTGTTAAGAATGATGAAGATATCAATTTTTGCATCTCTGGTCAATGTTGTAGAATGCTGAAAATAACCATATATTTCCAAATGTAATACTAAAATATACATTCAAAATTGTTATTAACTCTGAAGTTTTGTGTATTTTCAGTACATAGCTATGGAGACAGATTAGTATGCCTTCTGTGGTCATTAAATGTTAAGTAAAAATATGTTAATTTGAAGAAAAATCTATTTAGGTTTGTATATTGAAAAAAAAAACCTCCAGATAACTATAGGTTTCAACTCAGCATGATTTTCAAAAGGAAATGTCTTAACAAATACTGGACTGGAGTGAGAGTGCATGTCTAGAAAAGATATAAAGAGGTTTCCTCCATTTAGAGCAAAATAGACTGATGCACCCAATGAAGTATAGAAACTGTATAATGTTCTCCTATTTTTAGGAAGTATAGTAGCCTAACGTGATGTCAGAAAATATAAGACCCCATCCAACTCAATCAGTAATTCCATTTAATGAACATTTATTGAGAACTTATCAACAGTCACCAAAAGGGTGCCAGAACTTATAACCAAATGAGCTATATGGACAGGAAATAAAAATTAGTTAACCTTTGTTATGCTATTATAACCATATTTATATTTGAACAGATTCTCTTTCTTCAGTGACAGGTATATAAGTTGGCTTCCCATCTCTCCACCTCTTGCATCACACGTACACACACACACACATAGCTTGTTGCATTTGTAGGCAAGTTAAAAAAAATTATAAATTTAGCCAAGGTGTCGGAGAAAAGGAACTTTTACCTGGTCCCCAATTATAACCTATCATGGGAGACCTCAAACCTCATCTCATGTGGTACTTGGTTATTAATATATTAGAGGCCAGGTGTACAAAATTCGTGCACTTGGAGGGGGGTGTCCCTCAGCCCAGCCTATGCCCTCTCACAGTCCAGAAGCCCTTGGAGGGTGTCCAACTGACAGCTTGGGCCTGCTACCCAATGGAGTGGGCCTAAGCTAGCAGTCGGACATCCTAGCACTGCCGCGGAGGCAGGAGAGGCTCCCGCCATGACTGCTGCCCTTGCCAGCTGTGAGCCCGGCTTCTGGCTGAGCAGCGCTCCTGCTGTGGGAGAGCACAGACCACCAGGGGGAAGCTCTTCCATTGAGTGTCTGCCCCCGGGTGGTTAATGCGCATCATAGCAACTAGTCATTCCACCATCCGGTCGATTTGCATGTTAGCCTTTTATTCTATAGGATTCTGGTTGCTATGATCTCATTTATTTTGCAATTCATAATTCCCACTGAAGCCCTAGGTCCTCATGGTTAATTCCCTGACATTCTGAGATATATAGTAATTTACTCCCTTACTTCAAATTAAGCTGAGCAGTAGGGAACTAGGAACTCAGAACTAGGAACTTATCTGCCTGGGAGCACCAGGTGGTTATTTGTTCTATGGAACCCTCCCTGCTGCAAGATCTCTTGTTACCACTAAGAAAAGAATGTGGGTCAAGAAAATGGGCACAGCTCCTTCGATCGGGAATCTGATGATATTCTTTTTACTTTGTCTTACACTTTTTCCTTCTCCAAAGCCCGAGCAACCTTTTTATGTCTTGAAAAAAAATTGCTCTTTCACAGTGCACATTTTCTTAGACTTCGCATGTGTGTTTGCACGTGCTGTGTGACCCCATCTTAAATATTTTATATTTCCAATAGCTCCTGCAATATTGTGCCAGATTTGTTTTTTGACCTAATAATACCCAGGGATTCTTGTTGCCTCTTAAAAGAAATTCACCTTCCTTATTTTGTTATGCAAGTCTCCTGAAAAATCTGAATTTATCATAACTTGAATGGAAACGTTTCCTTCCCTTCTAGGTTCCTGGAGGAAAATAATAGCTTTAAAAACTTACTCCTACGAAAGATCTGCCTCTCTAGTGAAGCAGGTCTCATCATTGCTCCCAATGTGCATCGCCCCAGCTTTAATCTCGTTAATGTTGCTTTACAAATACTTAATTAATTTCCATCCAAATCTGGAAACTTTCAAAATTCAAATCTTGATATCTGTCCTTCATAAATTTTCCCCAATACTTTGCCCATCTTGATCACTCTTTGGTCAGGCAACTGTTAATATATACCTCATCTTATGTTATTTGCAGTACTTTCTATTTTTATTATATTCTATTCACTTTTACATGCTCAGGTATTCCTGGAATGGAAGCTTCTCGCAGATAGAATTCATGGCAGGCAGCAGACACATGGGTAAAATGCAACAAGTAAATACTTAGTACAGTGAATTAAATATGTATATGGAGACCTAAAGAGAGAATGAAATGACTTTTTCAGATATTGTCTCTCTACTTTATTATGATCCAAATAAATACAAAATATAAGGTGGGGCAAACTAGGTTTGCAGCTGTTCCTATGGAAAATAATACAATAATTAATAAATAATAATACAAGAATAAGCTGTTTTTCATATATTCACCACTGTAAACCTACTTTTGCCCTGTGTACTAGTAAATAAATATTGAATTTATTTCTGCCATGTAGACATTCTAAAGTATTTTAGTATTACAAAAACTCAATACGTTAGTACAGAACATCACTTGATTTTTAATATTTTGATAATATTTGACCCAACTGCCTTCCCTGGTGCGATGCTCTAATCCAATACCTTGAAAAGACTTGTTCAGTCCTCAGTCTTTTAGGGATAAAATTCTCAGTTTGCTCTGGCTGTTTCTTTATAAGTGCTTTCTACTTTGATGCATTATTTAAAGTGAAAACATGTGTAGGAGCCTATTTCTATTGGACATGTTATGTTCATTTGTTTGCAGAGACAGAAAGACAAGAACACAATCATCACCTTTGTGTATTTAAATAATTCACATTGCCAGAGGTCTTTTATGCTTACTAAATCAGCAGTGTCTTCCAATAATCTGTGAGACTGTATTACTAGTACACGATGGCTCTCTAGATACAATTGCCTTCCTCAATGCTATAACGCTTTCTTTCTGATATTAGATATTTACAGCATCGGTGAAAATGACACTTAAGTGTTACATTACTTTATTGGGAAATGTTTTCTTTAATATGTTTTTATTGATTTTAGAGAAAGGGGAAGGGAGAGAGAGAAAGATCGATGAGAGAGACACATCGATTGTCTGCCCCCTACGTGTCCCCACACTGGGGATCGAGCCTGCAACCCAGGCATGTGCCCTGACCGGGAATCAAACCAGTGAACTCTTGGTTCATGGGTCAATGCTCAATCACCGAGCCACACGGCCAGGCTTATTGGGAAGTTTTTATTTCCCATGGGGTGATATTCTTTCTGGAAGCACGTTCGAGATCATTTCTAAGGGTTGTCTTTATTCTTTACCTGGGGAAGACCTCAGACAGGAAGTCAGCTCCAGGGACATTTTTCTCTTTGACTGAGGCTAAATCTACAGCACCCGGAACAGTCCCTGGCACTCAGTAAACATTTGCTAAAGAAATAAATGATTAAATCAGAAAATTGTTATTTTTCTCTATATCTTTTCTTTCTTATGTCTTTCTTAAAAGTACTTAACTCTGTCATTCCTCCTCATCCCCCGGGGCTGCAAATCCCAGATACCTTTAGAAACTAATTGAGAGAAATCATTTTTAACTGCACTGCACTTAGTGGTAAAATACTAGTTGATGTGCACTGGGCAAATATTTATGGATATCAGGTAAATATTTATAAGTATTATGAAAAGTTATCTATCCTCCCTCCTGAAGGGTTGCCTGATTCCTCAAGTTTTTGCAAGTTTGCATAAGAATGATAGCAAATAGAGCTATTTTCCTGCAGGAACCTAGGAAGAAAGTAAATGCTACCTTTCTCCTCAGTCTATTCCACACAGCATTTAATGATAGGAAAAAAAAAAAAAAAAAAAAAAGGAAAGAGACAGAGTCAGACAGAGACCAATATTCACTGCATTAAAATATGGAATTTATTGAAAGCATCAGCTAACTATTTTAGATTATATAGATTTAAACAACTAACTAGCTTACAGATATAAATCTTTCCCTTGAAACAGAATTTCACTGCCAGTAATAGCACTTGTTCAGGACTGTCATTACAAAGATGGCAGCATCTGAGTAACCCTCCAAAAACACCTTGAGTTCTTAGAAGCTCCGATTTTTTATTTTATTTTTTGTAACTGTTCCTCTCCACAGAAATCTTTAGTAAAAGGCAAAAGATTCATATGATCTGAAGAGAAACCAGAGTATAAAGCTCTCATTTCTTGGATTATACAATACATTACTCAACTCCTTTTACATGGGATCGAATTATTAATATTTAAGAAGCAAAGCCAATTCATGTTTAACTTTTGTGGCGGGAGCTCACCATGTGGCAGTAACTCCTTTATAAGAATAAGAATCCATGTACCTCCAGCTGTGACAGAAATAGGATGGGAGAAAAGTCTCTCGTCAGCTCTCACCTTCTCATTGTCAGCATGTCATCTGCTGTAATAAATCATTTTAAGAGGCGTGTTTTACAGCATCACTTCTGCTCACTTCCTAGATAGTCAATTTTGGGTGCGTGTTGATATGCTGAGATACACTTTGCATTTTTATAGAAAGCTTTATGCAAAGTTAAACTTGTTTTTAATGTTGAATTTTAATTCTCTTGAAGTATTGAACTTGTTCATATTTTGAATCTTGGGGAATGGAGAGTTCTTTAATTTTACTATCTAATTATTATTCTAGAGTTCCTTAATTTTACTATCTAATTATTATT
Source organism: Ia io (assembly GCA_025583905.1). NCBI lineage: Eukaryota > Metazoa > Chordata > Mammalia > Chiroptera > Vespertilionidae > Ia > Ia io. The sequence continues at coordinate 5,900,322 of JAJQQW010000014.1, forward strand.
CTAAAGGCCAGGGCCCTTTAGGTTTTGTTTTTGCTGTTTTCTTTTTAAGATCACTTATCTATAAGTTTACAGATATGTTAAAGCTACTGTATATATTTTTTAAATCTAAATTTTGTATCTACATGGAAAGAAAGTATACTATTTGGGTGCATTAAAGATATAACAATATTTATAGAAAATATTTCATTATTTTTCACAGAATATTATGAAGCTATATAAAATATAGGATATAAATGTGCATATAACTATATATAATTCTGCTTTTCTTTTATGATAACTGAGAATATAGCTATCACTTTTCTGCACTTTGCTTTTTTGTTTCAAAATGCATCATGTAAATCTCTCCAGGTTAACCAATAAAGAACTAATTCATTAATGTTAAGGGTGACACGATGTTCCATGGTATGGATACCCCCCAGTTTATAAAGCCATTCCCCTAGGGAAAGGCACTTCCTTTGTTTCCACTACTTTATAAACTTTTCTTTTACTCAATATATTTTTACATATTTTATTAAGTAACGATTTATCTCTTATTTATCTATTTGATAGATTATTGAAACTGAATTTGTTAAACAAAGGTGTAGATAAATATAGATGTAGATAGATATACATCATATACATATACATATTCATATGCATATCTTTATTTTAATAGATATTGCCAGATTACCTTCTCAAGTAGCATTGTAACATTTACTTTTTCTAGTACATGAGATTTAATTCTTTTCTGTATTACTACCAGTGACAGGAACTACAGTTCCTTTCATTTTTTGACAGCTCTATTAACGTAATGCAGTATGTTGTTTCCTGTTTCGGTTGTGTGTTTATGTGTGTATGCATGTGCACCTTTTTCTTACTATCAAGTTTGAACTTCTTTTTCAACAAATATTGTTGACCATTTAGGCCAAGATCTTTACTATTTGTTTTGTTTTTAAATATTTTTAATTGATTTCAGAGAGGAAGGGAGAGGTAGAGAGAGAGAGAAACATCAATGATAAGACAGAATCATTGATCGGCTGCCTCCTGCATGCCTCCCACTGGGGATTGAGCCCGCAACCTGGGTGTGTGCCCTGACCGAGAATCAAACCTTGACCTCCTAGTTCATAGGTTGACACTCAACCACTGAGCCATGCCAGCCAGGCATCTAGAGACTTGTTAATATACTTCCTGTCAGTCTAGAAGCTCTCTGGTAAGATATATTACATGTTGCATAAGGTATTAGTAAGTACAACCCAGAAACAAATCAAAATAAAAATATATGACAAGGGTTTATGCCAAGGATGAAAGAGGATGCATTATCAAAAAGTCTATCAGTATTAATAAAATAAAATAAGTGATCATATCAATAGATGATTAAACGATCTTTGACAAAACTCACCAGGCATTCCCCATAAAAGAACTAAATAAAAGATTAACAGAAGCATAATATGTAGATCCTATCATACCACAACCCAATAGTACATGTTATAATAAATAATCACTAAAATATTTCCAGTTAAAAACAGGAATGAATGCTGTCACAATTATTATTAAACTAGAGGCCCGGTGCACGAAATTTGTGCACGGAGGGGGGTTGTCCCTCAGCCCAGCCTGTACCCTCTCCAATCTGGGACCCCTCAAGGGATGTCCGACTGCCCGTTTAGGCCTGATCCCTGGGATTGGGCCTAAACGGGCAGTCGGACATCCCTCTCACAATCCAGGACTGCTGGCTCCCAACTGCTTGCCTGCCTGCCTTCCTGATTGCCCCTAACTGCTTCTGCCTGCCAGCCTGATCACCCCCTAACCACTCTGCTGCCAGCCTGTTTGCCCCCAACTTCCCTTCTCTGCTGGCCTGGTTACCCCTAACTGCCCTCTCCTGCAGGGTTGATCACCTCCAACTGCCCTCCCTTGCAGGCCTGGTCCTTCTCAACTGCCCTCCCTTGCAGGCCAGGTGCCTCCCAACTGCCCTCCCCTGCTGGCCATCTTGTGGTGGCCATCTTGTGTCCACATGGGAGCAGGATCTTTGACCACATGGGGGCAGACATAGTGTTGCAGTGATGATCAATCTGCATAGTACTCTTTTATTAGATAGGATAGAGGCCTGGTACAGGGGTGGGGGCCAGCTGGTTTGCCCTGAAGGGTGTCCCTGATCAGGTTGGGGTTCCCTTGGGGCGTGGGGCGGCCTGAGCGAGGGGCCTGTGGTGGTTTGCAGGCGGGCCACACCCCCTGGCAACGCAAGCAGAGGCCCTGGTATCTGGAATTTATTTTCCTTCTACAATTGAAACTTTGTAGCCTGGAGCGGAGCCAAGCCTGGGGCTCCCTCCGAGGCTGGTAGCCATTTGTGTTGGGGTTATAATTGAAACTTTGTAGCCTTAAGTGGGTGGGCCCAGCCAGGGTGTGCGGAAGCTTTGCTTCCCCTGTTGCCGGCGGCAACCCTAGCCTGCTCTCTCAAGCTCCATTCTGCCGCCATTTGTTTGAATTTGTTTACCTTCTATAATTGAAACTTTGTAGCTTGAGTGGAGGCTTAGGCCTGCAACGGCTGGCAGAAAGCTTGGCTTCCTCTGTTACCTAGGAAACCTTGCTCTCTGTGGCTGTAGCCATCTTGGTTTGGGTTAATTTTCATACTCGCTCTGATTGGATGGTGGGCGTGGCTTGTGGGCATGGCTTGTGGGTGTGTCGGAGGTATGGTCAATTTGCATATTTGTCTATTATTAGGTAGGATGCTGCCCTGAAAGTTTTAACACAAGCAATATCCCTAAAGAATAAATAAGTAGCATAAGCACTGGAAAAGAAAAGATAAAAATTATCCCATTTGGATAATTAATAAATCCAAGACATAAAATGTTCAAAAACAAAATTAATAGAGGACATTGCTAAGGTAGAAAGACACAGCATAAATATGCAACACCAATAGCTTTCTCTATTCTAGCAATAAGTACCAAAGATCTTTTTTCATAGTGAGGAACCAAGAAGATACTCAATAACCAATAAATCAAGAAAGAACAATATAAAAACTACAAGACATTATTTTAAAAATAAAGAAAAGATCCAAATAAATTGTCCTGGTGAGAAAGACAAAAGCGCCCCTGGATACCTGGGAGCTGGCCCGGCCAACACATGCTCTCCTGCCGAAGATATAAAATGTCATAGAATAACATCACCACTCAAGGCTACTCCATCAACGTGATGAATACATTAAAAACATAAGACCACTGCCTAATCATGCCTGCACACAGACAACACCTGAATGTTGCCCAAATCATAAACCTGATCTAACATCTTCCATCCTGGCTAATATGAATGCCTGCTTCATTCCTTTCGCCTGATACATGAGATCTTCTTACCCTCAATAGCAGAACTGCCCTGGCTCCTTGCAGTAGCCGATTCAGGGCACAGCCCTGCATGCTTGAATCCTCTCCCAAATCACTTCACATGGGTAACTCCTATAATAGATCCTTATTTGTTGCAGAGAACAATAAAGCCAACTTTCTCAACTACAGGTTGGTGCTGGTGTCATTGACACTAGATGGAAAGATTAAGAGCACAAACCTTTCAATTCTCCTAATATTACCATTTAACATTTAAATAAATACAATCAGCATCCCCACCTGGGATGTGTTGTGGGTTGGGATTTGCCCAAAATAATCTTCAAGTTCACATAGAAATATAAATGCCCGAGAATAATTTAAATCATTGTAAATAAAACTAGGGAAAATGAATATGATTGGTGGATTATCGATATCCTGGGATGATATACTATAATTCTGAAAAATGCTACCATTGGGAGAAAGTGGGAAAAATGTGCAAGGGACTTCCCTATATTATGTCTCTTACAACTACATGTGAATCTGTAATTGTCTCAAAATTTTCGACGGAAAAAAAGGAATAGCAATGCTTGTGGGGGAAGAAAACTTGAATTATCAGAATTCATATTTTACTCTAAAATCAGTGAATACAAACAACAGTTGCTGGTATGAAAATAGATTAATTGATGTATAAAATCTAGAAATATATTCATATATTCATTATTTTTCATATATATTGATTCTCAATTCAGATATTATTGTTTAGATTAGATAAAAAGTGTTTCAAACTTCTGGGAAGCAATATATAAGACTATGTAAGTGATTAATATCCTACATATTTTAATCAAGTTGTTTGATATACTGAATATAACAATTACTCAATGAATAATAAGAAGCAACATTTACTCTTTCAGAAGAATGTAAACTCTACTTTTAAAGTTGCATATTATATTTAAATTATGCTTTTACATGAAAAATTACAATTTAGGTGTATGTAGTAGAAGTGATATTAGTGTTTTTAAATTAAACATTAAAATAATATCTAGCATGAAAATATACATTTACTGTTATTATACAAAGCAAAGGAGGTCTTCTCTATCCAAGAAACACATAAACCACCCAAGAAAGATTTCATCTATGAAAGTTGCTCTATAAGGCCAAAGCTTCATTCTTCTAGTCTCCCTCACAGGTTCTCAAATAAATCTAATACCTAATGATTCTTTCCTAAAACCGCCTTCTCTCCGGGAAGTAAGTTTCTTGTTCCTGCTCTGTGGTAATTTATCTTGATTTCTTTCATTTTTTTCAGCTGGTCTCCTTAATCCTCTTAATTACAGCTTCTTTAAAACTCACCCTTATGTACTCGCACTCTTACCAGATCATTTCATTATCAATTATCTGTAAAATTAGTTCTTCAATTATTTGTGGTTTTTAATAACTTACTGTTCTCACCCATCAACCTTTCCAATTCGAAGGTAGTATTTTTAGATGTTTCTTATTCTCTTAGGTCCATTAATCAAGGACTACACTGATCTTTTTTCTCTCGAGAACCCCGTGAAGTTCTGACCTCTCCTGGGGCTCAGGGCTGGGAACAGAGATTTTCGAAGTCAGGGGGCCTGCAAGTCATGGGAGGGGCCTGTCAGCGATGCCATTCCCACCTCCATTGCCAGATCTCCTGACTAGGAGGTCTGTGTGGGACACAAGCATTTTTTTTTTCTGAAAACATTTTTTCTTTATTTTTCCCCAGCTTCATTGTGATATGATTGACATGGAATAAGGAATTTGTATCTTAAGCAAGCACCTTACATGATTCTGATATGGGACATGTAAAGCCAATTCTTTTTTGTTTGTTTGTCTGTTTGTTTTTTTAATATCTTGTTTATTGATTTCAGAGAGGAAGGGAGAGGGAGAGACAGACAGAAACATCAATGATGAGAGAGAATCATTGATGGGCTGCCTCCTGCACACCCCGCACTGGGGATCGAGCCCAGAACCCGGGCATGTGCCCTGACCGGGAATCAAACTCTGACCTCCCAGTTCGGCACAACCACTGAGCCACACCAGCCACGCTAAAGCCAATGCTTAAGAAACCCAGGAGGAAGTGTGAATGGCGCCCATGTCAGAGTCCTCCTCATGTGCACCTTGTGACAGAGCCTAGAGCACGGCCATTGGAATGGGAGCTGCTGCTGCTGCTGGTAAATCGTGGGCAGGATCTCAGCCTAAGGCTGCGACCCCAGCCAGTCACTGAGGCAATACACTGAGTGACGGGGGCAAGAGTCAAATGAACTCAAGCCGTCGTGTTCACATCTCTGAGCCTCAGTTTCTCCCGCTGTAACACAAGGACAGCCGCACCCGCAGGGTCATTGTGAGGATTCCGTGAGGCCACATGGGAAGCTTCCTCTCCGAGTCAGACACGATGTAAGCGCTAAGTAAATATTAGCTCCCGTTTTTCTTCTGGGAACGCTTCACATTTCTCTTCGATGTTTTATTCTTAATAACTGTTTACATTTCTGAAAGAGCCCGGCCTGGGTGAAACACCTCGCATTGTGCTGGGATCCCGCAGGCACTGAAGTTAGATCAGAAACTCAACCACGAAGAAGTGCTTTGTTTTCCTCCTGTGTTTAATTTTCCTTTGTCTGAGGTGAGGGGGATGATCTGAAAGCTGAGAGAAAAACCATGAGCACAGGGTCTGATGAGGAAGAAGATACTTCCCTCACGGCCCAGCTTATACTGCCCCCGCCCCCATGTCCTTACACAGTGGCCCAAAGTCACAGAGAAAGATATTTTCCTCTGTTAGGAACATAATAGCATCGCAAAGTATGGCCATGGATCTGTTTGTTCTGTGAGCCATAGAAATAGCTCACATTTTCCATCAAGTGTGAAAAGGGAAACAAAGAAGACAATGAATGCTTTCTCCTGGGGAGTCTTCTCAGAGAGCAATGCTCCGGAACCCCAAGTTTCCGCAGAAAATTACTGGTCGTGTCCTGGCTGGGTGGCCAGTAGGTGGAGCATCGCCCTGTACATCAGAAGGTGGCAGGTTTGATTCCTGGTCAGGACACATACCCAGGTTGCAGTTCCATCCCCAGTCAGGGTGCATGTGGGAGGCAACCAATTCATATCTCTCTCTCTCTCTCTCTCTCTCTCTCTCTCTCTCTCTCTAAAAATCAATAAAAACATGTCCTTGGGTGAGGATTTTTTATAAAGACAATGACTGGTCGTTTGTGACCCTGGAAAGAAAAGGCAGACCACCCCTCTTGGTTTCCATTAGTGTTCTCATCAAAGGATTTTACAATTCACTTTCTACGTAGGAAGCTGTGAGTGTGTAGTGAACACACATCTGCAAAATCCTAAGAGGTTTCCTCTCCAGCCCCATGAAACAGTGTGCTGGTCGCACCTTCAATACACGATGCCAGACACCATGCCACGACCTTCAGCAGCTGTCGCTCTGACAGCAGGAGGGTATCCCCAACACCTCCCCTCCTCCTGCGTGAAACATTTCCCATCAGGCATCTGTACCTCCAAGCCAGGTGGTTTGTCTATATATTTTCTTTCTCTTTTTTTTTTTTTCCTTTTGTTTAGTCTATTAAAACTGCCCTGTTAGCTCAGGTGCCTGAGAATATATCACAATTAACTTCTTCTGGCTAAGATGATAAGACATTATAGAAACCAAACTTAACGACCCCAATCCTAGTAAGTCTTTCTCATTTGAACAAGTACCTCTGCTAAAGGGAGAAATGTTTAAGACAGGCAAAGACTACCAGTGTCTTTAAAACATGGTGCAGATACAGCCAAATCCTCTGCATTACAATGTCCAGCTTCCAATAACATATTAACCCACTGAAATGGAAATTAATTATCTAACATGTGCCAGGCACTTTTCATATTCTAGGCGATTAGAACTTACTTTTAACTAATATAATTGAGTGTTTATGCCAGTCCAAAACAATTTTTGCCCTTTACATAGACTTACAATAATTTTGAATAAAGATACTATCTCCACTTTATATGTAAGAAAGGTATCTATATATATAAAACCCTAATATGCAAACAGACCAAATGGCTGAACAACCGAACAACTGGTTGCTCTGAATGCAGTGACCACCAGGGGGCATGCAGACTGTGGCAGACATCGGCCACGGCGGGATGGTGGAGCAGGTGAGTGGGGGCACCAGACCAAGGTGGGGCACTGGTTGCTGTCATCAGGGCGAGCTTCTGGTGGTTACTGAAAATTCTTTGCTCCCGTGTGCCACAGTCCCACCTGGCATTGGCACCTGCTCCCGCCACTGGCCCCACTCGTACCCGCTGCTAGCGCCCAGCGCCAGCCCTGATCACTTGGCACTGTCAGCAGATGTGAGCAGCAGCTGCCAACCCCTATTGCCCCTCACGGCTTCTCCACCTCCCTTTGGTCCTGAGGGGCGATCAGGGCCGGCAGCCGCCACTCACACCTGCTGCCATCATTGGCCCTGCTCACACCTGCTGCTGGCACCTGGTGCCGGCCCCAATCACTCGGCACCATCAGGGGGTGTGAGCAGTGGCTGCTGGCCCTGATTGCCCCTGAGAGCTTCTCCACTGGCCCCTGCTCCTGAGGGGCGAGAGGGGCAGCAGCAACCGCTGACATCCACTGGTGGTGCCAAGCGATTGGGGCCGGCGCCAGGCATTGGTAGCGGGTGTGAGCAGTGGCTCCAGCACCAGCATCAGCGGGAGCAGGGCTGCCTGCAGACAGGGGACCAGGGGCCACAGGTGGGAAGGACTGGGCAGGTAAGCGGAGAATGGGCCGAGACCCGCCCCTGTGCCCACCACAGCCTCTCAGCCCACAGTTCCTTTCAAGGTGCACGAATTCATGAACTGGGCCCCTAGTATACAGTATATATGAAACAGAAAGGTTTTATATGCTTGCCAAGGTCACACAGCAAGGAAGTATTAGAACCATGCCTGCAACCCAGGCTGCTTACTCCACAGTTCAGGGGCTGAAGCATCATAAGCTTTGCCGCTTTGACAAACCTTAGGTGAGACTGAAGGCCCACAGGCTTATGAGACAACGGATGAGGAAGAAATAACAATACCAAAACATGAGCTACATGGCGATGCTGTGCCCTGGAGGATGCCTGCTTCCGACGGCTGGGTTCCTTGTTGCTCTGGACGAAAGACCACCTGGCCCAGGTCAGCCCTCCTTCCAGGCCAGCTCCCCAGTCCATGCTGATGACAGTGGGCTATTCTGAGGGCCATTCACGTGGCACACCTTCCCAGGGGCTCACCGGAGTCTCCTGTGAACCTACATCCCAGCCTGGTGTCTTCCTCAGCTCAGCCTGCTGTCTCCCCCTTCCTTCAGCAGTGATTCTCCTCAGGGTACCCCTCATGAGCCTATGGCATGCTAACCGCCATCCCAGAGTCTGCTTCCTGGGAACTCTGACCTAATACATGCTAGAATATAAGCAAGATTTGAGTGAGGTGAGAAGCAGGACAGAAATTCATTAACTTCCTTTGGAAGTTCTATTGGCAGTGGGTAGGATTGAGGGCAGAGTGCATATTCCAGTCCTTAGTTGTAAACAAATGCCCAATATGGCTAGTTTCCATTCCAAAAAACTCTTTATTAAGGAACATTAGATAGTTCATAGGATCTCGGATAGAGTTCTCAGAATCATAACACAGCTCTGGAATTATCACTCCCCACATGCGTGCACACACACACACACACACACACACACACACACACACACACACACACACACACACACACACGCACAACACATCTGCTCAAAACATCCCTGCCGTGGTCAGCAAACCTCTGTCTGGGGTGGGACTCTAAAACCTCTGCCCCCGCCCCCAGAGGACAGTGTGCCTTCACCATCATGCTGGTCACACCACCACCGCCCGTGCCAGGCCACCTCTTAATGGTCCTAACCCCTCCGTCCACATCTGATTTATAAAGCACCAGTCAGACCGCCTCCTAGCAGCAAGGGCATCTGCAGATGTGCCATTCAGGATGGGCTCACAGGAGAAAGTCACCAGATGCAAGGAGAATGTTCAAAGATGGCAGCTGGCAGCACACATTGTCCACTGTGCCAGGATTACTGGATTTTCCTCTTCCTAGACCAGGGAGTCTGTGTAGGCTCTCTGGCCCATGTAGACTCCATGGCAGGTGGAATAGAAAATTAATAGCCAACTTCCCTTTCTTAATCAGATGCTTATTGCTTTTTCTCCTCTCTGTGCCCACAGAAAGTAGTATCAGATCAATTTTGTATATTTAGAATGTTTTAAAAGCATTTTGCCATTCCTCTTAACTTGTTCTTTGTCCATTTTTGATGATTTCAATTAATCTCTATATTTAGATTCAGTGTAGTATTTGTATTTTACAACAACCTAGACCAAAAGCAATTATTGAATAAAATATGGTATTCCTAATGGACGCAAAACTCTGGGGGGTGAGGGCATATATGGGAGTGGGGGGGGGGGCAATGGTAAGATATGTACACATATAATACCTTAATAAATATTTTACCCTTTGTTCAAAAAAAAAAAAAATGGTATTCCTAGAAATAACCATGCAATGGTTCCTTGCTCCCTGAAAGGAACTGTACAATTGTGGAACACGTTTCCATAGTTCACTCATAATTAGGTCCATCTTGTTTTATTTATGATTTAAATCAAACTACCTTCATTGAAAGGAACATTTATCATAATTGTTATTAAAGTAAGTTCATAATAAGCCAATCTCAGCTGCCACTTTATAATACAAATTATAATTTAGTCATACACTCAACTTACTATTCTGAGCTAACTAGTTAAAACCTTCAAATTCTAAAATTCTTTTAATCACTCTGGTTTAGACAAATGTAAGGGTGATTTGTAAAGCTATGATCGCAGGTACGAGATTGAAAATAGGGGTTAGTAGCCCATCTTATTAAGTCAGCAAACTATCTGGCACCTCTTGCCTGTGAACTGTCCACAGAGAAACAGAGGCCCAAAGAAAGCTGAAGAATCTGGAGTATCACTCTATATTTAGGCAAAAAATGTTCCCCTCCAAGCAACACACACATACACACACACACACACACACACACACACACACACACACAGGTTAATGTAAATGGTCTCGATAGAATATGTATTGAACCATTAGTTGTTAAAAGCTATCACACATTGGGTTTGCATCAATGTTTATGGTCCCTTTGTCACTTGACCTTTTTAGCCTCCACTCAAAAGCAAAATTACATAGACTATCGCAATAGCATTAACAGCACTTATCCTAATGAGAATTAAGAGGAAACCAAAATAACTCCATGACTTTCCAAAATTCTACATATAAAATAATTTTAAATGTCTAGGGCTTTTACCTAAATGCATGAGACAAAATTTTTGTAGCTATCTTCTGAGTCTGAACTTTTTCTTAGATGTAAAATATTGATGTGCTTGTTAGGACTGGAATGGATTCAATGTAATTTTCATTTGATAGCTTTGTTTCTCATGGTAATTGTGTATCTACAAAAAAATGAAAGAATGAAGTTTCTGATGAACTAGGCATTGGCTTCAAAACAGAATCATTTGTTAATAAATAAGTGATATGAAAAGGAACTTAATACTTGACTATTGAACTGCTTTTATTAAAAAAAAAAATTCTACAAAATCAAATAGGTTAATTGAAAAAGTTATTCAACCCTGTTTGGAGACCTAGTTTGGGGGGAAAAATATAAAGGTATGGTTGATGTTTTAGCTTTTAGCCACAACCATGGCTTTTCTAGCACTCTCGAGAAATTCTTCACAGGCCATGTTACCCAGGTGGAACACACACTAAAATAAACTAAGAAATAATAAGATATCTCTTCATATCATTACAATAAAGGTATAAGTATGTTGGATGTAAGGATTGATAGATGCTGATTCCCTCTAACATTGCTAAGGAATTAAAAATTGCAACCAAAATAATAAAATGAAAAACTCAAAGTTTAGTGGACATAGGGCTAGACAGAGCAAAATAAGATGACAACAGAGATTAAGTTTCAAGCAAAGATCTTCTGTGTTGACTGTGTTAGAGAAAAAGTAGCTAATGCTTTATTTAGATTGATGCACGAATCCTTACATGAAAAACCCAAATCCTAATTTTTAGCAGACAACACGGTGCAGAGGTAGCCAGGCCAAGCTTAAACCCTATCTCTACCACTTCCTGGCTAGGTGACTTTAAAGAAGTTGCACTCATTTGGGTTCCATTCTTTCATCAATGAAAGGAGGCAAATGCTAACATCTACCTCATAGGCAGGTGTTAGGATTAAATTTCCTTCAATAAAAAAATACCCAACCTTTTTTTTTTCCTGAGGAGAGCAAATAATTCACCCTAATACTGAATCTATGGCAACAACAATAAAAATGAAAATAAAGTAAAAAAAAATGGTAGACCAATTAATAGAACTTGTATATAACAACATAGACCACACCCTGACAGAAATAGCCTATTTAAAAGAATTCTACGGGCCCCTGCTCCTCTGATTTTTCTACTCTGGGCATGCCCATCAATATCTAATATAATTGCCAAATTATACCCACCCGATTGATGAGTCCATATTCTGAGAGAACTAGAGTGGTTGCCAACTCTATTTTTTTGAAGACAACAAAGGTTTCTGTTTTCACTTTTTAAATAATAAAAGAATAATAATTATTATATTATTTATTCTATATTGATGGTAGAATGTCTTTAAAACTACTAGCGATACAGAAAGTTCTCATAGCAACCTTCTTTAGCTTCCAACTTGAATGCTGTCCAATAATCTTAAATTCAGACATAGTTTAATGTAAGCCCCAAATCTCTGGCATTAAATAATGTCCAATAGGCCTATTGGCCAGCCATTCCACAGACAAACAGCTAATTTTTCCAACCATTTATCAAAGAGACTGTCTTGACTCCAGTGTATGCTCTCGCCTCCTTTGTCAAATATTAATTGAGCATAATGGCTTGGGTCGGTTTCTGGGGTCTCTGCTCTGTTCCATTGATCTATATGCCTGTTCTTGTGCCAGGATCAGACTGTAGCACTTACTCCTGTCATTTTGTTTTCACGGAAGGACTCAGATTTTAAGGAGTTCATCAACCAGCTGGAGCCTGGCCGGGTTTCATAAAACAATAGGGCAGTGTGTTATATCGTTATATGTATAAAATACAGGTACATGCTGGCCAGGTTTAATAAAATATAGGGCAGTGTGTTATATGGTTATATGTATAAAATACAGGTACATGCTGGCTCATCTCTATCTCTATGCATCTCTAAGTTCCCCCTAAGCTTTGCTCCCTGGCCCCATGTCCTTGTAAGATGATCCCAGGGCCCATGTTGCAATTTATAGACAACTACTAGTCTGGAGTGAACTTCCAGCGTGGACGAGTAGAGGGCTAGAAATCTGACCCTGAATAGGTATCTGGTGGCCCTAGATGAATAGGCATCTGGTAAATGGGGACACAGTAACATGAAGACAAAAAGGCAGGGTGAGAACGGAAGGAAGTCTCCATGCAGATTCCCATCCAAAGATGTCAAAGCTGTCTTCCCAACAAAGGCTCTGGGACCACTAGTGGCAAATGGAAGATGGAAGCTCACATGAGACATCATCTCAACCTCAGGAAAGGCCTTATCGAGTTCTGTGTCAGCTCTGCTTTAGTGAGGACTGTGGTAATGTGGTTCAGTAAATCCTGGCATCTGGGACTACAGATACTCTTAACAAATGGCTGCTGTTATCCTTACTTGTAATCTTTGGTCGTTAGTCTCTGCTGAGCTTTGTCTGCTGTAATAATTATTCACGTGCTTTCCGACAATGGAATGATTGGCGTATGGCAATATTCTACTCCTTTTATTTGAAAGGATCCCTATCATTTTGGAACATGAGCCAAAAAAATAAAATAAAGATTCACAATTAGACAGAAACATTTTTGTCATGTTTCTTAAATATCAGCTCCTGAGCCAGCACTCACGGAGATTCCTGTTTCAATATTTCAAACCCGATGGAGAGAAGACCTCACTAACACCTGGGGAGGGGTGGCTATTATATTTTCATAGGAAAACACCAATATTCCACACTTCTAGGGATTAATGCCTTTCCTTTTCAATAAAATAATGCATGTTTCTATTTTAAGTAATACGTATTCTTTGTGTGGTTGTTCATAATAACATATAACTACGACATATAGAGACTAGTAGGGAATCATATATTCCCTAGACACTGAACTCAAGTTCTGATTTTAGACTTGATAGTCCTAAAATTTCCCAGAGAATTTAGCATAATGTCCAAAGTTCAATAGAATGGCTTCTAACATAACCACTAGCTAGTGAACTACATGGCCAGCTGTACGCCCAGCTCCAGTTTCTTAAGCTTCAGTCTGCACCCCCAATTTATTAACTGAATATCTCCACCTTGGTGCCAACAACCAACACCACCAACTTATCTCCCAAACCACTTCCTCCACAAAACCCATTCCTTCTCTGGTCCCTATTTCAGCTAATTTGAATGATTATTAATTTATTCTCCTCGCTCAAAACTGTAACTCGTTATGTATAAGTGCTACTCTTTCCATATTGAATGGGTCATAAAGTTCTGTAGGTGTGTTACTCAACCATGTACCTCACATTGGTTCCCCTTTTTCATTACTGACATACTCTTTAGCTCCCACAGAGACTATAGCAAAACGCCCTTACAAAGGCCTGAGCTTCCTCCTCTTTCTGATCCGCCTTGAGCACAGTCACCCCATACATCTTTCTTCTGATGATGTCATGCCATTCACTCTGCACAGAACCTTTTCCTAGCTTCCTATTTCCAATTAGATGAAGTTCAAACTCCTCGCTTAACCTGTTAATCATAGCCCTCTATGTTCCAACCGTAACGTATCTTTCAAATCTTCCCAATTTATATACACTTAATGTCAATCTATCAGAATTATTTATTAGACTGATTTTCACTGCTTTAGCTTCCTTAATATTGTTGAGGACATTCTTTAGATCTCTTATATAAAGATGCATGTTAGAAAAATAGAGTATGTGTTAAAGTATTGCTTCTTTTTCAAAAAAAATATATTATTATTGCTTTCAGATAGGAAGGAAGATGGAGAGAGAGAAACATCAATAATGAGAGAGAATCATTGGTCGGCTGCCTCCTGCACGCCCCACACTGGGGATCGAGCCTCAACCCGGACAGGTGCCCTGACTGTGAATCAAACTGTAACATCCTGATTCATGGGTCAACATTCAACTCACTGAGCCACATCAGCTGGGCTAAAGTATTGCTTCTTCTGGTAAGTTTATTTTGATTTCAATAGAAAAAATTATGCAAATTACTATATCTACTTTAATTGTTATCATGAGTGTTACATTGCTTACCATAGCTAACTTGTATCAATAATAGTTTTCCCTATGGTCTAGTAATATCTTTTTTCCTAGTAATTTTAAAATTTATATTTTAAATTTTATACAGTATTTTTATTATCTCTAATCAATCATTTGTTTATTCTTTGTAAGCCATTTAAAATACATATGTAACTAGAATGAAGCAAGGTAAGCAAACTTCTCCTCTCATAAGCCCTAAATAATATTCCATTCAATCCAAACTTATTTTGTTGGTCCCATAGAATGCACACTGTTTTTGGTTATATAACGTAGGCCTGTCCTCTCTGGGCATCCTTAAACAGACCTGACCTCTGTATGATGTCATGTCTCTGGACATCTCCAAGTTCTTCCCTCTTGTGTAGGCTTCCCTCCTTACTGCTCCCAGGTACGTCTATCACCCACTTCCTACCCAGCATGGCCCCTGATGCTCTCCTCCAAGCACTGCTCTGAGGCTTCCCCAGCTTCACCTCACACTTCCACTGTCAACATCCACTGAGGCCCAGAGCTGATGCTGCTCCCCCGCCCAGGCGGCCCTGCCACACCTGAGAACCCCAAGAACCCCAGCCGCCCCGTGGAGACACCCAGGAAAGAAAACCGGCTAAATTAGCAACCCCAAAAGGCCTTTGCTCTAATTTACACGGTTCACATTCCAACCAGTCTTCAGTTTATTGCATTCACCTCCTCCATGGAGTCTTTCTTATCTTTATTCCTCCCGTAACCAAACAGCCTTCTCCTAAAATATGTAGCATTTAACTGCTTTTCAAATAAAGTCATACTCCCTTTTATTGTAAGGACAAAAATACAAATAAAAATAGAAGGCTTAATTCTTTCTGTGGAAAATAAGGGACTTTTCCTCTCTTGCTTTTTCTTGGAGCATTTACTTTAGAAGACTTCTAATCTTAAGCACTTTCTCCTCTCCCCTTGTATCAATCCCTTTGAAGATTAAATAGGTCTATTGTCAGCCGTAAGACCCAGAAATGTCTTTCTCAAGGACCAGGGAGCCATCTCTCTGTAAATGTCAAAGGGGATAGCACCCCTATCTCCCAATTTCTGTGGGAGGGTAGGAACAAAACTCCTGTGGGCACCTTGCTCCAATTAGCAAAATTCCCTCCTGTTGTAAGAAATGTTTGCTTTTCCTCTCAATAAAGCCAATTAGCTAAGACGGATGCTGCCCCATTTACCAGGTACCATGAGGGTGAATTGTGTGTGACAAGTGGTGTCATAAAGTCCTCTTATTGAAGATTAGTTGCTGTTGTTTATCTTGAGAAGATGTATCTCATGGGTCATATCAAATTGTCTATAGGAAAAGGTGAGATTCTTTTCTGTCTTAGCTAATAGTCTTAAGGAGGTAACACATTCTGGTTAATGCTTATTCAATAATAAAAGTGTTTTCTTTTCCTTTTATCTTTGTGGAAGGGACTCTGGTTTGAGAACAGATTTTGTTTTTATTTCGTTAACTCTAGACACCATAGATACTTGGGGTGTTTCATTTCCCTTATAAACTACAATAGTTTTAAATCACTCTGTCACACTGGATGTTCAAGTAATGTCATATTACAAACCAACCTACAACAATTACATACAATTATTCTCATTAGTAAGTTCTTCTGTAGATATCAGAATAATCTCTGATACTTAAAGGATGTTGAGGGCTCCTATGTGCGCCTGCTCGCATGAGCACACCCACACCCACCCACACCCATACACACACACTCTCCCCTCTTGCTACCAGGTTGTATTTTATAACGAAGGCCAGCATTTGACTAAAGTCAATGTCCTGCCACCTATACACATATATTTTTATCAAGCAAAACAAAATGTTATAAAATATGTTCAATAACTTAATAAAGTCTCAATTCTCTGTCCTTTTAGCACTCTAAAATGGACCTACATGAAAATTACAAGTCATGGCAGTTGCAACAATAATTCTTGCAGTAAGACTCAGCTAAACGACTGGCCAAGTGTCAGATGCCAGAATCCTCCACAAATCTTTGAACACAGGTTAGATGGAAATCTTAAGTCAAGGTTATATTTCTAAAGAGTATACACAATTGGATTCATTGCATTCTTTTTTCCAATTCATAAAGAGCGGGATTTTATTTTGCATATTTCTAGTGAGCCCACATACCTTGAATGGTACTCATTTCACTGACAAAGCTTTAGTAATGGGAAACTTCAGTTCTCCACTACTCACACAGCATATCCTATGGGGTTGATGGAAAATTCAGCCAGCTGAACCGCGTGCAAGCTTTTCATGAATCTTTCAAATGCTGACTTCCTCTAAATTGTATATCTCGGATCACTGTGCTTCAAAGTAACTGGCTGCTTTACCAGTTTCAGCTAACATTTCAAAGTAGATGATAGACAACATAACACTTGCACCTTAATTGTCATTAGATCTTCCGAGAGCCCTCACATGGACATTGGTAAGAAGGCTCCTTCCTGAGACCATGTAGAATTTTACATCCTAACTCTGCACATCCCAGAGCTCAGGCCAAGGTTTTTATTTTTGTTTTTTATAGTCTAGACTCTCTCCCTGGGTGAGCTCATCAGTTCTCAAGGCTTTAAATGTCATGTGTAAGCCAACATGTCCGAATTTATGTCTCCAGCCTGGAACTCTCCCATAACCCCCGGGCTTGTTCATCCGACCCCTGCTTGACATCTTCCATCTTCACTTGGGTGTTTAATGGACATTTTAAAACTTATCATGCCTATAATTGGGCCCATGTGTTGTCCTTTTTATTCTGCAGCCTTTAGCTTAGTGTCTAGCATATAGTAAATGGCCTTTCAGTATTTTTTACTGATGGAACTTGTACAATTCTAATGTCACATAAAACCAATCATTCTATAAAAATAATTTTATCCCAATGGCATTCAGTGTCAAATGTTACTGTATACACATTTGGGGGGGAGAGGGATACTTATTATGGTTAATAATGCCACCAAATGTTGGGCTTAAATTCAGTGCATCTCTGACAAAAGAAAAGTAGAGCCAGTATCCCACGGTGTCTGGCATCAAGTTCACTAATAGCACATTCCCGCAGGTCATGGGACACTGTCTGTCAGCAACATCAAAGTCATCATTATATGATCACATACCAACTCATTACCTCTGGTCCAAGGAAAACAGTGGAGGATGTGTTAGGTCTTTTTCTAAGATAGACTTAGCAAAGTTCCAAAATGCAGCTCGATCCCACAAACATATGTTGAGGGCCTACAGTGTACCAGGTGCTGCTGTTGGCACGCAGCAAGCATGGTGAAGCCGTGTGTGTGTGTGTGTGTGTGTGTGTGTGTGTGTGTGTGTGTGTGTGTGTATGTGTGTGTGTGTATCCCTTAGGGAAAGATGAGAAGCGAGGTGACATGCCCGCCAGCTGCAGAGGCACACAGCAGGTCCCTGCAGGGAAGCTGGGTGTTTTCTCACAGGCTTCCTGATGGCTCCGCTCTTTGTGAAGTTGAGCCACAAGGAAATAAATGAGCAACACATTCCAGCGATAACGAATCTCCTGTGGGAGAAGATGGCATCTCTAGCACAGTACTGTCATAATGACAAGTCGTGAGGATCTGAGCAAATGAGCATCCCTCACAGAATCCTGGGCAGATAGACATGGGAAAGAACACAGGGTCTGGAACGGTGCCTGAGGCAATGAGAAACTGGAGAAGAATAATCACTGCTCTTATTTTTACAAGCACTGTACATGATAGACACTTCAAAAGTCTTCAAATGCATTAACTCTAATTATTGTAAGAACTCTAAGTATAGTCAATATACGAGGTACTAAGGAGGTATTATACTGGATTTAAAGTCAATACAATCATCCAATTTTACAGACAAATAAACAAAGTCATAAAGAGGTTCAACAACTTGCCCAAGATCAGAATTCTTTGTATATATGCAATACATGCATATTAAGTATGCATAACCCCTGTTTTCAGAAATGTCAAGTGCAGGCTTATATTGACAGGGGAAAAAACAGATGCAGACAAAATTTACTAATGTAAAGAATACAGAAATATATCATCATAGCAGAGATATAAAATGGAAAATCAGCAACGTTTTTCAGAAAAGACAGAGATGTGCCCGGCTGGCGTGGCTCAGTGGTTGAGCGTCGACCTATGAACCAGGAGGTCATGGTTCGATTCCTGGTCAGGGCACATGCCTAGGTTAGAGACTCCATCCCCAGTGTAGGGCGTGCAGGAGGAAGCCCATCAATGATTCTCTTTCATCATTGACGTTTCTCTCTCTCTCCCTCTCCCTTCCTCTCCGAAATCAATAAAAACATATTTCAAAAAAGAAAAGACAGAGATGTAAGCATTTGTGGCACCCAAGAACAGGGAACACACCACTGAGAAAGAAGCATGTGAGTGAGTGAGGGTTGGGTCAGAGTCTAGAATAACTCAATGTTGCAGTTCACACAGAACAGCCCTGATCTACATGTGTATCCCTGCAGAATTGTTAATAGTAACCCCTACTTCAGTGTGCTAGGTAAATGTGTGTGCTAGGTGAGCGTGTGTGCTAGGTAAGTGTGTGTGCTAGGTGAGTGTGTGCTGTCTGAGCATGTGTGCTATCGAGCGTGTGTGCTATCTGTATATGTGTGCTATCTGAACATGTGTGTTATGTGTGTGTGCTATTTGTATATGTGTGCTATCTGAACATGTGTGCTAGCTGAGTATGTGTGCTGGGTGAACATGTGTTCTGTGTGAGCATGTATGCTATGTGAACATATGTGGTATGTGAACATGTGTGCTGTGTGAGCATGTGAGCTATGTGAGCATGTGTACATGTCGAGGAGGTCCCCTCATAGGGCTGAGTGAGCCTTATACATCTTGAGGTTACACACCCGTGCACAGCACCCAGGAACAGAGGAGGCGGGACTCAGAAATAAGCACGTTTCTCCAACAGATGGTGTCAGCTTGATCCAAGGGCCTTTGTGCATTCAATGATGAGGCCAGAAAACAAAGGCCCGTTACCTGGGCGTCTCTGCGCGGCAGGCGGCAGCGCTGGGCTGTTATAAGGAATACCCTGAATAGCACCTGTATGGTTTGTTGATGACCTTAACATGGCTTTCTGCCAAGGACTCTTCAAAAATGGCACTTGGAGGATAAGTGACAGTGAACAGCAAAACACACGTGCGTACACACACACACCAACACATAAACACTGTGGAGAGGAACAGGTACCCACAAAGAAATGGTCCTTAAAACTCGCAATCAAACCAACACGGGGCAGTGACAAGTACCAGAAGCTGCATGCCTGCCAGATCCGGCACTGCCTACTCCAAGCTCCAAAATGATGACAAGTCACACATCGGTTTACAAAGTTCTGACGTAAGTGAGGCTGTATAGAAACAAGTGTTAAATATGCAAATGCAACGTTAGATCTAAATAAAGGAGGCGTGCTTCAGGAAGTGAGTAATGGAGGCATGGGAGCAGCGACTGCTTTGCTAAAGCCTAGCTCAGCTGTCTCTCCCTCTTCAATGCACAGGTTCCGGGGCAAATTCATTTCCCCGACTCAATCACTGAACTGCAGACAATCCTCAGACACCCAAGGAAATAGCCAATTTACAATGTTTTCCTGAAGCCTGTGTAGGCAATGTATTATTGTGATGGTGTCAGATTCGATTATAAACATCTTAATTGGAATCTTTTCATACTTCAGTCTCGCTTTGGGAGGTGTCATATGGTTTGGTGCTGTAAGTAAACGCACTGCTCTGCGACAGGCAAAGACAAAGGGGTTCCAGGTGCGGGGAGTGCAGATTTCACAAATCCACGTCTTTGACTTTCAAATCTCTTGCCATATTCACAAGACCTCTGCCCCTCTCTCTGCCTCCCCTCCCCGCACCTTCTAGCTGCCATCACCATCCTAGGGAGTTATCTTAAGATGCCCCTGCCCTTTGACCCTGCTCCCCAATGTACCTTGCTAAAAATCTCCAAGCAGTTATACAAAGCACACTTTGTCAGCAATTTGAAGACCAGGAGTTTGCTTCCTCATCTCTGGCCTCAGCACAGAGCATCCTACTAAGCTCACAGCAGTTGCTTAATGAATACCTGTAGCAGGAATGAGTGAAAAGTTACGCTCCATGTTTCGATTTAAAATGCAGCATTTAGTCATCTTAATAGAGCCAGGGAAGTTTGAGGAATTTTTTTAAACCTGGAGTCTGAGTTCCTAACAGCACCATGATTTGCACACAACAAATGCGGTTTGGTGATTTAGAAACAAAGCAGGTTTAAAAAAAAAGCCACACAAACAAAAAAAAAAACCACTATTAAATATTTCAAAAATAATCAGAAAGGGTCCAGATATAATCGCATAATCTCTCACTAACAGAGTCTATTCATTATTTTCTAAAACTACCCTTTAAATCTTTTAACAAGGATTGCTTCAAACTCACAAGCATGATTCAGCACATCACACTCACACAAACACACACACACACACACACACACACACACACACACACACACGGAGGCACACTTGCATTTTCCTTTTCTCCCTGAGAGTAAGACGTGGCTGTTAGTCAGCCGATCAGTCAACATGTGACATGCAAAGAGCCGCTCCCAGTGTGTTTTCCCAGGCCTCCTAGTCCAGGCCACAGGCATAAAATCCATTTCTCCGGGAAAATCAAATGAACCCCATGTGAATGGAATGTCCTTTCTACCAGTTCCATTTTTTAGAAAAGGCAGAAATGCTTTTACCTGGAAAGTACTTCCTTTGACTCAGTCAGTATCACGCCTGACCTTTCCTTTATTGCCCTGCCGGCTCCCTGGCATTTCAGCGATTGGGCCTGTAATAATAGTCCTGAAGAATGGAATGGGCTTTTGGAAGCGATTTTCTCCCTAAGAATTTAGAAATCAGTCTTTATTTTCCACATACTCAAAACAAAGCACTTAAAAAATAAAATAGGAACGCAGTCAGTGCAAAGAAGTGGGCCCATGTCTGCTGAAACTCCTGTAAGTGCTGGATGAAAAAGAATACTGCACAGAGGATGTTGAAATGTCTTTTTAAGCTTGAGTGGTTTCTGGGTTCAGGGTCAAATGAAATATATTATAAGACTAAGATCTTTCCTTTGTGGAGATTTTTGGGGATGACGAATCCTAGGACAGACAGCCCAATGAGGGGTCAGAATTTTCCAGATGTGCACACAGCTGGCTCTGCTGGAATATCCTTGGGCCTGAAACCAACCTGCTGGTGTTTCTAGTCTATGCAAACTTGACTTTCTCTGCCTTCACAGTTTCCGCTAGTATAGCCTTTCAGCTGTTTTCCAAATAAAAAATGAATAAAAAAGAAAATCAAAGGCTTGTTCAAGTCGTAAAGCAACCTCCCCCTGCTGAGCTAACAGATTTCTCTCCCTTTTGTCTGAGAGGAAATGGCATATACGCTTAAACTCTCCCTCCGTCCGCTCACATTTGCAGCAGCTGCTTCTCAAAGATTCATGGC
Organism: Ia io; assembly: GCA_025583905.1. NCBI lineage: Eukaryota > Metazoa > Chordata > Mammalia > Chiroptera > Vespertilionidae > Ia > Ia io. Next base: position 5,922,389 of record JAJQQW010000014.1, read on the forward strand.
TACCACAGCTGAAAATTCTTATCAAAATGTTAAAAAGCCATTCAAATAAAACTTATAAATGTGAAAGTTAAAACTGGTTTTTTTCAAGTATTTTAATTCACCAAAATATATAATTACTAAATAATCTGAGAAAGATATTGTTTAATTAGCATCACTGATAAAAATAATTTAAATTGGTTACACAAAGATGTCAGTGTTTCTAGGTAAACGTGTCATCATACATATATTTTCTGAATAATCAATAAAGTACTACTCTAAGATAAGACCATTTTAGGCTTTTGTCATGGATTTTATATTCACGAATATGGTCATTAATAAACTGGCCAACAAATATTTAAAGAAAAACACAGTGATCAAGGGCATATACTTAGAATTTTTTAAAAATCATAATATATAAATTTCCCATCCACATAAAGGATTGCAATCTATTTGTAAGATAATATAATAAGAATCTATGAAAGAAATAGCAAATACAGAGGTACTGTTTATAGCAGCCAGCTATGCTGTATAAATGTTAGTGAGATAAGAATGGAGACATTGTTGTGAGTTGGTGGCAATAAAGAAGGTTCATCGTGCATTCCTCAACCCTTGTCAAATTCCCCTCTCTTGATAGCCTTCTGGATGGTAGTTGCTTAATTTTTCTCATACTTGTTACTTTCATCACCAAAGACAAATACTTCCCTGGAATTGTCAATCTTTGTGTTTTACCTATTCAACACCCAAACTCATAATATCATAAATTTTAACCATTTCAAACTAAAATTCTTCACTTTAATCTCCACCAAATCCCCTGATGGCCACAGTCTAGAATCTATCACCCAGAACTACTCAGGTATGTAAACCTACAGTATCTCTCTCTCTGTTACCAGTCTTCAATGTCAACACATCACTTATATGCACTATTTGACCACGTCCAGACCAATCTCTCACCCCCATCCCTCTCACACAATTTATTTTCTTCCATTTTTAATGCCACTCTGCTCTCACGCTCTTCCTAGCCAGGCTGAACCCATGGCTGATGAGGTAAACTAATTTGACATCTATACCGTCAATTCCCCACAGCCTTGTCCTTTCTTCACACCTTCCCTACAAATCATCAACTCTTTGTTCACAAAACCAACATTTAAATGCATAGGTGCTGTTATAGAAAAAGCCCAGATATTGTGTATTGTTATACTAAAATTATTGTTTAATAAAGGAAGCTAGACTATGGGGAAGAGGAGGGTAAGACCCCTGTGCACTCAAGGCCTTGGGGGAGTGCCATGAGACTGGTGTACTGCTTAAAGTCCAGAGTTCAACCCTGACCTCTGACAGAACATAGTTAAGGGGAATAACTGTTGCCAAATCAGGGTAAATGAAGAGATGAATTTGAGGTGACAAATAGGTGATGATGAGCATGGAACACCTTTTCGAGAAGATTGGCAGTAAAAGAAGTGAGAGTTACAATGATAGCTAAAAAAGATAGGTGGGAGTCTACAAAATCCTTTTTAACATGGGTGATATCTGAACATTTTTAGGCTAATGAGAAGAAGCTAATACAAAGGGAAATGCTGACAATAAAGGAGAGAAAAGCTGTTCATTGGTGGATCAAAGTATCAGCAAAGGAAGAAAGAAATGAAATCAGAGGTCCAGTCAAGGAAGAATACCTTATATTCTAGGGAACAGTGGAGAAAAGAATGTAAGAAAAGATTTAGATAGATTTCAGGTAAAAGAGACAGAGTTGAATAAATTCCCCGTTGAGAGTCTGCTTTGTTTGTTTGTGTGTGTGAAGTTTGGAGAAATTCTCACCCTGATTTAAAAAAGGGGGGAGGGGGAGATCAAGGTTGGGCAGGGGGTTTGAAGAGAATGGTAAAGTTTTAGAATAGTTGTGTAAGTAGCCCCTCAAGAGAATCAGAGAAGGATAGTCAAGCATAGTTCACAGAGCAACAGGATTAAAAAACACACATTTAAGTTATCAAAAATACAAAAAGCTTGTTTTTCTGAAACAGCGTTCCATGGTGTATTATGCGATGTACCAATTTCTATGTTCCAATCACTTCCACCTGATCTTGTCTCTGTACCCTATTTCTCTGTGTCTGCCTCGTGTCCAGGGAAAAGATTCCCAATGTCCTCTCTTGCCTAATGCTTTGTACCACTTCTCACGTCATGGCTGCTGGCTTGACTCATGTGCACCTTCAATTGCCTTGCTTCTACTCAGTCACATTTGCCACCACCTGTGACAGCACAGTAACTTGAACCCTATGTGGTCTACACTCACCAGTCCTTCTATCCCTATGAACAGCAAACAAAGGGGTAATAGGCCCTCTCAGACTGTTTGACTTTACCGTCTATAGCATTTGGTGCTCTGATATATTCTAGGATTTACTCATCTGTCCATATCCCCTATCGCCCATGAGTTCCAAGAGTTCATCCTCATTACTGGAGCCCTGGACAGAAGGAAACCCAGACAGATATTCCTGGAAGTAGCCACCCAAGATGACCTCTGAGAAGCCTGACTGGTTTCTCTTTAGTAGTAAGAAAGGACAACATTCATATAATGAAGAAATGTTGGAAAGGAAGCTGGGTTGGGAAAGAAGATTCGTTGGGTTTTAGATTTCAGGCTGATAATTATTTTCCAGGCGTGCCTCCATGCCTACCTCTAGCCTCGTCTGTGCCCCAGGAGGAGACTGGTCAACATCACTTAGGGTCCCTCGTCCTCTGGGTTCCTGTCAGGTTTGCCCAACAAGCGGCCCAGGAAATGGGAGGGTGGGAGGAAATAGAAAAAATAGGTAGCCTCCCAAGAGGGCCTGCTGTTCCCTTCCATGGCCATACCATTTCTCCGGAAGCCCTCTCCGAGCTTCAGTTCCCTCCAGGTTCTGGTAGCCACTCTCTCCCCTGGACGCTCAGGCCAAGGGGTGTAAGGCTCCTGATACTGCTAGTCCCTGGATGCACCCCCCATGCCCTCTGATTCCCTTCATCCTGCTGACACCACCGGAAATAGTTTATTCATTAGCTATCTCCCCTTGGCCCTTTGAGGTTGCCATCTGTCTCCTGCCTGGACCCTGACTGGTCCTGAAGTGTTTTGTTGGAAATGACAGTGGAACACCCGAGCCGTGAGAGGGCAGCACTGACCTGGAGACGCTGCCCAGAGACAAAGGGGGGAACTGAGAACTAAACACGTGGTCTGCTCAAACGTGATGAAGGAATCCACAGCAGAGGGTCTAGACAGGAAGTACAAAGTAAAGAACCAAACATAAATCAGGGGATGTACTCACATTTAGAACAAGTAGGGGGAAAAAAGAATGAAAGCAAGAGAAAAATATTAAAGAATCAAAAAGGTCATAAGGCTTGCTGGACCCCATGTGCATTTACGTTTTTGTTGTACAATAACATAATACATTTGAGGAAATGTGGGGACTCTGTCCTCCCCAAACTATTAAATTCTGTTGTTCTAGCATCTAAGTGTAAAGTGTTCATATTTGAGTATGTGTGGGTGTGTGTGTAACTGAATTTTCTAAAACTATTTCAGCAAATTGTTTGCTTCTGTATATGTGCATTAATACAAATGTACACTATATAGCATGTCCTTATTTATAATTGTCTCAGATCATGCAAAGTCACTTGCTTAAGCATGAAAAGTTATAAGATTATGCAGAATCAACTCTGGATTTTTTGTTGGCGTGAGTGTTTTTTATAATTTTCATTTTGTTTTGAACAGAAACAGCCTTTGATATTGCAAATAACCTGCATGGGTTAAAGAAACTGCTGTGGGTGTGGGAGTGGGGGTAAAGGGTTGTTTTGTCACATGCTATTTGGTTTTGAGCTAGCAATGGGACGTAAAGATGGGGGAGATGTCTGCAGAAAGAAAGAGAGACCAAATCTGCAAGCCAACATTTTACTCCAGTTGCTTTCTATTTTCAAAGTTTGCCTTTCCAGCGAGGTGGACATCGGTTAGTGCATTTGAGGATGCAGTTCAAATACAGAATGATGCTAAGTTTAGCAAGTGAGGAAAACGAAACCCCAAATTCCCTAAAATGCATTATGTTATTGTACAACAAAATGTTAGATGCATCAGGGATCCAGCAAAACGGATGATCTTTTTAAATATATATATATATATGTTTTTATGGATTTCAGAAAGGAAGGGAGAGGGGGAGAGAGATAGAACATCAATGATGAGAGAGAATCTCCTGCACACCCCCTACTGGGGATCAAGACCGCAACCTGGGCATGTGCCCTGACTGAGAATTGAACTGTGACCTCCTGGTTCATAGGTGGATGCTCAACCACTGAGCCACACAAGCCGGGCCTGGTGATCTCTTTGATACTTTAATATTTGTCTATTTTTGTCTTGCTTTCATTCATCTCTTTCCTATTTATTTTCATTTCAACTGTCCCTAAGTTGAAAGTTCAGCAGCACTCAGTGTCGGTTCAGGCCTGCTGGCCTGCAGATCCAGTCTCTGCCCCTCTCACTCTCTGTGTCTTGATGAGGATGGTCCCCGCAGCGAGCACTTACAGGCTCCCTGTCAGAAGGCCCTCCGCTGGGGCTGGCCATCTGACAGCGGAGGTGAGAGAGTGGCGCCCGGGAAGCAGAGAGAAGCCAGAGTCTGCCCTCTCCCTCCGCAGGTGTCTCTCAAGCTGCTGTGCCCCTCGGGAGCGTTGCCCCTGCCACACAGGCTAACCAGGAGCCCATCTTCCACTCAGTGACTCAGTGGCCAGCATCTCTGGGCTCCAGTCACACTGCTTCTCACTTTTTTTTTTAATCCTCACCCAAGGATATTTTTCCATTGATTTTTAGAGAGAGTGGAAGAGAGAGGGAAAGACAGAGAGAAATATCAATGTGAGAAAAACACATCGATTGGTTGCCTCCTGCACATGCCCTGACCAGGGCCCAGGCCAAGGAGGAGCCTGCAACCGAGGTACATGCCCTTGACAAGAATCCAACCCGGGACCTTTCAGTCCGCAGGCCCATGCTCTATCCACTGAGCCACACCGGCGAGGGCTTCTTCTTACTTTTGTTCTTTCAGCCTGGGCTGGGGGCACCTTCAGTTCTTGCTGATCTCTGGGTTGCTTCACTGCCCCCAGGTTGGCTTCTCACTCTTCTATGAATTGAATAAACAATCTTCTGCATTAAAATCCTTCTGTCTTAAATACACTGAGTATTTCCTATGTTCCTCGTTGGTCCTTGAATAATTAACACTCCATATTTTGCTCTGTCTCATACTGATTTGCATATTTGTTCCATTCCCTCCTTTCTTCTTTGAGATTTTCGCCTGTAACACCTGGCACCGGGCCTAGCACAAAGCAAATGCCGCACAAAGATGTGGAATTGTGTTTCCAAAGTGAGTTTTGTGAGGTTTAATATTTAATGGAAAATTAGAACAGATTCGAGAAGCTTAATTAAGGACAGAGTCATTCACAGCAAACTTAAATGGAGCTATTCCAACTGGCCAATGATGACTTGTCTCATGTGACACTGACTGGGGCGAAGACCAGCGTTCCTGACCCACTCCCACACCAAACTGCCTCAAATCCTCTTAGAATTAATAGCAGGCGGAACCCCTTTCACAGGTGAAAATGCAGCACTCTTACCAGGAAAGTCACACAGCAACCGTAATGGCCTGTAATTTATACCGCTACTTGCAAAACACAGGCATTCTGTGATGGTTTCCATGGCTACGTGCACAGAGAGAAGAGGGAGGTTACAGATGAAAATGATCTAGGACTGTCCTGTAAAAAAAAAAAAAAAAAAAAAAAAAAGAAAAGTGTATAAGAAGAGTAACTTTGGAAATGAGAGGAACGTGTTTTGAAAAGATGAAGTGTGACCATTAAAACCACGTCATTAAATATGTGGTTGTTGTTATAAGCTGACAGTGATGTGATTAGCTGAGGTAATTCTACCAAAGTGAGAAGAAGTGACAGAGAACTGTCGGACCCAGGAAGCCACTGGAGCCAGCGCTCAGCAGCCCTCCTGGGCAGACAGGGCAAACGCCTCTGCTCCCAAGACCCCAGAGAAGGACAGAGACCCTGACAACCTGCCCCTAGCACCTGTTCTGCGGACTGCAAGAAACACCCAGCACCGTCTCTGGTGATCATCATCAACTGGGAGAATCCAAGGTTCATTTCACTGTGTCCACTGCCCAGGATTTGTTTCCTCTGCATACCACCTTTCTCCAGCAAGCATAGACTTGGGGCTGCCTGAAGTCTACCTCTACGGTGGCGAAGGGTGTGAATTGACAGATAAAAAAGTGACGAGGGCCGGAATGATCCATGAAGCAATGCATTAGAGTTGAAAACGTCAGTATGAACCCATATTTAACTGAATATAGGTACAGATGATTACATATAAGAGTATTATATATGTACATCCATCAATGGGCTAGTACACACTCATTTCTTTCCTTGCTCTGTCAACTTGGGGGTCTAGGAGGAGTAACACCTCAGTAGAAACAAGCCCATCTGGATCCCAGATCTTGGTGTCTATTACCATTTTACTGTTCTCCAGCAAAAGGAACCAGGGCTCCCTGGAGATAACTGATGCTAGGTCTGGGATAGGAAATAGACAAGGTGAGTATGAAGCAACTTGTAGGAGCATGAGGCCTGTATACCCATCCATCCCTGGCCCTGATAGATTAATCAGTGGACATGTGATGTTAGAGGAGGTATCTCCCTTCACGGAGCAATTCCTGGAAGAGGCTGGTGATGGGGGGCTGTCTCCCAGGGGCATGTCCCCCTTGAATAATAAGTCCTTTCCTTAGGAAGGCAGTTCTGCACAGCATGGCACAGCATCCGCCACAGCAGCATAGTATTTAGACAGGTTAAGGGAAGTATATGACGAAGCAGTTAAGAGAACTGAAGGAAGTTTTCCCTGAGAAGACAGTCTTATTTCATGAAACAGTTAAAGAGAAATGCCGTGTCTCATGGTGAGCCTACAGGTGCTATTTGATTGCCTTTACTCTGTCAGTGTTTATTAGTTGACAAAGATAAAAATGATATGTTATTTAACAGCAGGACACAGGATCCATTTAAATGTAAATGTATACATATAAGAACAAAAAAGGGGAAATACTTCAAATTTCATTGTCATGTTAAGGCAATGGGGATATATTTAGATAGATACATAAGGACAGAGATAGATACCCTGTGTTGAAATTTCCTATAAAATTGTTATATTTTTTAATTTAAAAAGATAATGAATAAAAATTCTATAGACAAATCAATGCATTTGTGAAATTTTATACTGAAAAGAAATATTCAATCATTGAGTTCTTTATTAAAGTAGATTCATTTGCATTTGTTATTTCATGTTGGAGTTTTAGACATGGCTTTGAAAAGGCACGCCATGTCTATCTACACACTGCTTATTATGAGAGATTATGTTCTATGCATCAGTGTGTGTGTGTGTGTGTGTGTGTGTGTGTAGGTATATATATATATATATATATATATATATATATATATATATACCTACACACATATATGCTCCTACCTACTCATCTATCTATGTCACATAATGGTAAAATAGAGGCCAGTTAACCCAGGAAGACAAGAAATCTATTTTACCTTCTCCAACATCGAGCTGTACAATACCTCTCTGAATAAAGTCATTACAAAAATGTCTCCCTTCACCATATAGCCAATTCCTATTCAACTATAAAAATAAAATGTAAAACCATATGCTTTCCAAAACATTTATGCGCATTCCTCCCTCCTCCACCCGGATGTGATCTTTCCGTCTTTAGTAATAAGCATAGAACATAGAAGGCTGATAATTAGAGCTTCTCAAATGGGCTTGGTTTCAGAACAGAAAGCCTGAGAGGTGTTCTGGAGTGTCCAGGTCAGTACCTCTGGTGTTGGGGAATACGGTTTGTACTTTAAGAAATTCCCCAGATAAGTTGTTATGACCAGACGATTAGTGCAAACAGTGCTATGGCTTAAAAGCAAGTGCTTTGGAAGAAGAGAGACTTGAGTCATCACTGTTAGCTGTGTCACCCTGGACTAACTGCCTCAGCATCTTGGTTTCCTCATCTGTACAATGGAGATACATTAAACAACATATATTAAAACCTAATGCAATGACCAGCACTAAATAGCCCATGACAAACCTTCTTATCCTTCTTTATAACCCCTCCCCCCTTCAAAGCACGTACCACTTGATACTCAGTCACTGTGTTCATTGCTGGATTCTGAAATTCATAAGAACAGCCGAAACCGGTTTGGCTCAGTGGATAGAGCATCGGCCTGCGGACTCAAGGGTCCCGGGTTCGATTCCGGTCAAGGGCATGTACCTTGGTTGCGGGCACATCCCCAGTAGGGGGTGTGCAGGAGGCAGCTGATCGATGTTTCTCTCTCATTGATGTTTCTAACTCTCTATCCCTCTCTCTTCCTCTCTGTAAAAAATCAATAAAATATATTAAAAAAAAAGAAAAAAAAAATTCATAAGAACAGACACCATGTTTTTATTCTTGAGGCCCTAGTACGTACCATTTTACATGGGAGATTGTTGGTGCCCAAAACTATTCATAGAATGAATGGACTCAGAACAACGCCTGATCCCCACTTACGGTATTTGCCCAGATTTACTATCTTGTTCAATCTTTTCACTTCCTCCCACTCCCCACAGATTACATGTGACAAAGTGTGTTCCTTGTAAAGAAAAGAAAGCTATCAGATGAAACAATACTCTTGATACATAATAAAAACTAAGTTGGTGGTTAAAATGAAAGGAACGTGTACAGATGACATTGTTTTAATCTGCCATATTTCTGAGTGACATGAATACTGAGGTGGGCATTTAGACTTTTCCTAGAATAGAAATGATCATTAGTGTGAGTCTAATTCCGTTCCCTCCTGAAGGTGGGAAGGGCAGCCCATTAATTGTTCCGACTACAGGAGCCCCCTTCACTCTTTCAAAGTTTTCTCATGAGCTGGAAGGTACTGCCAAGTGACAGAATTCACATGACAACATCAAGACGGGTAAAACTTAATAAGAACTATTTTTCAAGTAAGTAACAGGCAAGCCATTCTTTGGAGGAGAAATATTTTTCCAGTGAAGTAAAAATGAGCATGCTCATTCCTCATTAGCTGCCAACAGAGGCAGGAGGATCACATGACAGTCTGATCTGTCACATCTGAAGATGGGTTGTCAGTGTTTTGCTGATACTGATGTGCTCACGGATGTACTTTCATCACCCTCTCCCATCCGGGGTACCATTTTCTCTGGAAGCTCTTGAAGAAAGAGATTCACGAGGCCAAAGCTGCAGCTCACACCAGAGAAACAGCGAGTAAATGTCATCCCTGCAATGTGCTAACTCACTCTACCCCGGCGCCTCCCTGCCGAGGCTCGCACAGGCCTCCTTCTCACTGGCACTTGTTCTTAGATTTGGAAGTTGCACAGCAAATGCTTCATTTCTAGATCACCTGGAGAACATGCATGGGAAGCTCACGAACCCCCTTAACTCGGTGCATTTGGGCAAGTACTTAGTGTCTCTCCAATTCTCAGTTATTTATTCATGACATAAAGAAAAGATATCACTGTTACAGAACGGAACGGATTTGAGAGTTAAATTAGATCATGAATTTAGAGCACTCCCCCTGCCTGGTTATTTTCATCCACTACTTAGAGTAAAACTTCCAGGGAATTAGCAAATTAATGCCTCATTGTTGTTTTTTATGTGCATTTCTGATTGTCTAAATGTCTGAGTGCAACCCTAGCCAGTTTGGCTCAGTGGATAGAGCAGAGGCCTGCAGACCCAAGGGTCTCGGGTTCGATTCCAGTCAAGAGCACAGACCTTGGTTGCAGGCTCCTCCCCGGCCGGGGCCCTGGTCAGGGCACATTCAGGAGGCAACCAATCGATGTGTCTCTCACATCGCTATTTCTCTCTGTCTTTCCCTCTCTCTCCTACTCTCCCTAAAAATCAATGGAAACATGTTCTTGGGTGAGGATTTAAATAACTAACTAAATAAAAACAAAAGTCCAAGTGCCAGCTCTGATGTGCCGCTCACTCTTTCCCGAAGCTGCACTCACCCTTGTATTTCACTTTCTCAACAAAGCCGTGAAGTGGGTTCATGTTGGTCGTGCAGTGAGGACGCTGGAGCAGAGAGTGAGGCCCTGCCCAGGGTGGAGCCCATAGGTCACAGCTGTGATTTGAACCCAGATCTGCTCCAGGGGGTCTTCCCTGAGCCATACCTGTCACTCCCCTCTGCCTGCTGCAACTGGACACCAACAGAAACTAAATTTAAGCCAACTGAAGATTAGAGGGAAAATTACACTGAGCTGAAATAACTGCCGTAAAGCTGCGAAGACAGGCTGCATCCCAGACGGGGCGCCCCTGTGGCAGCTGCTGGGGTTTCCCGCGCTGACTGCCGGGGGCAGCTGCCCTCAGATGCAGCCAAGAAAGAGGCCCTGAGCCTCTACGCCCGCAGCACAGGCAGCCGGCTGCATTTCCTGAGCCTTTCCCTTCACTGTTTATGCTTTTCTGGAAAAAAACAAATGCCAATAGCCATGTTTTGCTAAATATTTTTTAAGCACAGACTTTCAGTTTCACAGCAGAAAGCTGTTGACTGACAATTTTGCCTGCGAAATTGTGAGTCTGGCTGTAATTAAAATGAATGCTATCTCATGACTCAGAAGTTTCTTCTTTCTTTGCTTTGACTTCGTGAATTATAGGCACAGATGACGAAAGCGGTCCTGAGGTTCAGTGATTGAATGAGACAGTTAATATGACCAGCCCTGACATTTGGGCCCCAAATGGGGTGACAAACATATGTCCTTATGCCTCGGTTTCAGACCCTCAGATGATCCTCAGACACATTTGGATCTGCTTCATCTGCCTTCATTCTGACATTAAAATGTGTCCCCTGGAATTAATAATTAGCAAAAATGTTATATATAGCCTGAGTCCAAATATATCCTCAATAGCAAATGCCTTGTTATTATATTAAGCAAAAGATATTAACTTTGTGTTTTCAGTCATCACTTATGCAAAGGCTATATTAGAAAATAGGTATGTACATTGAAAAATACTTATAAAAATGCAAAAGCATGTCATCGAATTGTTCACTTAAGACAAATTATACTCCATAATCATACAAAATGAATCAAGCAGCTTTGAGTATTAATCATATCTCAATGTGATGTTAACAAAAACACTACTATATGCATTTCAAATTGGTACACAATGTATGTAATTACATGCAAAGCATTGTCTTTGCTTATGATATTTTAGCCAACAATACAATTTATTTCATTTGTTAATTGATCAGAGAAGCTTAACCAAACAAATAAACAAGAAAAATCATTCAGATAATACTAGCACATTTAAAACCACACTTAAATCCTGGGACAACAAATATCTCATAATCATGAAAGCAACAGAGAGCTGAGAATGGGCTATTTGTGGGTAAGAACTCCAGAGCAAACCGACGATGCCCACTGGTAGACATGGCAAAAATAACCTTCAAAAATGACAGGGTTAACAAGTGCTTCAGAGGCCATTAAACCACTCACTCAATATTCAAACGTGCATGCTATTCCCTGAACTAGGCTTCAGGTTGAGTTCCTCCCCTCCTTTCCACTTGACAGACAATCCATCCTGGAGATTCTGTCATAAACGTATGTACTTCCTTTTCCCCTCTTGGTTGTTGACCCTTGAAGTTCAGACCTTTCACCTGATTCCGGAGTACTGGCATCCCCTCCAAGGTGGTGCCCCTTCCATCGCCTCCCTGGATTTCATTAGCTTTGAGGTTTTGTTTGCTTTAATGTGCAAGATTTACTTTTGTAATTTATGGGAATAACAAGCATGAAATTCATTTTTCACCTATATACTTTGGGATAACATTCTAATAAAAGTTAATTGTCGGTTTAAATGAGGCTGTCTCTGAAAATGTTTCTCTATGCCATCTAATGCCATGAGAAGAAAAGTTTAAAGAGAAATGTTCAATAGAGAAGAATTTTTCTTTTATGGGTTTTATCAGAATAGTAAGTGACTAGATACGCACACAATATTACAAATGCACGTCTCAGAAGAAGAGCTGCATGATGATTCTAAGGAATGCGGCAGAGCTGTGGAGAGCCGTTTCAGTATCTGGATGTTTCCACAGCCAGGATAAGAACAACACAATGTGGAAGCAAAGGCACCACCCTTTATAAGCCACAAATGACGAATGCGATGCCTACAGTCGGCACATCCTGCGAAAAACACAGACACAGATATTGCCATGACAGCTTGTCTTCTTGCAAAACACGTGTTGACGCAAGTCTTCATGTTTACATAATAACCTCTTCCGCCATTATATTTCACATACATAGCATTACATTTTCTTTTCTTTCATTTTGTATAGTATGTAGCTAATGGCTATTGCTGGATATTTCTCAATTTTATTATTTTATCATTAAGGTTATTCTGCAGTATCAAGGCATATCATGGCTTTTTGCATTAGCTATATCTCACATCATGTTTGTAAGATGAGATAATGGTATTATTCAGGTGGAGCTTGTACGTGCCACACACAGACATAGACTAAATGAAGCAGTTTATAAACTGACTACAAGCTCAGTGCACAGGGTCCCTCCGCCTGGCCTGTGGGGATCGGGCCAAAATCGGCTCTTCAACATCCCCCGAGGGGTCCTATCTGTGCATGATGGGCAGGTTGAGGGACCCCATCTGTGCATGATCAGGGCCGGGAAGGGACTGCGGGAGGGCTCCAGGGCATGTCCGGCCCTTCTCACCCAGTCCCGATCAGCTGGATCCCAGCAGCAAGCTAACCTACTGTTTGAAGCATCTGCCCCCTGGTGGTCAGTGCATGTCATAGCGACTGGTCGAACGGTTTAACAGTCAGACACTTAGCATATTAGGCTTTTATTATATAGGATGAACAAAAGAGATCCAGAGACATAGAAGCATGGAATAGACTGAGGAATCTCAGAGGGAAGGCAGGGGAGGGTGGGTGGGTGGGTGGGAAGAGATCAACCAAAGACCTTGTATGCATATATGCATAACCCATGGACACAGACAATAGGGTAGTAAAGGCCTGGATTGGGGGGCGGGGGTGGGCTAGAAGGGGTCAATGGGGGGGAAAGGAGGCATATGTAATACTTTCAACAATAAAGATTTTTAAAAAGATAAGTAATAAATGAAGCAGTGTTTTCTTGTAAATACATTGCTGTTTACCCATGTTGATGTGTATCACTCCTTTTCCAGAAATGGGGCAATAACAGTTTCCTGCATTTAAAGTATTTTATTAGCTTCTAATTGTGACTAAGGGGCATATCTGCAGCTCACCTTATGAGTATAGTTTAAAGATGAGAAGGAGCCCACGGGGGACCTCATTAGCATGGTGATTACAAGTTAATCCGTTATACCGAGAACAGAGAAATAATGAAACAGAAAAACACATTTTTGACGCATTCAGTACTAGATATTCTTGGCTTCTAAAGGTTTAAAAACTATCAGGCTAACGTTCGGTGCTTTCCCTCTTCTAAATTACACTGTCCCGAGGGAACAGGTCTGTGCTTTGGGGTGAAACCACTGAGAGACAGGCGTCATTGGGTCATTTGTTTTGTTATAATTTTTTTCAACTTAATAAACAGTTAGAAAATGAGTACCAGGTGCAAGGCGTTCTCCTAGGCCCGTGGTTGGCAAACTGCGGCTCGCGAGCCACATGTGGCTCTTTGGCCCCTTTGGCTCTCAAAAGAAATTTCAGTCGTTGTCCTGTTGATATTTGGCTCTGTTGACTAATGAGTTTGCCGGCCACTGTCCTAGGCACTGGGATGAGGACAAAGGCAGGCGAGAATGAAGTTTGCATATAAAAAACATATGCTTAAAAGCGAAGTCTCAGTTCCATGTCGGGGGAGGGAACATGTGGAGGAGGGTCTTGGAGAAGGATATGGAAATACTAGGGTTCCACCTCAATCTTAAAGAACAGGATGTTATCAGGTAGAAACAGTAAAACGGCATTCCAGAAAGATGAACTAGTATAAGCAAAAATGGGGAGGCGAAAATTACTTAGTTGTGTTTGAAAAACCTAGAGTAGAACAAAACTTTTCAGGGAGCAATGTGCATGTAAAGGAATAAGAGGAGGGGATATCTATAATCGATCAACAATAAGATTTTTAAAAATTAAAAAATAAAAAGAGTGAGAGTAGGTAGAACTGATAAAGGAAAATTGGGTCCAGATGGTTGAAGGCCCAAGTAATTCCACTCTTGAACAGTTGGAGCTTTTCTGCAGGATCCAGCAAACTTGCTTTTAAGTTCACACAGTTTTTAGTACTTTCAGTTTTTTAATGTATTTTTATTGCTTTCAGAGAGGAAGGGAGAGGGAAAGAGAGATAGAAACATCAGTGATGAGAGAGAATCACTGATTGGCTGCCTCCTGCATGCCCCCCACTGGGAATCAAGCCCACAACCTGGGCATGTGCCCTGGCCAGGAATCGAACCGTGACCTCCTGGTTCATAGGCTGATACTCAACCACTGAGCCACTCTGGCCAGGCAGTACTTTCATTTTTAACAGAGAGGTATATGCCCATTTTGGAAAATTTGGAAAATAGAAGGAAATATAGAATCCGCTGTTTTTATACCACCCGGAGTCAGTTAAGTGTTCCGGGTCATGGAAGGGATGGGTGAGAAGAGCAGAGATGGATCACACTGAAGCTGTGAGAAGATGAGCAAGCAAATGTGAAGAACTGAGCAGACGGGAGCTCCCTTTCTTTTTTCTTTGAATTCCAAGAATTCAAATAACAGGGAATAGAGGCTTGGCCCAGGCCTGCCAGTACAGGAGCAGCCATGAACTCCGCTGGCCTTGGCTGGGCAACACCCTGAAGATGGGACTGGTGAGAGGCTGGATGCACCGCATTGGGAGAGCTACGAGGAGAGATGAAGTGTGACTCCTCCATGCTTGGTCTGACCATTCATTCCAAAGAACACTTTCATAAACTTGAAATCCTAGCTCTGTGTCACATGTAATGAAAGTCAACTCGCCCTCCTTGTCATGTGTCCTATAATTGTGTTTGTGCTATTTTTGAAATATGGAGCTATTTAATTTTATGTCATTAAATAAATCAATCTTTATCTTTATTTGTTTGGGTAATAAGCTTATAAAGTAATTCTCTACTTTTAGAATTAGGTACCTGCTCACCTATCATTTTCTATTGAATTTATAGTCTCATCTTTACGTGTCTCTGATACATCTGAGACGCACTTGTAAGACGTGAATAATGGATAGTACCTGCCTTTCCCTCAGTGGCTGCCTCGTTATCGCAACACCATTTGTTAGATAATCCATTTTGTATCTGCTGACTGAGATGCTTTTATAATACACTTAGCCTTATTTAATTTGGATATATTTCTGGAATTTCAATTTTGCTCCAATTATTGGCCTGAACTTGGTCCAGTACCAAATTATTTTCTCCATTATTGAACTTTTATTATATACTTTAATATCTAATAAGGAAAATCCATGTATTACTCATAGTTTTCAAAATTATCTAGGTTACCCTCTCATATTTGTTCTATCAGATGAACTAAAAATCATGCTATCATTAGGAAACAGCTGACCACTTGGTAAGTTACCAAGATATCAGCTTTATGTGTGATCAGGACTAATTTAGGTTTTTGGAATACAGTATAATTGAATGCAAGAAGTGGCTTACGTGCATAATAAAGAAGAGAAAGTATTATTACTTTCTTCATCTTTGTCTGCCTCTGTGGTAAGTTTTCTTGACATTTTTTTAAAGTTTTTTATTTATTTATTGATTTCAGAGAGAGAGAAAGCAACATTGCTTTGTCGTTTCACCTGTTTATGCCTTCATTGGTTGATTCTGGTATGTGTCCTGACCATGGATCAAATCCTCATCTTTGGCTTATCCAGGTGACACTCTAAACAACTGAACTGCCTGGCCAGGGCTTGACATTTTAAAATGTACTTTAAATATCCGTCATGTTCTAGAACCGAAATGATATTGCAACCATTTTTTTAATAATCAACATTTACGTTTTAGAGTACCAAGTGGTTCATGATTGAACATTTACTCGTAATTAGCCCATTCTTTTAAATTCTCAAATCACATTTCCGTTTTCTTCAAAGGAAGAAGTTAATTCAGAGTTTTCTCCTTTACCTTTATTTTAAGCTGGTCCAGAACCCAACATTTAAACACGTCTTCATCGCCAGGTATCCTGTGCGTGCTCTGTGAGTTTCCTACTCTAGATTCTTTTGGAAAATGCAATGGCATGACTTTCACATTTTAATCTTCATTTTCTTTTGAAGCGCACTCCCTCCTCTTCTCAAGAAAACTTTGAATGCCTAATTACTTTCTACATGTGACAGGTATTATTTAGAAAGAATAAAAGAATGAATTTCAAAAATCTTAGATTATGAGGTTTAAATAATAATAAAAACAAAACACTTACCACCATATCAAACACATCACAGGTGCTCAATTAATTCCATTAATTGCTAGCTACGGTGTCCTGCAGCAACATGCTGTGAAGTAACAAACTGAACTATGTAATTGCTTGTCTACCGATAGCTAAAAAAAATCGTTTGGCTAATTTTTATTTTTATTTCATTGGCTAAATATTTAGTCTCACAAATAGATTACTATAGGAGTATGTCAGCTAGTCATTGTTAATGTCCATTATGGTTTTTTTTTTTACAGGAACAAATTTAGCACCTACACACTTAAATAGAAGGAGCCAGTCAAGAGAAAAGGTCAAAATAAGTAGGGTGCCCCCAGGTCCTGGTGACAGTGCTAGCTTATACCTGCTGTCCTAGCATTATTACTAACTAGAGACCCGGTGCACAAAATTTGTGCACTCACGGGGCGGGGGGGTCCTCAACCCGGCTTGTGCCCTCTCACAGTCTGGGAGCCCTTGGGGGATGTCTGACTGCCAGTTTAGGCCCACTCCCCAGGTCTAAGCCAGCAGTTGGACATCCTTAGCGTTGCTGCAGAGGCCGGAGAGGCTACCGTCACCTCTGCTGCACTCGCCAGCCGTGAGCCTGGCTTCTGGCTGAGTGGTGCTCCCCCTGTGGGAGTGCACTGAGCAGCAGGGGGCAGCTCTTGCATTGAGCATCTGCCCCCTGGTGGTCAGTGCGCATCATAGTGACCGGTCGTTCTGCCATTTAGTCGATTTGCATATTAGCCTTTTATTATATAGCATAGTACCCAGCTTCACTTTCCACCATATCACTGTCCAATTGAACTTTCTGGGATGATGGAAATGTTCTACATTCAGACTACACAATATGGTAGCTACTAGCCAATGTGGCTACTGAGCATTTTCATTTGACTAGTACCATGGTCTGCAAACTGTGGCTCACGAGCCACATGCGGCTCTTTGGCCCCTTGAGTGTGGCTCTTCCACAAAATACCATGGCCTGGGCGAGACTATTTTGAAGAAGTGGCGTTAGAAAAAGTTTAAGTTTAAAAAATTTGGCTCTCAAAAGAAATTTCAATCGTTGTACTGTTGATATTTGGCTCTGTTGATAATGAGTTTGCCGACCACTGGACTAGTACAACTCAATTAATTTTATTTTATTTAAATTTAAATGTCATAGTGGCATGTGGCTAGTGACTACTGTATTAGTAATGCAGCTCTAATGAGCTGTGGTTTGGGTATTATATGGTCATCCTAACTATTGGTGACCTGAAGCCCTTAAGGCCATCTCAGGGGAAGTAATCCAGGCAGAAGGATTCATTTAGAAAAGCAGAGTGCCCTTCCCTCCTCACCAGCGGGAGGAACGGGGTGGCCACACATGGAAATTTTTCAGGTGGGTGAACGTAGAGTTTAGAAAGCTCATGTTAAATGATCTTGATAAAAGTGATACAATACGATCTATCTTCTGAAAGTGAAGACGTGATTTGGAAATCACCAATTACCACACATCATAGGAGAAAATGAAGGCTTCAAGTGGGAAACCTCCCCAGCTGTGATAATGGGACCTCATGTTCTTCCCGTGTTTCCTTATTCCATTTATTGTGTTTATCCTTTCTCATCCACCACCGTTCAAGCATCCTCACAAGCTGCTCCTGGTGCTTCTCATTAGCATACAACTGGTGAGGACAGAGGCTGACCTTTTCTTAACTAATTTCCCCTCTCCAGTTCTACAAGGGCCTGTGAAGCACTGTACAATTAAGGATGTAGAGAGAAGTAAAGGTCTATTGCATGGTTGAAAAAGGATTAATTTCACAAGGAGCAGGCTAGTCATAATTCTAATAGCAGTTCCCATGCACCCTTCAGCACAGAGCCCTTTTCTGTGTGTTACAAGGATAAAAGAACAAGCACTTTGTGTGTTTTTCTTCTTTGTGTTATGTTTGAAAGTAGTTATCCATCAAATCATAAACAGGAGTGACACACAGACCTAATTCATTACCACAGCACTTACTGGCACCAAAAGTTTGACTTGCTTTTCTGTATTCTCATTTAAGAGCAAAGGGAATATTCCTTTTCAAATATGAAAAGCTATTTTTATTTATTTTTTATTGAATGTATTGGGGTGACATTGGTTGATGAAATTCTATAGGTTTCAGGTGTACAATTCTATAATCCCTCATCCACCCCACGTCAAGTCTCCTTCAGTCACTTTTTATCTCCCCTTTAGCCTCTTCTCCCTACTCCCACCGCTCTTTCCTAATCACCACAGTGGTGTCTGTGAGTTGTCGGGTGGTTGTTGTTGTTTTGTTTAATCCCCTCTCTTTTTTCACCCTGCCCCCCTCCCTCTTCCCCTCTGACAGCTGTGAGTCTGTTCTCTGTACCTCGGAGTCTGTTTCTATTTTGTTTGTTTGTTCATTAGAGTCCACATATAAGTGAAATCATATGGTATTTGTCTTTCTCTGACTGGCTTATTTCACTTATCATAATGCTCCCCAGGTCCACCCATGCAGTAGCAAAAGATAAGATGTCCTCTTTTACAGCTGAGTAATATTCCATTGTGTAACCGCTACAGTGAATTTAGAGGGGCATATATTCTTTCCAGTCAGTGTTTCAGGCTTATTCGGGCATATTCCCAGAAGTGGAGTTTCTGGGTTGTCAGGCAGTTTGATTTTTAATATTTTGAGGCTCCTCCATACTGCTTTCCACAGTGGTTGCACCAATATGCCTTCCCACCAACAGTGTACCAGGGTTCGCTTTTTTCCAACATTTGTTGTTTATTGATTTATTGATGATAGCCCTTCTGACAGTCATGAGGTGATATCTCATTGTGGTTTTAATATGCATTTTTCTGATGATTACTGACATGGAGCATTTTTCATATGACTACTGGCCATCTGTATGTTCTTTTTGGAGAAGTGCCTATTCATATTCTTTGCCCATTTTTAAATTGATTTTTGGGGTTTTGGTGATAAGTAGTATAAGTTCTTTATAAATTTTGGATACTAACCTCTTATCAGATGTATTCTTGGTGAATATGTTCTCCCACTTAGTGGGCTGTCTTTTCAATTTGTTGATGGTTTCATTTCCGGAAAAATGCCGGAAACCGACCATTGTCTCACTAAAAGGCTGGTCAACCTTGAAGCTGTGAAAGGTCAGAGCCAACCACTCCCTATCTAAGTGAGACAATGTTAACTGAGGCAACTTCCCCATATTGTAATCATGTAAATCCTTACTGATATGATAATCCGCTTATTACCTGCCTAAAGGCTGTATCCCAAACCTGCTTAAGGGTAATGGGTGTATCCCATAGTCTCAATAAAAGGGATAGCAAGGCCAGAGCCTAGCAGGAGTCCTCCCCCTACAGGTGGACTCCCGCCTGGCCCCCCATTTACCCAAATTAACTCTTTTCCAGTCTCTTTTCATTTTTATTGCGGCCTTTTCCAGAAACCGGACCTGAACAGGAACCCTGAAACATGCGGGACGTGAAAGGGGATCCCACAGAAAAACTTTTTATTTTGATGTAATCCCATTTGTTTATTTTTTCTTTTGCTTCCCTTACCTGAGATGATATAGCAGAAAAATATATTGATATAAGAAATGTCCGAGATTTTACTGCCTATGTTTTCTTCTAGGATTTTTATGGTTTCAAGTCTAACACTTGCCCTTAATCCATTTTAAGTTTATTCTTATGTATGGTGTAAGAAGGTGGTTTAGTTTCATTTTTTGCATGTATCTGTCTAATTTTCCCAACACTATTTAATGAATAGACTTTCTTTACCACATTATAGGTTCTTGCCTCCTTTGTTTAATATTAATTGGCTATAGAGGCATGGGTTTATTTCTGGGTTCTCAATTCTGTTTCATTGATCTACATGTATGTTTTTTTATGTCAGAACCAGGTGCTTTTATTTCTATGGTCTTGCAATATAGATTGATAGCAGGTAGCATGATTCCTTCATCTTTGTTCTTCTTTCTCAAGATTGGTATGGCTATTTGGGATCTTTTGTGATTTCATATTAAATTTTGGAATATTTATTCCAGATCTTTGAAATATAAGATTGGTATTTTTATAAGAATTGCATTAAATCTATTGATTGCTTTGGGTTGTATGGACATATTAATGATGTTAATTTTTTCTATCCATGAACACAGTATATACTTCCATTTATTTATATCTTCTTCAACACCTTTCTCAGTATTTAATAATTTTCTGAGTACAGGTCTTTTACATCCTTGGTTAAATTTATTCCTAGGTAATTTTTTATGAAGTGTAAATGACATTGTTTTCTGAGTTTCCCTAAAAAGTTATTTTCAAATGCTTCAGCAAACTAAGGTTACTTATTTTTACTTAAATTCATTTTCCTTCAGCTAAATATTCGTAGAACTTTCATCATGTATTATTAACAGATCATAATATTAAATTAGTTTTGTTTATATGGAGTTCCCATGAGAATTAGTGACATATTTTTATTGTCTCTACAAAATATTATTTTGCAGGAGAGTGGGGGAAAGCCCTCTTTTTTGTTTGTTTTTTCACCTTTCTGAATTTCCAGACAACCTAGCAAAAAATATCTATCTGTACCTACAACCCACACAGATGGTCTTTTCCATTTCCTTCACCACTGAACTGGATTAACCACATGATCCGAGTCCACTGATTGTGCAGAAACTAATGGTTGAGAAAGCTAGTTCTTCTCTCCTGCCAGCTTCCTTCCTGAGCTTCTGAGCCTCTGACGCTCACTCAGCGCACCAATGACCTTTAAAACAAATTACTTCTTAAATGCTCATGATAAACTTCCATGAGCGATGTTCATTCAAAAATATCCAGGAAATGAATAGCAATATGTAATTTAGAGGCTTGCATTAAAAATTAGCCTTTTTCAGACATGTTTCCAATTGTATTTATTAAAGAAAAACTAAATAGAAAACACTCCATAATCCAGCCACCTACTATTAATGCTAGAACATGTATCTGTAAACATCTTTCTCTTTGCATATGGTATCTATAATAATAAAAGCATAATATGCTAATTAGACCAGATGTCCTTCCAGACAACCTTCCAAAAGAAGCCGGGCTTCGAGGGAAGCCCAGGTCCTGGGTACTGGCAGCCAGAGGGAAGCCGGTACCAGCAGCCAGGGGAAGGAAGGCCTACCCTTGCATGAATTTCATGCTTCAGGCCTCTCGTGTGTATATATTTATGGATAGATGTGTATATGTTGATGATGTGTGTATGTATGCATATGCCTGTGGTAGGCAGAATAAAATGGCTCCCCAACATTTCTACATCCTAATCCCTGGAACCTGTGACTGTGATAGGTTGCAAGGCAAAGGGGAATTAGGTTGTAGATGGAATTAAGGTTGCTAGTCAACTAACCTTAAAATAGGGAGATTTTTCTAGATTATCCAGGTGGGCTCCATATAATTGCAAGAGTTCTTAAAAGTGGAAAATGAAGGCAGAAAAGGAAGGAAGAATGACATGATATAGACTCAATACATCATTGTTAGCTTTAATTAAGATGGAGGAAAGGGGGCCTATATATGTGTGTGCTAACTATATTTATCTACCTACATATATGTGCCTGTGCTAAAGTAAAAGCATCATCTATATGCTATTTAATTTGCTTTTTGTTTTAAAATATCATGAACATTTTTCATGTTTGAAATATTCTAAAGCATAGTTATAAATGGTAGCATATTTCATTGTGTTGATGTGACTTATTTTTCACTGATTACTCATGTTGGAGATAATATTATTATCCTTCTATTATAATTATAAATGACATGACACTAAATACTGTGGATCACTATCTGATAATTTTCTTAGGAAAAGTATGAGAAATTTAAAAATAACTTTCATACTATTAAATCTTTACATTTAACAATATTTCACTTTCAGATTTATTATGCAAAACTGGAAAATGTCATCTAATTAAAATTTGCTTTTGAACTGTGAGCTGTTGAGGGTGACAGTAAGATCCAGTTTTACAAGTTGTCACTTAGCCTTATCATTTTGGGTTGGGACCCAATGCGGGTCATGAAATAAGGGCCCTTGATTCCCTTGTCCTGGGGCATCTATGGAGGCCTTCGGGTGAAATGACAGGAGAGAACAGAAGTCAAGTTAACATGCCTGTGCCCTCTCTCCACCCACTTCCTTTACCCCTTGGGAGAAGTGGTGACTGAGCTGACCAGGAGTAAACATAGCCCGATATACCACATGGACCAAAGGCAGCACTTCTACAGGAAAGGTTAGTCCAGTGGTCGGCAAACTCATTGTCAACAGAGCCAAATATCAACAGGACAACGATTGAAATTTCTTTTGAGAGCCACATTTTTTAAACTTAAAATTCTTCTAACGCCACTTCTTCAAAATAGACTCGCCCAGGCCGTGGTATTTTGTGGAAGAGCCACACTCAAGGGGCCAAAGAGCCACATGTGGCTCGCGAGCCGCGGTTTGCTGACCACTGGGTTAGTCAGATCATCTGGTCTCTGTTCTTCTGAGGCTCCCTCTGCATACGGTGAGCGCACAGGGTGAGGTTCTTCCTTAGACGGACAGTTGGAAAACATGATACTCCAGGACTCCTGTGCTTGTCACTACAATCTGTCTAGAGAGTTAGCCGCTGGAGGAAAGAGTGCTGGTCAGCAGAGTCAGTGCATTCGCTAAACAGCCATCCTGTTATTGTGAAGGGTAGGCCGTGGAATACTGAAATGTGGAGTCCTGGGGCACGAGGGGGAGGGTTAGGATGAGAATATCCTCCCCCCCTTCTATTCTTATAGTGCTATGGTTCTTACATCTCACTGCAAAGCAGAAACATTTGTGCAGCTTGAAAACAAACAAGGATACCATCTGGGGATTCTAATATCCTTTGTCTGAGGTGGGCCCTAATTGTTTATTGAAAGAAAACCCTAAGGGCTTCTAAGATGGGCCCAGTATAACACCATTTCAACGGGCTAGCTCCGAGGTCGGCAGGCTCGCGAGCCACATGCAGCTCTTTGGCCCCTTGAGTGTGGCTCTTCCACAAAATACCACGGCCTGGACGAGTCTATTTTGAAGAAGTGGCGTTAGAAGAAGTTTAAGTTTAAAAAATGTGGCTCTCAAAAGAAATTTCAATCATTATACTGTTGATATTTGGCTCTGTTGACAATGAGTTTGCTGACCATTGGGCTAGCTGATGTATCTTAATGTCAAAAGCATGAGAGAAGAAAATCATGCAACTTGCCCCAATTGATAGGCCTTGGTAATATCTGAAAATCTTCACAAGACAGTATTTGTCTTCTACTGTGGTAAACTTAGCGGGGTTATTTCCAACATATGTAGTTTTCCTAGCATAGCATTCTTTTTATTTAATTTTTTTTTTAAAGAGAGAGAGAGAGAGGATGGGAGAGGGAGAGAAATGTTGATAGGCTGTCTCCTGCATGCCCCCTAGTGGGGATGGATCCTGCAACCCAGGCATGTGCCCTGACCTGGAATCAAACCAGCAATCTTTTGGTGCATGGGAAGATGCCCAACCAACTGAGCCAGGCGGGTCGGGGCTAGCACAGCATTATTGCTGTAAAATCCTGAAGATTCAGGTCTTTCTCTACAGCCCATTGAACTAGGAGGAGCATTAGTTTTCTCTTTTGTATTTTTTCTTCCAGAGGCAGCAAAGTAGTCAATGGTTATCTCACTTCTCCGGTAAAATTGACTTTTTTTCTATTTCCTTGCCTCTGAGTTTCTTTTCACCTTGCCCCAAAATCTCAACAAAAGGACATTGAATGAATAAAAGCAAGGAGCTGGAAGAAAAAAAAACAAACTATAATTGAAAAAAGGCTAATAAGGGGAAGAGAGAAAAGACATAGGTGAATGGAGAGAAAATGGAGGTGCTGTGCTATAATCCGTATTTGCCCTGTGCTTCAAGTTTGTTCAAGTGTCAAAAGTGATGTACTTTCCCTACGTGTGTTCCTCCAACAGGAATAAGATGAGATAGAATAGGTTAAACAAGACAGAACTGCATGGACCCAAAATCTAATTTCTCATTTCTCATCTGTTCCTCTAACTCACAGCTAGTAGTCAGAAGGAGCAATGTTAAAAATCCAGCTTTCCATAAGAAAGTGTTGGATTTATCCATATATAACTCCCATTTCCTATACAAACACATACACATATGAGAATTACATATATGGATGGAGGTAACACAAATAGAGAGGGTGAGAGGATGGGTGTCTACATCTACACAGTACTGTTCCCTGTTCCCCAGACTTTATGAGATTTTTAAATGTGTTATTCTCTACTGGAAACCCTACTATAGTCAAAGAATCTTTGCACTATGCAAGCTCTATTGATGGCTAATCTGACCTTATTTCACAAATAATGAAAATAAGGAGCACAAATTTACCAAGGTCAAATCACTCTTTTGTGACAATCTTACTAGTATGACTAAAGTTTTTACGAGTGACAAATCTCTTTATGATATGCTATGAGGAAGAATGAAATGGAGTAAAAAAGCAATCTAAGAAAATTACTCTGAGACATTTATATGAGGGGATCCTAATTTTAGCAGTCCTTAGGCATGACAAACAGCTTAGGAGCTTAACATGGATCTTTTATCTTGTATGTAGATGAAGGCAGTGTTAGGATTCCTAGGTGCTGTGACCTAAAATGTCTAGGAGTCTTCTCCCCACCCCCACTCCTATCTCCAGTCAGCCCCTGCAACCACACAAGGGCTAGAAACACTGCCAGGAATCCACAGCCTGCAGAAGCAATTATTCCATTATGTCAGTTATTTGTCTTTATATTTCTACTAGTGGCCCAGTGCACAGATTCGTGCACAATGAAAGGAAATTAATTAGAAGAAATATTTTAATATCACTATTCGCCCTTTCTCTATAATAGAAGTGTCAACCAAATTCACTATTGATAATGACAGATGGAAATACACGTGTGCAATTGGCGCCAGCAAGAGCTTTATAATGCATTGCGCATGTGTGAGTCAACGTTTATTTTTAAATTGCCAGTGAGCGTCATATGTACCAGCCAGTCAGTCGGTCGGTTGGTCGGACAGATGGATGGTCCGTCACTCAGCCTTTAATATATATATAGATAACTAAATCTATTTGTTTAAAACAAGTATTCTGTCTTCATTTGGCCGTTAGTAGGTAGAGATGAGTTTGTAAACTGTAGATGTTCTTAAAATTCATGAAAATTAAATTTCACAGTCTGAGCAAGACTCAATCAATGCATTCTTGTGTACACATAAAGGTCTGGCACTTAAAACTTAGTGTGCTACTACAAGTGTTGTTTACACACAATCACAATGTTCAAAAAATTTCAAAAGATTTTTTTGTAATATTGGAAAGCTAGTTGGATGAACTGTTAAGATTATATATATATAATATATATATATATATATATATAGAGAGAGAGAGAGAGAGAGAGAGAGAGAGAGAGAGAGAGAGAGAGAGAGAGCAGCAAAAATAGCATATTTTTTCATGTACCTATGTAGGAATATTTATTTAGGATATATAAGCCCTTAAGTATATAAGTATGTATAAAGATTTGTATGTGTTTCATGTCAAACAAGACAATGGATGTATAAACAATAGCTATGTGAGATTTGATGATTAAAATTATAATGTATAAGCCACTTAATAAAACTCAAATAAGATTTATTCTGCTGCAGCTGATATGCCATTCCTGTCAACCACTTGAGACTCTTACATCTCAAAAGCTTAACAGCTAAACCTTTAGAGATTTAACATGAGAGAAATGAGCAGGACGCGCTCCATTAGTTTAACAGTCGAGTGTGCGTTTCTGTGCGACTGGTTAGCAGGCTATGGCTGGTGTGTGTACCATGTCAGGGTTCTTAAGTTAGATGTGAAGTCGGTGTCTGGAGGTCAATTAACTTAAAATGTATTAAGAAGAGGAGAAATCCATCGCCGGGCATGTTCTGAAACACACAAAAACGCACTCCCTGGTCATGACAGCGTGCTCAGCTCCATAGGCCTTTCCCAGGGACGCCCCAGGGCTCTGAACGCTGGGCGCTGCATGGTCCCCGCAGGTGTGTGCCAGCTGTGGGGAGCCTCCTTGGCCACCTGGGGACAACCCAGCACTAATGTTCTGATGGCCTTGAAGCTTAATGCCCTTGTATTTGGAGGCCTTTACTGGATCATGTTAAGAAGCATGGTGCCTGCGTTGGAGAAGCAGCGTCAATTTTCTATATTCCAGGAAAGAGGTCTCTCGTCTTCCTCCTGTCTGTTTTCCCTCGCTGGGAAGCAAATACTGCTGTCACTTTCCGGGGGGCTAGCCTTTCATCTCACAGCAGCAGCGCAGGCCCCTCCGTGGTACCCACTTATTGTATTCCGATGACACCCGGTGAAGCGTGCCTCCCCGTCGGCCGGCCGCAGGCTTCGGGTGCTGGGTCCCCGGGCCAGGCCAGAAACGAAGGGACAGTATCAGCGGCAGCCACTCCTCCTGCAGGCCATTCCCACCTCCCGCTGGGGCAGCATCCCCAACATGATTCAGCAGCATGATCTAGAATATTCTTTTGTTTGTTTGTGTTTTGTTTTTTGTTTGTTTTGTTTAATGAGCTTTCATTTGTACCTAAATATTACATTTTTTAAATGTCTTTATTGATTAAGGTATTACGTATGTGTCCTTATCTCCCCATTACCCCACCCACCCCCCCCTCATGCCCTCACCCCGCTGTTGTCTGTGTCCTAGAATATTCTTCAGAATAATCTGAAATGTGTTTCCTTGACTCTCTCAAAGGATATTTTGTTGTCAACGCCCTTTTATCATATTGAAGATTCATGTTAGCACAATTAAATAACTTTAATATTGTTTTTGAGAATATCATTCTTACTTAATATTAGATGTTTGTTTCAAATTCTTTCAATTTATTCTTAAAAATAAAACTTTAATTAATACCTACAATGCATAATTTCATAAAGGCTGAAATCTTAGGGATATCCCCAAATTACAACATACATAGCATAACACTGTATAACAACAATGTAATTTTTGTATCCTATTTTTTTTCCTTTTTACTCATGCAATTCTAAAAGTTTCAATAATTATAGAATATTACGTGACTGGTATATTATAATTTAATATGTCCCTTCCAGTTTACAGCAGAGTAACTATAAAAACAGCCCCAATTTTCCATTCTTCCTCTAGAGTGTGGATTTGCAGCCCCTCCCACAGGACCCAGAAACTGTGCCAGTACCGCCCTGCACCTGGGCTGGCTTTGCCCAACACAAAGCAAGGGAAGTGCGAGAGAACCAGTGCCGGGCCAGCTATAAGAGTACGTGTCCCCCTCCACCCTCTCCTGGGCCCCTGCTTCCATGGTGAGGTCAAGCTCAGGCCAGCCCTCTGGAGAATGAGACAGAAGGTGAAGTAGAACCAACTTATTCAGCAGAATCACCGATAAACATGTTCACACCCAGCCCAGAGAACAACAGAAGATAAGTAAGGCTTGACAAAATCCCCTGAGCCCAGTCTAGGCCACCCATAAACTCGGGATCAATAATAAATTATTGAAACGTGTGTCTAGATAGTATGCAAAATGAAATGCTTCCTATATGCGGCTAAGATGCATCACAGAGGCAAGCCAAAGAGAAAGCACGACTTTTAAAAATCCTTTTGAGCCCTGCCAGGTGGCTCAGTGGGTTAGAGCATTGTCCCGATACAAAAAAAGGTTGCAGGTTTGATCCCTGATCAGGACAGAAAGCAACCAATTAATGCATAAATAAATGGAACAATAAATCTCTCTTTTTCTCCCTCCCTCCCTCTCTCCCGCCCGCCCTCTTTCTCTCTAAAATCCATCAGTACTTTTTAATTTTTTTAATCTTTATTGTTGCAAGTATTACAAATATTCCCCTTTTTCCTTCCCTTGACCCCTTCTAGCCCACACCCTCCCCCTGCCCCAGGCCTTCACCACACTATTGTTTGTGTCCATGAGTTAGTATTATGGAGAGTATTATGCTAATGGGAGAGAATTATGTTAAGAGAAATAAGCCAGTCAGAGAAAGACAAGTATAACATGATCTCACTCACATATGGAATCTAAAGAACAAAATAAACTGATGAACAAAAATAGATCCAGAGACATATAAGCATGGAACAGACTGAGGAATCTCTGAGGGAAGGCGGAGGTGGACACAGACAACACTTTTTTATAATCCTTTTGAAAAGTGAAGCTATGTCAAAAAGACATTTAATTCCGTAGGTCAATATCTTGCGTCCAGGCACCACTGAGGAATTACATAGTGCAACATGGAGAAACCAATATTTGAATTTGGCTTGAAAGAGGAAAGAAGAATTTGTAAGACGGAGAAGAAACAAAGTCTCCATGGCAGAGTGGATTATATGAGCAAAGATGAGCTCGTGAGTTTAGCAGGAATAAAGTTGCTTATCGAGGCTAATGGATGATGAGACAGAAAACTGGGCTGGGACTACCTCATAGAAAGCTTTCTCAGGCAAGTTACGGAATTGGAATCTAATCTCATGGGCATTAAGAGAGACCGAGGAGAATGTTTGATAGAGAAATGACAATAATAATTCAGGAGACAGAACAGACATAAGTGAGTGTGTTCAGATGCAAGGAAACCAGACAAAGTGGCTTATCCGAAGAAAAAACACAATGAAAGTCCCAAAGCCAGCATCAGAAAGAATTTAAAAAAATAAAAAAGAACGACCTAAATTCAATAATTTTCCAAGTTAGAAATTAATAAATTTTCAGTTAGAACTGATTAAAGTGGGTTAAGAGAGAGGGGAGGAGAAGGGGAAGCACAAAGTCTAGCACCCCCCCCCCAGCTTTCCTGATTAAAAGATTGGTTGGATTGTAATACTTTCATTCAAATGGAAAATATTAGGATAGAAAACTTGCTGGAAGAGGATAAATAATACCTTTTACCCTATATAATAAAAGGCTAATATGCAAATTGTCCCCATGGATGGGAATTCTACCGACTGGGAGTTAGATGTGTGCTGACCACCAGGGGGTGGCGGGCGTCGGTGACGCGGCTCTGGCAGCAGGTGGCAGTGGAGGTGCTGCCGGCCCCAATGGGCCCCGACGAGAGCGGGACCAAGGTGGGACGGTGGAGCAGGTAAGCAGGCGGTGCCAGGCCAAGGTAGGTGCGGGCAGCAGTGGCAGGCAGCCAGGGGAAGGGAGGCCCCAGCCAGCAGCCGGCAGCTGCTAGGGACCCTAACATGTGCATGAATTTCTTGCACTGGGCTTCTAGTTGTAACATTAATTTTGACGTAGCTCCAGGACATACAGGTTAACAATAGGCAATTAAAAATACAAAAGATAATAAAATTGCAGGCATCTGTCTGTGTATTTTGATGGCAGTTCAAGGCATGCAAGGCTGAGGATACCCCGGGATAGTGCTAGAGTAAGAAAAGGAGAGACTTAAAGAATTGAACTCTAGGAGATACAAAAATCTAAAGGACAAGCAAAGGAGGAGAAGCTACTAAAGGGTTCTTAAGGCCTCTTTTAGATGTGGATAAAAACTGAGTTAAAAAATATCCTGGAAAATGATGGTACAAATTCCTCAAGGAGAGTCTGGTCAGCAGTGTCAAGGGCAAAGGTGAGTAATATGAGGATAGAAAGAGCAGCTCCGTTGGCCATTAAGAGGGGACCACAGGAAGAACAGCTTCGTAGGGCACGGGACATTCTCTGCTCGGTAAGAGTAATTAGCAGATGGATGAACATTAAAGAATTTGAACTAGCAAGCCTAGGCTACATTATCATAAATTTTGGTGAAGAGTTTGAAGGAGGAAAGTAGGGCTTGAGGGAAAGTTAAGAGGCTTGAAGGAAAATTAAGTAAAGGAGGAGGATAGCTGAGCTTCTTCGTAGGCTGAACAGTGATCCCTGCAGAAAATATGGGCAGGTTTCAGAGAGCTGGCAGGAGACGGCTCCTAGGGAGCAGGTGAAACGGCTGCCTTTGAAGACGAGAGGGCACCTCTGCCTCTGAGTCTAGGGGGGAATGGCCCTCACAATCGGAAGAGAGCTTAGAAGAGAGAGTGTAGAGTTTTGGGACATCCTTGCTGATAATCTTCGCGTTCCCTGTGAAGAAAGAATTCTATTGAGTGTGGTGGCATTAAGAGTACAATTGGATTCTGAAGAAAGGTCTGGGTCTAGATATTATGGAAATTCAAAAGGAAGTCGAAAAGGGAAAAGAAGAAGGATTCCAAACAGTTCTGAACACTCAAAAGAGGTTGAAAAACCCTGTTTGTGGTCATAAAGATGGGCATTGATCTGTGTAAAGTCCAGGGGTAGCAGTGGAGGGAGTAGACGGATGAAGGTACCTGAGTGAGAAAACTAGCAGCAACAATAAAACCAGCCTGGGTGAAAGCATTGAAAGTCATAATGACCCTGGTTTGAAGACAGACTGTAGTCAAGATAGGAGCCTGGAGTGAAGCAAGAGTCCAGCTTATATTTCTAGGGAGGACTGCAAAGGCAAGTAAATTCTCTCCAATTCAGTTCTACTGTGGTTCGAGATAGCCTAGACTGTGGCTTTTCAGATATGAAAAGGTCGATTTAACTGACTGTTCTACTTAAACAATTACTCTAGTTTTTCTTGTTTGAATATTTTATTACTGTAACTCTTATAGTGAGCATTCACTAAGTTATAATTAACATAAAACATTATTGCCTTTATTAACAAGGCACTATTTTATTTACCTTTCCCAAGTTAAACTAAATGTCAACAAAATAAATCTATAATTCTGAATAGAAACAAATGTTTATTTTATTAATGCCAACTGTGACTCCAAATTAAATCATATGGGATTGCCATTGTGTACATATTTCAGATAAACTAATTTTGTTTTTTTAATATCAAATACATAAGGAGAGTAATTAAAGCATTTTTGCCCTTCTCTGCTGGGTCCTATATGCATAGACTTAGAAGATAATTAAAATGAATTTGCTCAACTCAAACAGACAACATAAAAATATGATGGTAGATAGACAGATGGGAAATAGAAGAATAAACAGATGGCCCTATTACTTTAGAAAAATAAAGTAAAAACTTGCTTGCCATTCTAATTAACAGTAAACATCATGTTTAAACTTTCTCCTTGGATCAAAGATCCTATATAATAAAAGCTCAGTATGCAAATTGTCCCCTCGACCAGGAGGTCATCCAGGAGTTTGACCAGGGGGTGGGGCTGCCCGGGGCAGGTGGGGGGAGGGGGAAGGAAGGCGGGGGAGTACCTGGCCGGCAGCTGGCAGCTGCTAGAGACCCTACCAGTGCACAAATTTCGGGCCTTTAGTAACAGCATAAGTGCTAAATGATAGTATTATGACATATAGTCCTTAAACCAAAAACAAATACAGAGCCTATTTCAAGATTTTACTTAAGGTCTTGCACAATTTGAAAGACTGTTGATATTAGTAGCTTTTATGTTTATAGCTGGAAACTGATAAAATTTTATGATGAATTGATTTATAAATCAAAGAAATCTAGGAATTATTTTTCCTACACTATTCAAGACTGAGAATACTGGTTTTAAAGAGACTGAACTAATCAGGGACAACTGAAGAGTGGGTTACAAATGTAAGTTCAATACTAGGAATAAGCCCATGTGTGCAGTAGAGGGAGCAATGTTGAAGGGAACTCCAAAGAAAATCTAAGTTATCCTTAGGCTTGATTAGCCTTAGAGAAGAGGCAAGGAAAAGCTTCTGGAGTGTA
Organism: Ia io; assembly: GCA_025583905.1. Taxonomy (NCBI): domain Eukaryota; kingdom Metazoa; phylum Chordata; class Mammalia; order Chiroptera; family Vespertilionidae; genus Ia; species Ia io. The sequence goes on from JAJQQW010000014.1 coordinate 5,954,415, forward strand.
GCAGTTAAGGCCATCAGATACACATATGATGGTTTATTTCAAGCTGGGAAGGAGAGGCCATTGACTGACATGCTTCCTCTTGAAATCCATCAAGATTGGTTCAGAAACTAGAAAGGACTAAGACGCCAATGAAGAGCACCAGAGAAAAGCCTGAGGCAAAAGAAATGAATCTGGTTTGTATCTTTTTTTTAAATCTATGTATTTAAAAAGCCAGCAAATGGAACACCATAACAACCAAAACAACTGGTTGCTATGACACCCACTGCAGCCAGTGAATGGGCCTGATTGGGGGTAGGGCCAGCCAGCCAACCTCCTGTGGCCCCTCTCCCTGGTCAGCCCCGCCCCCAATGGGCCCCCACCACCCCAATGGGCCCCCACCACCCCGATAGGCCCACAGCCCCTCCCCACAGCTGGCCTCACCCCCAATAGGCCCCCCCACCCCAATCGGGGGCAGGGCCCACTGGCCAATTGCCCTCGGCCCCTCCCCGCAGCCTGCTCGGCCCTGATCAGGCCCCGATCGGGGCAGGACAGCTAGCCAACCTCTCACCATCTCCTCCTCCCAACAGGCCCAGCCTAATCTGCCCCAATTGGGGCCATCCGGCCGGACCCCACCCATGCACAAATTCATGCACTGGGCCTCTAATAATAAAATAAAGACATCAATGCTGACTTGACTTTACACTGAATCTATAAATTGGTTTCAAAACATAATTCAACAGAACATAAGAGGCCAATACAGATAACACTGTCATTACTATAGGTGTCCTTGCTTCTGTGGCCTATTATTGGGTAATGGAACTACCTGTTAAACGCTTGGCAATGGTTACCAATGAAGTTGCAACTGGGTCACATATGGCCATTCCAAACTCATATTTCATAGCCATATATTCTGGAGCAGAGAAGGAGAAATGATACTGACCTTTTCAAGAACAAAGACTGTATCTTATAATATCTGTCTTGTCAGCATCATGCAAAATCTGGAACACAGCAAATGATCAAATGAATGAAATGAGCAATATAGCTTGCTTATGCTTTTATTTTCACTTAAATATGATTTTTATTTTACATTAATAATAAAAAATAAGGTTTGGGTATGTTTATGAGGTATGACATAACATACCTGAGAAATCCACTGAGAGCCAATGAGACGATAATGACCAAAAACCCACCAAAAAAAACAACAACACTTTAGCTCAAAGAAATTAAACATAAGCATTGAAAATATAAATAAATTAAGTGATTTAGAGGTAGATTTGGAATCAGAACCATCTGGATTGGATCCCTCATACCCACATAACTGACTTGGACTGTCAGGCCTGTGATTTCACTTTACTCTTTATTTACAAGATAAGTTAGCCTGAAATGGTTTCAGGATACCAACAGGGGACTCGAGATTTCTGGGTCAGAGACAAGGGTCTTTATTACACACAGCACAAAATGGAGTGTAAGTGTCAGCATATTTATATTGGTTATTCCTGCCCCTCAGTCCCACAGGAGCAACATAATAAATCCAGATTAGGGCTAGCTAAGCCTCAGGCTTGCGTTACAGCTGAGAAACACAAAGTCTGAGGAATCTACAGCTTGTATAGTGATTAGCAGCAAGCCTGATCTTCGTCCAAGGGAGAGGGGAGACGTTACCTCATTTCACAATCTTGATAAACAAACCTGAGAAATAGCCTGGTACTCAGGGACTTGACGTCTGGAACACCCAGTATGATCTGTAAGAGTGCAATCGACCAAAGAGGACTTCCTCTCCCAATACTATCTAATCAAATCACTTAGAGTCATTCATTCATTCACTCATTCATTCACTTTCTCTCTTTTTTAAACCACTTTAGTTTTTTATGACCATTCTTATCAAAATTTGTATTCTCTATCCTTTCTACCGGAATAGAAGCTCAAAGCAGATTTTGTCATATTCACTATTACATACCTAGAATTATGCCTTGCTTTATTTGTTTTATAAAATAATTGTAGTTGAATTTAAATATTTATCAGTTAACTAAAAGCTAGGTGTTCTTCCAGATGCAAGGGATATACAGCTTCTACTAGTGATAGTTTTTACCCTATACGCAGTTTATAGTTTGACTTTTTACTACACTATTTAATATTTTTATTTTAACTTTTTTTCTTCATTTCACTTTATCTTTTTCCACCACCATGTAACCCCCTATGCCCTCTTTCACCTCCACCCATCCTTTTCCCCTGGTCCCCACCACACTGTGGTCTGTGTCCATTTCTTTCTCTCTCTTTTTTTCTTTTTTTGGAGGAATTGAGCAATATTTTTTAAATTTTTTTAAATAAAATGGTTAAACACATAGACTTGCATAGAAAATAATAATGCAGCATTAACTGATGTAAATTTCTCCCTACTATTTTTCAGTATATTGTTAAAGGAAAAAGTTAGAGATACAGCTAATGCACCACCCTGTCCCTTTCTCTTCTCTCCCCATCCAAAGTGAATGGTGTCATTTTCATTCATCTTCCTCAACAATCTGGAATGTGTTTTTTTACATAAATGTCATAATACTTCATGGAGTGTTTTGCAACTCACAAAAACTTAATTCCAAAAGTGTTTCCTTCAAGACATCTGTCAGCTTTTCTGGGTCCTTTCCAAATTATTCAAATGACATATTTGTGAGGTGTCCAAGAATCTGAAATGGTACCTGAATAAATTACACTAAAATTACTTCACCAAATTCTGTGTTATGTACTTTCAATGTCCTTTACTTGCACATAGAAGGAGTTTCACCAGTAAGCTCATCTTGTATTCAGACAAGATCATGAGGACTGACTTTAAGACCTTGACCTTTTAAGAAGGTTTTATTTGGAACATTTTTCTTCTTATCACTAATTCACACTTCAGGGACTTATTAACATGTTCTTGCTAATTTCACTTGCAAACTATATTGCAATTGCTGGTATTTACTGCACTTAACCTTCACCTTTCTAAAAGTAACATTAAGGTGCTATTTGCATATGTTAAAATTATTACATTTGAATGATGCCCTGACTATATTTTTAAGTCACTTTTCCATAAATTGTTGTAAGCAGGGAGGGGGGGGGAGCTTATTTTAGCTAGACTTTTCACTTGGTGCTTAAATCTTTTTACATAAACTTGACACCAATTCTACCAAAAAAAAAACAAAAAAAAAAAAAAAAACATTTCTGATAGATCTTGAAACAAGGTGATCAACACCATTCTATGCAAGGTTTTGGCATTTTGTTTATCATATACCAAAAGAAATAAATTTTTAACATGAAGACATAGCTCCAATCTAAATTTCTTGCAGAAAACAACAGCTGGACTTTTTGCAGCTCAGAAAAAAAGATGATGTTTGGGCTCTCATTCCTCAAGGTTTGGAGAATTATTCAGGATCTGGGATGCAGGGCACTCCCGGGAGCTGGATTTCCTTCAAAGTTTACCACGAGCTTGCCAAACTCAAGGTGAAGGGCAAAGTCCTCCACAAGCCTGCCCTCAATTCGGATACCAACCCCAAGTCCCTGGGCTACCCTCATCCTGATAAGCAGGACACAAAGTTTAAAACTGCATGTTAATTATGATTCAACAAAAATAATTGCAAAGAGTTTGGTTCTATTACACAATTGACTAAGTATCATGGACTTGGAACATCTATGACAAGTCATTCTTATTTGCAACCACCAGGCACCGGTGACATTCAGGAACGCAATCCGCTTAGTGCGAAATTGTTTCCTAGTCTTTCCTGGCAACTTTAATCTCTTCACACAAACAAACTGGAGGCACTAACTCAGTTTAGCTGCTTTAGCTCAGTCACGAGACATTTGCTTGATCTAACTTGAATATTTTCACATCACACACACACACACACACACACACACACACACACACATCATGAAATGTGGTCTTGTAGGTAGAACAGTATGACAAATACGTGGGTTACAGGGGCCACCCCAGAAGTTATGGGCCTTGTGCTCACAGAGAACGTGACAAAGCCGGGCATTTTCATTTACACCCTCAGGAGCAGGAGCAGAAGTTTCCATAGTTCTAGCAAACTGCCCAACCTATCAGCAAGACCTGCCACGTTCTGGCTCTGCTATTTATTTCTTATACGTATAGCTAATCATTTCTGTCATCGGAACCACTGCTATGGCACTAAGGGCTGCCTCCACATTATCACTGAGCTTCTTCGCTGAAAGTAGGTTGACTGTCCTACAATCCCAGGCACTTTGTTTATAGACAGAAGACAACTTTTCACCCTTGCATTTCCCCATCATAAGTGTTGCTATTTGGATTGCACCAACTGAACCATCCAAAAAGCGCTTCTAATGCCACTGGTGCCAGACGGGGGGTTTTCTGGGCTCTGCTTGGCAGTGGGGTGGTACCAGATGCTAAAGGCTGGGGTGCAGAGCTGGATGTTAGAGGCTGTAAGGAAAGATCGCTCTATTCAGACTCAATACGACTACCTTCCCATGTGTGTCTCCATCCAAAATAAGGGAAAACATTAAAAACTCGATAATCATCTTGGAGTCAACCACCGTCTGAGGTATGCATTTTAAGTAACATTCAATGTGGATTCACAGATAGAGGGGGAAAAAAACTGTTATTGTCAAGTATTATACACATAAGACAGAAATTTCTATAGCAAAATTTTAGGTAGGTCGAGCCATAGGAAATTAGCATTTTAGTAGGGCGAAAATGGTCAAATATTGGCAATTTTATATGATTCTGCTTAATACTCAGGTTGTAAAATAGAATGACCCTAACTTCTATTGAGAATAATGAGAAACAGCATCATGCAAAAAGCTGACAACAACAGCAAGGCCGCATTTAACGTCACATCATCTATCTCATTTGTCTGGATTCAGTGTCCAGCGCGACCTTAATTTCCAGCTGCTGCTAGAAGACTGTCACAGAGCAGGTTAAACGGTGGCAGCGTCAATCACAAACTTCCTCCACCTCATGCCTCGGCTTCCCGACACTCTGCTGACAAATGATGAGAGTATTGTGAACTCTGCAGTTCAATAACCCAATATCCCTCCAGTAGCTAGCAAGTCATGTGAAATGAGACACATCCTGAAATAAACGCCGGGTTAGAAGCACTGCTGCGGAGCCTGCACTTCCCCCAGGCCCTTGGAGAGCGCCCACAGCTCTCCGCCCCAGCACTTCCTTCCACTTCACAGCGATGTGAGTCACCACGTGACGCCTGTGTCTTTGTGCGCTTGGCATGGGAAGAGGAAGTCAGGGGACACACAATATGGTCAGCAAACTCACACACGGCGGTATTATTCTCAGCCCTTTACTCAGATCCTCCTGTGTTTAGGGAACACACTCTTTTCAAAGCACTGTGTGTGTGTGCTCTGAAGAAGACAAATATGAAAAACCTTTCCCTCAAAGAGTTTACATCCTAACTTTAGAGACAAGATATGAAAGCATGTGTGTTTAAAATAACATTACTTTAACTGACGTTAAGATAGTAGCAAAAGATAGTAGAGGTCTCACCAGGCAGTGCGTGACTGTCAGGTGTATTCATATATAATAAGAGAGGAATATGCTAATTATCCTCATGGCGTAATGACCAGCCGCATAACGACCAGATCATGGATCTGCAGGAGGGTGGGGCAGCGAACTACAAGCTAACGGGGGAGAGCTACAGGAGGGGGCAGAGCAGCAAGCTGTGAGGGGGGCGGGGGAGTTACAGGGGGGCGGGGCAGCAGGCATAGAGCTACAGGAGAGCAGCAGCGACCTACTGGTGCACGGATTCGTGCTCAGGGCTACTAGTGTAGTATAAGAGGAGATTAACGTCAGGATTCAGAAGGGGAAAAGATCTTCACACACTCAGTCCAGAAAAGATTTGCCTGCAAAGTGGGATTGGTGCTTCCTTTAAAGTAGGAGTGGGGAATGTCTGGCCCGCGGGCCGAATGAGGCCCGAGAAATCATTCATTCTGGCCCTGCCAAGGCATTAGGGGTGAGTAATGAAATGTTTGACCAAATAGAGCAGGCTGGTTTTTAAGTTGATAATTTTGTATGGCCAGAGAATGATGTTATAAATGTCCATACGGCCCTTGGCAGAGAAAGCGTTCCCCGCCCCTCTTTAGAGTAAGGTGACCAGATCGTCCCGCTTTTGGCGGGACAGTCCCGATTTTTAACAATTTGTCCCGCGTCCCACGGCGTTTTAAAAAAGTCCCTATTTTTGGATAGGGACTTTTTTAAAACGCCGTGGGACGCGGGACTAATTGTTAAAAATCGGTTTTTTCCCGCCAAAAGCGGGACGATCTGGTCACCTTACTTTAGAGGCTCACGGGTGCTTAGAAGAGGAGAGAGATTACATTTATTCTGGAGGAGATATCGGACATAAGCAAACACAAACATAGTCGCTCCAAACTGTTTTCTAATGAAACATTTTCACTACGTGTAAGTTCACCAATGTTTCCTGTCACATTTTAGTTACTCGAGGTATGGAAATTATATTCCTCAGTATTGCCATCAAATTATTTATTACCATATCCACTTATTTATCAAAAAATATTCGACGTCTTCTCAAAATTCCAATCGGTGTCATTTCTTTTAGGTTCCCAGAAAAAATTAAATTCAGTGAATTTATAGCAGCTTCTTGGGGTGGCTAGAAAAATACATCCCACACACTAGGGAATGAGAGTTCTGTTTGAGTTATGTCGGTATTTCACAATGGAGTCTGAGAAGCCTCTCTAAAAATTTGGTCATCTTCCATTTATGGTTCTATGACATGTTTACTATATAAACATGTTCTGACTTTTATTTCTTCTGAGTCCACAAAGAAACATGAATGAAAATCAGTGAAGACACTGTCTCCAACATTCTGTATTGTCACCTTCTGTCCCCAACCATAGCTGGTGACCCCAGTTCCAGGATCGATTCTGACAAAAGGCAGGAGGGATTTCAGTGGACTATCTTCATGGAACGTGGAGTGGCACTTAGTGCTGTATTGCCTTCCACTCAGAATGATTCTCGGTCAACTTATCAGAAATTAACCTAAAATTCAGTTTCCCAAAGTAACAGTGTCAAGTGATCAACTTTTCTTCTTTGCCAAAATGACCAATATACTAACCAGAAACATGCTCTTTTCTCACGAGGTTAAAAGGTGTGTGACATTTATATTGGATGCACAGCCTTTACATAGATTTTCATTAAGAAGAAGATCGTAACATTTTGAGAATTGTGCTCTTGACCTTTTCCCTGGTTTTTATGCTGCTCCTGCTGCTCCTGCAGCTTGAAAAGCTGAGTGGAAAGAGGAAGCACTTTGCTGGGAAAAGAAAGAAAAGACTGAGCACAAAAAGCAGCCTGGGCTACTGATCTCAGAACCGAAGGCAATGATGAGGGGATTAGGGACCAGGAGATGGAGGATGGGCAGTGGAGGGAGAAGATGCACAGGGGGGGGGGGGGTGAAGGGGGAGCTAGGCAGAAAGTGGAAGAGTTTGCAGAAAGAAGAGAGCTCAACAGGGGCAACTGGAATTTAGAGGAACTGAAAGAGAACAGCAATCGAGGAGGAAAGGGAGTCCAGAAATGTAGGAGCAAAGGGAGGGAACTCACAGAAAGAGAAGTTGATCGACACAAAGTTGAGGAGAGGAAATGAGTGGTAGGTGGAGGTAGACTAAAGGACAAAGAGGACATGGGCTAAGGGGACAGTGAAAAATGTGCGTTCAAATTGCCCAAAGCAGCGTAGGCCCTAATAATCCATCATATAAGTTGCTATAAACATCATAAATATTTAGAAGTAAAGAGGTTTGGGTAAATTGTTAACTTAGATAAATTCTTCACATGTGTTAGTCAGCAAGAGATAATAATTGATCAGTGGGCAAAATGGACGGCTTTCAGGAGAACATCCCTGGGAATTTATTTCAGAAATGAACACACTTCATTGCACACATTAAGCATCATTGTTTGAACAGCATGTGCTTTGAGTGCCAGCAAGAGCTTCCATTCATCATCTGCCCTGCTGTCGTACAGGTTGTGTTCTTTCCCTTCACTTTACTGCCCAAGGCCCATCTGTTTCTTAAGACACGGCCATAAGGGGTAACGCTGACGAATGACAAGGTCTTTGTGGATGCTAGCTGGCTGGTGCAGGAACCCTCCTGTCCTCACGATCGCATCTTCTCTACAGGGTGCGAAATTTCTGCATGAAAGTGTTAGCATCTACGAATTTTCAAAGCACCATTAGGTAAAGAAACATTATCTGTTTGTTTGTTTGTTTTAATTTTTATAGGAAATTGGTGTTCCAAGAAGATAAGTGAGCCGTTCAAAGTCATAATGTAAGAACTTCAAAACGTTGAACCTTAAGCCAACTCTTCTTGCAGAAGAGCCGACACTGTGTTTGTAACATCCCAATGCACCATTCCCAAATACCATTAGAGACCTGTAATTCCTATCATCTATCTCTAACAATAATAACATTTTCAAGTGGGAAAATAAAATTACTAGGACATATGTGATGACTTGAATAAACCTGATTGATTCAAAAGTTATTCCTCCCACATTTCCTTCCCAAACATAGACATCTATTAGCTTCTCCTAATAATTTTTCCTACAAATGTGGTAAGTAGTTCTTCAGTTCAGTAATGCTCAAGCACATATGACTGAAATAAGAAAAGAAATTATATGGATAATTTATTCAGTTATCGTCATCTTAATCATTTACTCCAAAAAGAAAAACAACTCTTTTTGGCAGGTGAGAAGAGGTCAATAGGGGAAAGAGGGGACATATGTAATACTTTCAACAATAAAGATTTTAAAAAATAACAACTTTTTTATGGTGTGAATTATATAGCCATCATGTTATAAGAAATGGAAAAGCTAAAAGTTACTCTTATGATTTAAACATATATATTGACTAGAGGCCCGGTGCATGAATTCGTGCACAGGTGGGGTCCTGCCAGCCCTCCCTGATAGGGGCTAATCAGGCCGGTCATGGGGAGGGGATGTGGGAGTTTGGCCGCCAACCCCACCCCCAATGGGGGGGGGGGCATATCCAGGGTGGGGCCAGCAGGGGGAGGGGCTGCGGGCGATTGGTTGGCTGGCCCTGCCCCCTGGTCGAACTCCCAGTTGAGGGGACAATTTTCATATTAGCCTTTTATTATATAAAAGGTACCCTATACAAAGGTACCCTATTAACAGACTCTGATATCATTCTGGCCTATTTAGAACAAAGTTTTAAAGAGGGCCAGATGACACAGTACACACCATGGGTTATGTTACAGAAAAAGAACCCCAAACTTATTTTTTTACAAATGAATTACTCATGTATATCAAGGCAGTTTGACAAACATGGCATTGTCCACAAATAGAATTTTCTCAGGTCTTATGACTACCAAGTGACAGAGCAGAAACTTGAATTTCTGGCTTTAAAAGGCAGTGTGCCATTTCTAAAATAAAAGAGGCCCTTAGACTATTAAGTACACTTTCACTTTACATTTTATTGAATTACTTGTTACTATTATTTCTTATAATATTATTATTAACTGTCTTCCTTGAATTATTGTGAACTTGTTTTGGCAAAAATTCTTCAGCAACACAGGGCCTAGTACTTTCCAATTCTAATTCTGATTGTTTCCATCAATCCTGTTCACATAATCTCCGTCTATGATCTGGAAATATCCACTTTATATCAACCAAATTGCTATATTATTCCCTTAGGACCCTCCCAAATATTAGTTCCAAATCCTACGATCTTTTTAAGTAGTGGAACCCTTTCAGTCTGATGAGATTTTTCGTCTCCAGGGCACATAGTTTTATTTGTTTTCTGTAGAGCTGTCTTTTAAATATTTTTGAATACATGGTTAATTTCTGAATGCACATTACCACGCTAGCAGCCTCCTATCTTCCGTTGTCAATGTACATAAAGGCTCGTGTTGTCTGAAAACTATCATCATCGTCATCGTAATCATTTACTCCAAAAAGAAAAACTAGAGACTCTGCTTTTTAGATGTGCAGAGTTCAAAGCCTTAAACAGATGACGGATGCTGAATACTTCCCTGCAGAGTGAATGTGGCTTAATCACACCAAGGATCTCCGGAGAAAGGCAGCTCTTGTTTTACTCAGCGGGTTGTCCTCACTTCCTTTTATGAGACGATGGGCACTGTTACTTTCAGCTTACCAACATGTACAAATGCTTTTCTCAATTGCCTCTTTCGTTTCCGTAACTGGCTCTCTGCTTATCCTTGCTGAACAAAATGCCCGGATCCCAGCAAAGAAGCCCTTTGAGACTGCTTAGCCATTGCCCCTGACAGTCAGAAAAGGACCCCAAAAGGATAAACTGCCCAGCACCCAAGTGAGAGGCAAGCTGTCCATTGGCACTACTGAAGGCTTTTAGGGATTCATGGAGCAGACTCTCCAAAGGGGAAGCTAGTATCTGGCTCTGCCTTCATTGGGCCTTCACAGTGTGGCTTCATTATGCCAAAATGAAAGTAGAAAGGCTGTTGCTATTAAAAACAAATGGAGTAGATCCTTGCAGTGTTCTAGAGAAAGAGAAGAGGAAGTGGGACAAAGGAGTCATGCTGAGAGTCCAGGCCTTCTGGGTCAGAAGGGCATGTCTGGGAGTGTCACTTGGATGTAGAGCCTACAGTGGGAGGCCTGGCTACCAAGGAAACTACACCATATGGGTAAAAAGGGGAGACCTAGGAGAGACAGCACAGCACTTCGGGAAAGTTACAGATTGGCTTGAAGCAACCCTGTGCTCCTGCTACCCTTCAGTCCCCTGCTATCCCCAAGATACGCATCCCCCAAACCTACACATGCACTTTGCAGATGTGTGTCCAAAAGTACTAAAAGCTACTGGATATGCAATAAACACACCTCAGTGCTGTTTGTCTCACCTTCATCAAGTGCACTGCTACCAAAATTGGCTATGTTGCTTGTTTTTACACCCCCTTTTAGAAAGCAATTGTTTTTATAATCCTTGCACTTTTGTTTAAAAGCATATTTGCAACATCGGGCCCTCCTGGGTCTTGAACCAGATTTAGCATCAAGAAGGCTATGTCATCAGGGAACAGAGAAAGTGAAGTCAGTGCCAGGAGTGTCTGATCTTTATCTCTGCCTCCAGCTCTCCAGGAATGCTGAAAACACTTTTTTCCATCGAAGGGTATCTCGTCCGTCCATCAGAGGAGGGCAGTTTCAAAAGGGAGAGAAAGCAAGCGGTATCAACAGCATCAGAAAGGAGGAGTACTGAACACAGACCACGGAGTTTGCCACCAAGTAGACACAGCGACTTTCCTGGCCCAGGTCAATGATGGGAGACGAGCATGGACTACGGAAGGTGCAGCAATAGAGGCCTGTTTCCAGACTTGCCCAACTCCAAACTGTTATGCAACCATCGCCAGGATGATCTTCCTAAATCAGGATCTTTTCTCAAACTACAAGTCTTTCAGTGGCTTCCTGTTTACTACACGGCACCGTGTACCTACTCATCTTCATTCTAATGCATGCTTCAAGTACCACTTTTCCCCAGCTGGCTGAAAAAAACCCTCTTCTTCGGGCTCCACTACACCCAGTACACTCTTCTCTTGTATCACTGACAGCATTTAATTGCATTTACATGTTTTCGTGATTACCTTTCTTAACAAATTTTAAACTCTTTAAGGGTAAACACAGTGACTAGCACATTGTAGAAACTCAATAATTAACTGTTGAATAAATAAGAGAATAAGGAGAGGGAAGAATAGAGAATAATGAAAAAAAGGATACCCTCACCTCCAAGTAGGAGGGAAGAAGAGAAAGATAGATAATTGTGTACTAGGAAACAAACTAAAGTAATGATGCAATAGGAAACCAACAAAATGAAGAAAAAAAACCCTCCATAGAAAACTAAAATCTGTACAGGAAAAAAACATACTGTATACAAATAGGATAAACTTGGAGCTGGTATGAGCAACAAAAACTCTGTGCTTGTCTCCAGGGACGTCTGGACGCATAACGTTAGCCCTTGGGTAGGACTGAGACAAAATGTCCTACCGAGGCTTTTACAATGTGCACTTTGAATGCCAACACTTCCTTAGTGGCACCCAATAGCAAGTTTTCCACACTGTTTATTGAGAATGCGATGTGATGGTCTGCCTCTGGTTCAACCAGGCCTAAGCCTATGTTAGCTACTGACTGGTAGTTTATAAAAGATTCCTCAGGAAACTGTCGCTTGGCTGCCCTGAGGCAAAAGGAGCTCATACATGTCTCAGTGAGTCATAGCCAAAGACAAGGCACATCCTGTGAAACTGAGAAAGGACATGAGGGCTGTGCCTGGCCCTCGCTGATGCTTAGCTGGGCTCTCTTTCTCCTGATGAGCCACAGCCTGTACTTCTATCACAGCCACATATGAACACACCCTGCGGAGTCCTTCCCATTCTCCAGCTCCGTGTAACGGCTGCCATTGGCACATTGAGTAGAGTATCAAAGTGACCCTGGACTCTAATTTAAATAACGGCTAAGACTTTGGGGAAAAGACAGCTGAGAGAAGGAGAATGCACACCTTCAACGATGAGCTGAATCCCAGGCCATTCTGGTTGGAGGTTACGCAAATGCTGCAACCACTGACCGGAGGAAAAGCACATCAGAACTTGGAGGTGGAAGTTACTGAACCAAGGACAATCGTTACAAGGGTTTATAGAGAAATTAGGGTAGAGGGGAAGTCAGCCAAGACTTTTGTCACTTTGGCTACTTAAAAAAAAAAAAAAAAAAGTGGCAGAAAGAACTGAAGCTGCCAAGTCCACCGAATTATGGCTGGTCATCCTGAAGACAAGGACCAGCTCCCCAAGGGGAATCAGGCAGATGCTTCTTTTGGTGAGAATGTCACTCAGTCTAAATGAGAATCATTACAGAAAGACCGCACATGTTGCAAGGGGAGGAGACAAAAGACAAGCTTATCACAATAAGGCATCTGTGGCATGATAGCAACAGCTCCCTGGGAAGCCGCCGCTAAAATGCATGTTATGCCTTTAAATCCAACGTGCTACGTCCCTCGTATAACACACTGCTCAATGGAGGAGTATGTTTGGTGCCACTCAGGAGCCTCAATTAGTTGCAGCTTATAGAAAGATGTAATTAGAGGGTCAAACTGCCAGTCTGTAAAGCTGGATAAAGTCAAGGTACATAACACCCCTAGAGCGGGGAAATTAGGCACTAAATGAAACCCTACTCTTGGATAGCAAATGAAATCATCCTTCCACAGCTTCTGAAATGGTGGCAACACTAGCAACTTTGGGTGATATTAAAGGATCCCCTAATGTTACACCTTTGACTCAAGTAATGATTGCTGTTGTGTGTGGAGTGTCCAAATAAGAACAGTTGAATTGTTATTATCAGAACTAGTTAGTTAATATTAATAACTAGAGGCCTGGTGCATGAAATTTGTGCATGGGGGGAGGGGAGGGAGTCCCTCAGCCCAGCCTGCACCCTCTCCAGTCCAGGACTGCTGGCTCCTAACCACTCACCTGCCTGCCTGCCTAATGCCCCTAACCACTCTCCCCTGCCGGCCTGCTTGCCCCTAACTGCTCTCCCCTGCCAACCTGATCACCCCTAACTGCCTCTGCCTCAACCCCCACCACCGTGGCTTTGTCCGGAAGGACATCTGGTCTATCCAGTCTAATTAGCATATTGCCCTTTTATTAGTATAGATAGGAAGAGAACAAAGGGGAGGCCAGACATTGTAAGCATGCTCATCTGGGCAGCTTCACCAGGAAACTACAGCTTCAGGCTCCCTGCCCACTCCCTGCAGATCACTGGGGGAGGGATCAAACAAAGGGGGAGACGGGCACATGTGCAGTGAGGTTGGGGTGACAAAGTGAAGGAGCCTGCCTGTCAGTCTAGCCTGGGGAAAGATCATTGGTTAGGAGGGTGAAGCCACTGCAACAACCCAAAATCTTGGGAGGACAAAATCCCCAAACAAAGAGTTCCCTCTTTCTTGCCTCCTGCTTCCCCCTTACTTTGTCTTGCTCCATGACCCACACTTGCCCATGTAGCCTTATGCAGCTGCATGGCCAATGGCCTTGCGGACCCCATAAGCAATGAACTGCATCCAGGAACACAAGCAAAGCTACTCAAATGCCAGACTGGACTGGACTTTAAGATGGAACAGAAACTCTGGGCTGTGGTCTTTATCCTGGTCCTGCTGAAGACAAGACTGGATTTTTTCCATGGTGGGATGGGTGGATATGGGACCCTGGAGGGGACCTCCTAATTTTGCATCATCAATCAAGCTTCCCACAAAACCCCTTCCTCCCATGGAAAAAGCCATTTTATTCCACCTGGCACTCCAAGAACCCCACTTCCACTGATAACAGAATGATGAAAAAGATTAGGATTATTCAGAAGAAAAGTAATAATAATAAAATGAATTTTTAAGACATTTAAGCTGGGCGGAAGTGTTCACATGGTTAACTTAAAAGGGTATAAAAAAGGAAAAAATTAGATGGAATAGCCACTAAAGTTTTAATGGGTCATTATAAGAAATTATAGGATTCTGCTGCCTTAACAACTCCTCCATTTACCCTCAGCTTGACGAATTTTAAAAAGCTAATGATGACGTAAAAGCAGAATCTGCCGTCTCTTCCAAAGCAGTGCTATTTAAAACAATGAGCATTTAAAAGGAGGATTCTGAGTGGCAAGACGGCCAGAGACTGTTGGTGCAATGTCCCAGCAAAGCCAAGAAGGCCATTTGCAATGGCATGCAAGAAAAACAGCCAGGGTGGCAAAAAAAGTTAGTGAAAGTTCTAAACACTGGTGCACCATATACAAGTAAATGAAGCTTGCTAATGAAAGAGTAAAAGGCAGTGTAATTAAGTTAGTGGAATAAGGTATAATATTCCAAAACAAAAGTATGCTTCAAAGTAGGAATTTATGAATGAAAGTTATGTAACGCTAGAGGCCCGGTGCACTGATTCGTGCACTGGTGGGGTCCCTCGGTCTGGCCTGTGGGGATCGGACCAAAACCAGCTCTCCTACATCCCCTGAGGGGTCCCACTTTGTGAGAGGGTGGTTCTCGGGTAACGCACCCTGGAATTGTCCCCTTCCTCTCTAGTTCCGGGTGCATCACCCAAGAACTGCGGCTGCCAAGTCACTGCAGCTTGGCAGCTACTGCATTGAATGTCTTCCCCCTGGTGGTCATTGCACATCATAGCTATCAGTCAGATGGTTGAATGGTCTGTTGGCCACTTAGGCTTTTATATATATAGATTGTTGCATCACCCTTACCAGAATGTATTACCAGAATAGAGAGGATGTATGAATGAGGAACTCTTGCCTTACCCAACAGGAATGTCAGAGAAATCTGCTCCTCATTCTTTTTTAATTGGGCATGTTAGGTGGGGACCCCCAGAAGTACCTAAACCTACCTGAGTGCTTACTATAAAACAAAACAGGATACCTGGGAAGAGAGGAAGGAGCACTAAAAAATTTCAGGGCTGACTAAAGATGTGGTAAATGCAGGTGAGTTAGTATCCAACAGTTCCTTGTTTAATCATCGAGTAGTATGTGAAGAAAGCTGTTAGGTCCTACAGACTAACTCGAGATTCCACAAAGCCAAATGAGGATTCTTCAACAGCACCATCCATTCCTGATATGGTGTGAGCAATGCAAGTTGTGCAACAAGCTAAGAGAGGTCAGTCTTCTCTGATCAATTTGACTACTGCTTCCTGTTAGTTTCCTATTTGGAAAAAAGTCAAAATCAAATTTGCATTCAGACTCCAAAACTGTGCTTCTGTGGGATAATTAAATTATCTGCTTATCGCTACAACCTGGTGAGAAGAGATGTTGATTTAATTCAATCAAAAAGTACTATTATTCATTGTGTCAATAATATAATGTTGATATCTAAATCTAAAAATCAAGCTAAGCATGATTTCCAAATGTTGGTTGATTATATTACTACCAGGGAGTAGCCAATTAATCTAGTTAAAATATAGGGTCCAGAATAAATGATAAAATTCTAAGTGATGAGCCAGAACTACCAGCAGCATTCCTCTACAAATCACAATGATTTATTGTCTCTCTAGCTCCAACCTAAAAAGAAAAAGAAAGGAGGCACAAAGTTTGCTTGGTTTCTGGAGAAATCATACACCACATCTGCAAATTTTATTGGCCCCTATTCAAAGGATAACAATGGAAAGAGCTGAATTTGAATGATGCTTTTCATAGCATCAGGCTCTCTGGACACTTCAAATGGCCATTGACCCATGTAACCCCCTCTAACCAGATGCTAAAATGATATTAGAAATAGAAGCAGCGAGGAAACTCAAGCTGGCTAAAGCCTTTGGCAAAAGCCCATACTGCCACCCTGCAGTCATGAAATTTGGACCAGAATATAACCTAAGGCTGCCTCCCAAGCAGCGTGATTCACAGATTGTCGCTCAAAGTTAGAGCCAAAACTCACTCTGGAAGGCAGCTGCATTGCAACTAGTTGATCATTTCATTTTGACTGAAGAAGAAAAATACGACTCCACTCAATGGGCAAAATTAAAAGGGATAATACTTAGGGAGCAAGATAATAAAAGTAGCACAGTATCCTATCTAATAAAGAGAGAATATGTTAATTGAACTCACGCCATTGCAAAGATGATGGCACCCACAGCCAATAAGGAGGGAATATGCTAATTTACTGCCCCACCCTCAAAGATGGCGGTGCCCACAGCCACAAGATGGCAGCGCCCAGTCCCCTCAGCCCCACGAGCTTGCCTCCGGAGTCCCCCAGTACCCGCAGCCCCCCAGCCACCCAGGGCCGGCCTGAGGTGTAGGCAAGCCTCAGATGGTGCCTGCCCAGCTGCCCAGGGCCGCCCGAGGCTCAGGTCACCTGGGCCAGCAGAGTCTTGCACTGTCAGCAGTGGCAGCAGCAGAGGTGTGATGGGGGCATCGCCTTCCCCTGATCACCAGGTCACCTCCCGCCCCTGAGGGCTCCCGGACTGTGAGAGGGGGCAGGCTGGGCTGAGGGACCCCCCTCCAGTGCATGAATTTTCATGCACCGGGCCTCTAGTGTATTTACACTAATTTTAGTCAGTGTGTAACAGAGTGATGCTCAGGCTCTCTGCCTCCATCTTGTTCAATCCTGCTTTGTTCCCATGGCCTTCAGGCCAATAGCTTCCCATAGAAATGCTGATTATCATCAGGGGAATACTGCTCACAGCTTAGGTTTTATAAAAACAGCCCTTATCAGAGGGTAACAATCAAATCTTGATTGTTTATCAAGATTTTCAAGAACCTCCTGGCAGACTCACATCAAGTAGTCACCAGATGTCACCAGACTAAGCTTCCCCAAACCCCTGCTAGTGCCCAGCTGTCTTGCAATGGTCAGTCACTTCTTGCCCCTCCGATTACCCCTTCTCTTGACATAAAATAGACCTGAACTCTGTACATTCTTAAGATGGATTGGAGGAACCACTAGGTCTCCCAACTTTTCAGATGTCACCTTCTCAATCAATAAAGCTTTCCTTATTCCCAAATCTGCCATTTTGAGTTTTGGTGTTTGACGTGTTGGGCACACAGACTTCAGCCTGGTAACACATAGCCAATAGATTGGCCATCTGGGCTGTAGATGACTAGAAGATAAGAGAAACTCCAGTGGAGGAGACATTGTTATAAAAAACCTTTATGGACTTCTAGAGCAAACAAATGAAAGTGGAGTAAGCTGATGCCCATTTAAAAAAAAAAAAAAAAAAAAACCTTATGAATTCAGAAAGATGCTAGAACTAACAAAGAGCCTGTTTGCTTTTTGCAAGTAGTTTCTTGGATGGTGATGGATGTTAACTAGGCTTATTGTGGTGATTATTTTGCAATATATACAAAGATTGACTCATTATGTTATACACCTGAAACTAATATAATGCTGTATGTCAATTATACCTCAATAAAAAATTAAAAAAGGAACAGTAGTTCCTTGGGTACACAAAAATGCATTATGATGGAGACATTCAATCAATCAACAAAAGCATAAATACTGTATATCCCACTGTGTGCTCAGAAGCTCAAAAAGTAATTAACAATTGCTCTGTGTTTTTTTAACAGTAACATCAGAGATTAAAAGCAGCTCTGGGGTACATATTGAGAGGATCCACACCATAGCTGGCAAATGAATTACATTAACCCATTAGTAATGGCTCCAGGTATATAATTATGGGTCTTGACCAGGAGAGATATTTATTCTAGATTTGAATAGACATTCCAGATAACTGAAGCACGTGCCTCTAACACTATTAGAGGCCCAGAGAAAAAATATATAATTTCAATTTGGCTCTCCACTTTTACATCACTGATGAAGGAACACATTTACTGCAGGTGCAGTAATAGAGTCGGCTAAGATGCATCATATACAATAGACTTATCATGCAGTTTATCATGCACAAATTAGGGAACTAAATGAAAATTAAAATGTACAATTAATCATGTACTTACCAGAGGGATAGCATGAGCAAGATGGCATAATAGAAAGCCCAAGACCCTCCTTCCTTCCATGGGCACACGGATTCAACAATATGTGGACCAATGTCATTTGTGAGAAATCCAGAGACCAACGGAGAGGCTCTTACGCCCCAGGCAAGCACAAAATCCCATCCCAATAAAGTCAGTAGTAAAACCTGTGGAACCCTCTTCCCATGGTCCCTTTCACCTGGGCAGCACCACATCCTCATGAAGAAACCCCCAGCGCCCAGTGCATTTGTAATTTCATACTGTTTTCCATAAGGCCAGAGAGGCACAAACAAGGAAGGGACAGTCTGAATGTCACTACTTGAGAAGAAGGAAAAGAAGGAAATACAGGTGTGCTAAGAGAGAAGGTATCTGCTCTGGCCTACACATTGAGACCCATCATTTTGAGAATGGCAGAATTGAATAGCTGGAGCAGAAGTAAAGAAGAGGGCATATAGTAGATGAAAAATCCTAGAAGGCTCTTAGTCTCCTCTGGGCAAGGAGACCATGGAAAGCCTAGATCAGATTCAGTGGGGCCTCTCCAACCAAGGAAAGTGACTTAATGTCAGAGAAAATGGCTATTGCATATGCACCAGTGAAGGCAGGATCTGGGCCATTTGATACTTAACATCCCATGAAGAAAATTCCAAGTAATGATGAAATTTCTTAGCTCTAAACACTTCATTTTATTGCTTGAATTCTTTAAGAATCTAACTTATTTGCTCTTTGACCAGGGTTTTAAAAATGTCTAATGTTGGTTAACCACTCAAATTAAAGCAGAAAGAGGTACACAGCGTAGTCATTAGGAGCTCAGTCTAGGAACCAAGTCTGGTCATACATAACAACCCTCCTCTCTCTAAGCTTCAGTTACCTAGTCTTTACATTAGGGCTTGTCTCTTGAAGTTTACATGAGAATTAAATAAAATTAGGCATGTAAACATCAAAGCATATTCCCAGGTACATAGCAAGTACCAGATCACTATTATTTTTTTAAATGTATTTTTATTGATTTCAAAGATAAAGGGAGAGGGAGAGAGAGATAGAAACCTCAATGATGAGAGAGAATCATTGATCGGCTGCCTCCTGCACGTCCCACACTGGGGATCAAGTTCACAACCCAGGCATGTGCCCTGCCCAAGAATGGAACCATAACCCCCCTTGTTCATAGGTTGACACTCAACCATTGAGACACACTGACCAGAACACATTTTTTATAGCTTCTTATGATAAAACATTGATATGGAACATGAATACTAAATTAAGGTTAATGGATATGGTCAAAACAGTCATTTGGAATTTTTAAAGATATTTTCTTAATTAAAAGATTATACCAAAGAACTTACTAGTATATGCATAGCACATGGACAAGCAATAGTGCGGGGAAGGCGTGGGGAGGGGTTGGGAGCGGGGTGAAGGGGTTCAATTGGGGTGGGGAGGAGACATCCATAATACTTTCAACAATAAAGATTTTTTTAAAAGATTATATGATCATAACTCTTTCCAGCTATGGCTAAGCTCACAGTAATAACTTAAGATTAAGTTTTCATTATATACATAACAACAATATGGACTTTAGATATATGAGAAGCAATAAAGATAATCCGGGATTGGTCACATAAGAAATACTCAAGGAAAATATCCTACTAAAGATGAAAAGTAAAACTGGATGGAAATCTTTTTCTCTCAAAGCTTAATCACATTCACTGTTTATTTCAAAAAGGAGAAACAACAATTATAAGGCAACAACAAGAACAGGGCAAACTTCACAACACGGACTTTGATCCTGATACAATCCAGTCTAGTCCCTGTTCTCATCACACCAACCCAAAATTGGTACTGGAAAAGGAAAATGATGGATAAGCAAATCCTAAGCATCCTTATTAACAATCTCCATCCCCCTTCCTTATTGCCATTGCAGTGGGAGGGGTGGGGAGAGGGGAAGCAACAATTTCACTCAAGAAATAATTTAAGAAAAGTCATCAAATATGCAAGATTCTCTCTATCACCACATGTTCTCATTAGAGTAAGATAAACGGTTGGAGATCCTCACTTTGGTATCTCCAGCCTAGGAGAAAAGCGGACGGGGAGGGGAAAAAATGGCCATAATCACACAAGAACCAACAAACCGTGGTTTAGAGCATTGCAGAGGAATAGGGAAAACAAACTCGCTGAGGGAACACGAAGCTAATGAATATAGTACAGTGATTCAATAGAATTCTATAAAACAAAGAAACTTCATTTACAACCAACAACAGAAGAATCTTATAAACCTAACACTGAGCTAAAGAAGAAAATCCTTTAAGAATATATGCATTTTAATTCCATGTTTTTCAGGAGTGCATATATAGTCTATCATATAAACACTTCTTTTTACTTTAAGGCTTAAAAATGTTAATTTATTTGCCTATATTTTGATGTAGGGACATGGATTTCCCTTTTCCAGTATTGGTCTACAGATTAGGGGTTTGTTTGTTTTTTTCAATTTTTTCATCATTGATCATTTCCAATGAGGAACAAAAACTTTAAAACAACTGTGAAGCAAACAGTGCACAGTCCTTCAAGGGATTAATCAATTTGTTTTCTTCCTTCTACTGCTGTCTCAATCACATCAGACTTGATAATAAGATTCTTTTTTTCCCCAGGAATTTGTCTGTATCAAATTTTGCAAAAACACCCAAATTACATTTTATAAGAAAGTCTCTTCCTTATCACATCACACTAAATGAATTTTTAAATGTTTAATCAAATAATGGAATCATAACTTCCACAGCTGTCAAAAACATGTTTAGGAACAAACACAGCTTAATCTGGTCAAGCATATAGCCCAGTTAGTGAAAGCAGATACATGGGAACACCAGAGAGAACCTGACTAGTCACAGGTCACAGCAGAAGTCAGTATATTCTACAGATGACAGATGGAGCATCAGTTAACTCAGCAGGCTCCTAGAGTGAAAGTCAGCTAAGAAAATGATGGAGAGTAAAACTGAGGTTATGTAATGATAGTAAAAGCAGAGGAAAATGACAGAAAGGTAAATGTAATTTGAAAAAAAAAAAAAAAAAAAAGATCAACTGGGATGAGGGGGGTGTGAAAGGAACAATGAAGATTCAACAAAATATATTTAGCCTTCCTGAAGTTTTAAACTCAAATGGTGCAGGAAAAGTATTCAAATACATAATAGTTTTTTCATTAAATAAAGAAAAGCCTGAATCTGTAAATAGAAAGGCATAGCATCGTCCAGGAACAATTAATATGAAATAATCATCAGTGATCTTTTTTGTTTAAATCCTAAATTATACTGAATTTCCAAATCAAGACATCTTTTTTGAGACACGAAGGTGGGGGGAGGGGAATTAGTAATTTAAAAGAGAAAAAGATTAAGCTGGCCTCATAACACTCCAAGTGATGTGCAAGGTCAGAAATAATAGAGCAACAATGTATACATTTCTGAGGTAAATAAAATGTAAACCAAGAATTTTAGACCCAGCTAAATTGTCCTAGATTAGAGATTCAAAAGTATATGAATGATATAAAGTTTGACAATATAACACAATACTAATGCCTCTCATAATTTGTGTGTGTGATTTAAAAGAGATATTTTAGAAACTAATAATCCCCATAATTAAGAAAAAGTTTAGCAATTCCTTTTGTTTACCTGTTTCATTTCCTTCTATTAAATTCAAGTAAAATTAAAATTAATGAATTTCATTGTTTAATAGCATGTATCTCACCGCACTTTATAAAAACTATTATTTCTGCCTACCCTTCTTTCATTACAATACATAGAAAAAATCTGAAATTGTAGTTATTTCATATTAACTCAATCATTATTTCTGGGTGGTAAAATTTGAGATTTTTTCCTGTATGGTTTGAACTTTTTGTAATGCATTTGAATGTCTTTGTGATGTATTTTATAAATACAATAACAGCATTTTCTAAAAGAAATAATGGTTAGAACACAAGAAATTTTTGTAGATGCAATAAAGATAAAATTTGCCTGATCATCTTGACCTTTGCTCTAACAAAACCCTTCATTTTCAGTGTTATCCAATTGATCAATGTTTTACATCTGACTGCATAACAAACACACTATTCATTTTTTTTTCAATAAAGTAATAATAATAAAAAAGAATGCCATGCTAGCAGCTAGCCCTGCAGAAGAATTTTGGGAATAAATGTCCCTTACTAATTCCTTGTCAAGCAAAAGTACTAATTGACTCTAGAAGAACAACTGGTGAGGGATGAAAGGAAATTATTTGAAAGGACTCGAGGCTTTACCCTCTCAGAAATCGCATAAATGATGATTATTCTGTACCTTGCAGACTGAGTGACTGTAATGTACTCTGTTTAGGATGCTATTGTATTTCTCGGGTGGGTGCAGATTATTCTAGCCTACCCAAGGTCACAGACACCCTGGGAGCCTGCCACTAATCCCAAAGCATTATGTAAATGCAGTAGATTAACAACTAACCCTGTATCTGGAATGTTAAAAATAAAAGTTTTTGAAAACCTTAAATGGTCCCTTTTATAGGTAAAAAAAATAATAATAAAACCTTTTTAAGTTAGAAATAAAACGTCAAAATGTCAATATTGTCAAAACAAATGTTATCGTTTCAAATCTGAGAAAAGAAGAAAGCTTTTTTTAAGAAGGGCAATTATTTCTCGCCTTCACCGAGTAAAGAAAAGGCTTTCTTTTTAATGACTGTTTATTGCAGGTGTGGAGCTGAACTGAAATTGTTTTGTTTGTGACCATGGTGGAACTATGGGAAATCCTCGAAAGGTCACCCAACTTCCCTAGGTAACGAGAGCAATGACAATGGCCTACCCTTCCTCGGGGGAGTTGGGTGGCCTTCAGTCTCCCCAAAACAATAACATAAAATCATTTGCAGGAAAAAACGCCAGTCCAGAGCTCAGACCTGTAAGGTACTTGTAACTCCAGTTAGCATTCTAGTTAACATTCACACTATGACTTTAAATCCCGTTTAATTTCCAAATCTATGCTAACACATCATACGGTTTTCTAGTAGACATATATGTAACGTTACTTCAATGCATGGGAAAGAAAGACTTTAAATAATGTGGTTTAATCGTTGTTCCTTTAGTTTTCGATCTTTCTTCTTAAAAAATGAGATATGTGACATAATATGCCTCTATCTTCTTTTTTTTCCAAGTGGGACCATCTCTTCTCTTTTCTGTTTTCGTCAGCATATGAACTTGTTATTCCTCTTGAGGAGACTGGATAAACTGGGAAGGGTAGGGCATTGTTGTTGCTGTTGTTGTTGCTATAAAGTTTGTCAACGTTGCTGAAACTCAAAGCTGCCAGGACTGTGTACCAACAACACCACTGAAATCCACTAATCGGTATCCACAAACAATTGGAAGTGACTAACCTTAATACACTGGCATGTAGAATCAGCATATCTCATCATTTTAATGTTTGTTATCTACTTGGATAAATAAGCTTTTTAAATTAAATTTATTGGGAGTGACATTGGTTAATACGATCATATAGGTTTCAAGTGCACAATTCTATGACACATGATCTGTTAAAAAGTATTTTGAGTTAGTTCTTTCACATCAAAGAATCACTTATTTGTGTTCTTAAACATTTAGATCAGTGGTTCTCAACCTTTCTAATGCCGCGGCCCTTTAATACAGTTCCTCATGTTGTGGTGACCCCCAACCATAACATTATTTTCATTGCTACTTCATAACTGTAATTTTGCTACTGTTATGAATCGTAATGTAAATATCTGTGTTTTCCAATGGTCTTAGGTGACCCCGCTAGCGGTTCTCAACCTGTGGGTCGCGACCTGTAATTTTATGGTTGGGGGTCACCACAACATGAGGAACTGTATTAAAGGGTCGTGGCATTAGAAAGGTTGAGAACCACTGATTTAGATTGTCTCCATGTTTACTAATTCAAGCAATGATTATTGCTTAAAATAAATTCCTAACATTTAAAATGCTCACTATTAAGTATGCACATGTTTCAGACTTACATATAACCAAACTGTCCTCCAAGACAATCATTAATAGTTCTGCTTTGGCTGAATCCTAGATAGTACTGGACAGTTTATCATTGTTCATATTTTTGGCAATTTACACTTCACCTTGCCTCCTCATGTGTGGTTTTCCTTTCCAGGTTCTGTGTTGTAGCATAAAGAACTAAAACAAAGGAAGCTGTCCGCAACAATGAAGTCACAAACATTAAATGTTTTGCTAGGCGGCTTGGAGTTAGGAGTGAGAGATGAGCTGGGAGGAGAAAGGCGATTGTTGGGCAGTGATTTAAAGGCGCCCACAATGTAAGAAGCACGGACCATACAAACTCAGCCAGGGTTGGATCTAGGGAAGAGATTTAGGAAACTTGGTGAGAAGCAGTTGCCTTCTTGGTCGCTTCCATAGATAAGAGCAAAAAAGAAATGTAATTATTTCTTAAGTTTTGTTGTAAGTTTTAAAAAATCTACTCCCTCATCATTTTCATCTTCACCAGATTTCAGCATATATTTATGTTGTTGTAAAATTACTCTTAGAATGTTTGAGTGATATCTCTTTAATGTGCTGGCAAGCTGCGACTGAGCGACTGAGCGGAGCTACTTTGGGAATGTTATTTCAATGGCCAGGATTCATGAGTCTAAAACACTACAAGGTCAACCAGAAGCACTTCAAAGCCATTTGTAACATTTCTTTTGTTATGGCCTTTAATAGGAACACTTTATACTTAATATTTTATCATATGAATACTACTTTTCTAGTATTAAGAACATTATATTTTAAGTTTTGTCATAATATAAACATCTGGTCTATCCTAAATAATGCTTTTGATGCTGCATGTCCTGGGGGTTTTTCTATGTGGAATTCTTGTATGGTTGATGTTATTGCAGTTTTAATTATGACATATGTTATATTAAATTCATCCAGATAGCTAAAAAATTATCACTCATATTTATAAGGTAAATGCTTCCATAGTGTTTAAGTGGAATTTGAATATTTTAAAATAAAATTTTTTAAAAAGAAAAAACTAGGTCCCAGGTGTGAAAAAAGTACACAATCAACTTCTTATATCAGATGTGCATCAAAAAATATCTCTAGCCGAAACCGGTTTGGCTCAGGGGGTAGAGCGTCGGCCTGCGGACTGAAGGGTCCCGGGTTCGATTCCGGTCAAGGGCATGTACCTTGGTTGCAGGCACATCCCCAGTGGGGGGTGTGCAGGAGGCAGCTGATCGATGATTCTCTCACATCGATGTTTCTAACTTTCTATCCCTCTCCCTTCTTCTCTGTAAGAAATCAATAAAATTAAAAAAATATATAAAAATAAAAAAAGTATCTCTATCTTTAACTTCAGGTGCTTCGTTAACTTTGGAATATTTGTTGCACACTTATCAGGTGTCAGACGCTGTGCCAGGAACTGCAGCCTCAGCACGAATAAAGATAGTGCAGTGTCTTCCTCACACAGCCCTTCGAGCGGAGAGGCGTTCATTATATTATCAAGCAAATGAAAGGCAAAGTTGTGTTTTTGACAAGTGCTACACGTTGTGATAGACAATCCTATGAAGATGTATAATAATGGTATTTAACCTGAAAATTATTTTCTTTTTATTTGATGAGAAACTACTTGTTTTAATTATTTTTGTCTGAAGCTAAAATCTAGCCACATTTTAAACATCTTTGTTTCCCATAGCAACCATCTTCAAAAAAAATGTGGTGCATGCATAATGGTTACATTTTAGGAATTTAATCTAAGTGCCATTGCAGCATGGGAAAGAATTTGGAAAGAGAAATTGAATTATTCTCTCCAAGGTTGCACCAAAAATATTCCCAGGTAAGGTGAGCACTGGCAAAAAGAGAACATTTTGGACTGAAATGATAAATCAATGAACTTTCTACAGCAAACCAATATATTTGGGGGGGGGGGGAGAGATTCAAATGTTAAAAAAAATAGACAAAGTAAGTGAAAATCTCATGCAAGAAAAACTTTTTTAAAATCCCCTTTGGGAGGAATTTAAAATCTAAAAAAAAATTTATAAATTTACTAGTGTAAATACACTGTCATTTTAAAAGATGATAAAAGTCTGTAAGCATCACAGGCAGATTTTAAACTTTATCTTTGAGATTGGATTGTTAGAATTAAAAGTAAAATGACATCAGACCAGATAAAGTATTCCACAGATGGGACTTGCAGTGAGCAAATGCTATGACGCTTGTCACATCCGTCACTAACATGTGTAAGAGGAGATCAGTCCTCCCCACATCGCCAGTCCAATCCAGCAAGAGAAGGGACTCCAGTGTCTGTGGGTGAACCATTTCCTTTCCATCCAGGATCCCAGCTCCTTCCCTGCAGATTCCCTGTCTCTGCAGCTGTGGCCACAGTTGCACAGACCTGGCTGCCAGCGATGACCTGCTGTGCACACACGGATGCTTCCCCAGACTGTTCTACTGAACCAAGCGTGCGTGCTTGCGCAGAGTTGGCACGTGTGTGTGATAAGCTCACTTTCCATCTTTACCAATTTTTTTCAAAATTCAGTCTCCATGTAGCCACATCCCGAGAGGAAGGAGAGGAAGCCACCACCTACTATTCTTCTCAGAGCAGAGCCAGAAGCTGGGAAACAAAACTCAGCATCTCCAAACACTCTCCCATCGGAACGAGTCCAAGCAAAGCTGGCACCTGAGAGGCCCGGGGTGAGGAGGAGCAGAACAGCCTGGGCGGGGATGCCAGGGGAGAAAGAGGACGAGCAGAATGCAAACCCTTCCTTACGGCACATCCAGCTTCAGTGCGCTGAGTGCCCGGCCCGCACACAAATCACTCTTCTCCACTGGCCTCCGTGGAGGGTCTCAGAACCCACCGAGAATTAAGACACTCTGAACTGAGACCGCACGGAGGCTTCATTGCACCCGGCCTTGAGAGCCACAGCAGCGATCTGCCAGAAAATTAATTTTCCACCTCGTGATTCTCTTTGGTCTTCCCATAATGGAACCTTCAAAGATCTATGGGCCTGAGAATTTTAAAAGGTGTCGGCAGTGCTCAGTCAACTAGTTCTAACACAGACCCAGACACCCTGAAATTGGGGGCCGGGGAACAAAGGTTACCTGAAGCAGTGAGGATGGAGGAACCCTTTTAAGGAGAATATGCAAAGAGAAGCACAGTGGCTAAGAACTAAGTCTTGATTAATGCTCACATTTAAAGGATCAGACAAGTAAGAAAGTCTAATGCAGATTCACTGTGTGTGTGTGTGTGTGTGTGTGTGTGTGTGTGTGTGTGTGTGTGATCGTGGAGCGAAAAAAGGTTAGCGTGTGCAACAGTGTGTGTTTCAGAGTCGTCGAGACAGGTACAGCCTGAAGAGAAAAAATTAAACCTGGCAGTCATTCTATTGGTGACAACAGAGAGACTTCATTAGAGTAACATGACAGAGAAACGAAGCTTCCAGAAGATAAGGAGTGAGTGGATGGTCAGCAATTATGGCAAAATATGTCCGCTGATCTTTTGAAGAATATTACAATGAAAGGGCAGAAATCATTTTGAATGTAGCCTAATATTTTCATTGCCTTTAACATTCCCCAAATACTAGATCCAACTCACGAAATCATACTTTCCCCTTTTAACTATTTATTGGGAAACCAATTCTTCTAAAGTAGCTCTGGAATTAAGAATGGCAATTTTCCACAAGCTAGACCTGGTCCCGTGGCTCCTGTCCCATTAAACGATGCGGGGCCTATTTTTAGTCCAAAGAAATAATTTACTTACTGAGAGCACAGGGGGGCTTCGCAGGTCCTTTAACTCAACCCCACTGCAGTCAAGCTCCAAGGAAGGATTCAGGATCCTTTCCCCCGTGAGAATTTATTTTAATGCAAAGGAGAGAAACGTAGTCACTTTAGCTAATAATTTAAAACCGAAATTAACAGCACCTAATTTTTATTTCACTCTTATTCAAAAAACTTTTATTTTATCCTGAATGACAAACCAAAGCTGGACTAGAGAAGTCACGTAGTGTAGCGTGCCTCTGATGTAAATATGGGAGCTATGAAAATCAAAGCAATGGAGAATGGGAAAGCGATGGCTTGCTGAAAGAGACTGTCATTGCCCGAGCCATGGAGGAGCATGGTCTCAGCTAACATTACAAGAGTCGGAAAAGGAAATGAAGCAGTGGTGACGCCATGATGAAGGAAAGGCAGCAAGATTCAGTAATAGACTGGATACTAAAGAGACAAAAGCACAGAAATAGGATTACAGGATAGACATTAAGGCATTTTGACATAATATGGGTATGTATAGAAAGAACTAACTTTATGGCCAATCATAGTACCATAATCTAGTGCTTTAAAGTGTTATTTTGAAAATTAGTAATCATTGAAGGAAATTAAACATTGCAGTTCTATGTAAATTCTACTCTTAGAGAGTTTTTATGCTCCCGCATTTGATGTTTGGGAATGTTGGGTCTTTTGTAGATTAATGGATGTCTATGTATCCTATATAATAAAAGCCTAATATGCAAATCGACCGAACAGCAGAAAGAATGGTGGCACGATCAGTTGCTATGATGCACACTGACCACCAGGGGGCAGATGCTCAATTCAGGAGCTGCCCCCAGCCCGCAGGCCCCAGGCCAGCCCAGGCGGGTGCCAGCAGGGCCGCCCCCAGCCCTGATCACCCCACTGGTTGCCCCACAGATCAGCCCTGATTGCCACCCTAGGCCCCTACCCATGCATGAATTTCATGCATCGGGCCTCTAGTATACATATATTATACATGTATAAATTAGATATATATTTATATATGCATGTATGAAAAAATATATATACCTATATATTAGATATATATTTGAGCCCCTAATTTTACATGAATGTGTATTTATTTACATTTATATGTAAACAGTAGTTTATAATAAATCTCACTAATGACAGTTGTGCCATGTAAGCATAGAGAGCTTAATTTTTTCATTTCAAATTCCATTAACTGATCGAATAACTATACTAGTTGAAGAATCTACATGATTTCTAGATTTGCGAAGTGGTAGTCCAAGTATCTTCCCTAACGGGTACCTTCAGAAGCCAGGTCTTGAGATGGCAGTGTCCCACGACCGAAGGCACCTGGATCCCTAAGTCAGCAGGTAAGTAAGAACCCCTACCCCGAACCACACTGGACTTGGCCTGAGCAGTAAGTAAACATCTGCTGTACTAAGTCAACGAGATCTGAGGGTTTGTTACCATAGTAAAGTCTAGCCTAATGCGGCTAAATAAAAACGGACAGGACCGTGGATAAGCCAAAAGCACTCTGAAAATTCTCAACCAAAGGACTGCCTTCACAAGGGCTTGGGGTTGGAAGTTATGTTACCAGAACCATTCAGAAGACTCTGAGCTGAGGAACTGAAGTTGTCCCCGATAGCATTCCATGGGTATATCAACAAAGTAGAATTAACAAGGTAAGTGTTGATAAAACACACCAAATATGTGCCCCCAAGTCAAAAATCACACAAGTATAACAGATGAAGAAACAAGCCACTGAAAAGCCACCAGGTAATAAAAGCAAAGGATATGCCCAATGACTTCAGATACTGGTATTATAAGACCTAAAATATAACATAAATATGTTTAAATTTTTGAAAGAATAAAAGATTGAATCCAAAATTTTTAAAGTATACCATCTGAAACAAGCAGATTTTAAAATGAAACAAATAATATAAAAATACCATGAATATGTAGAAATAGCAGTTAAAGACTTCTAAAAAGATTATTCCTAAGCAGAAAAATAGATGTAAATAAATTACTCAGAGAATTAAAAAGAAATAAAAGAAAATTTAAGAGACTTGGAGGGTAGATGGAGGTTGAACATATTTTAATCAGAGTTCCAAAATATAAATGGAAAAGAAGCAAACTTGAAAGATATGATGGCTAAACATTTTCCTGAGTCGATGAAAAACATACATCCTCAAATTCAGAAAATATGGTATCTCCCAAACAGGATAAATAATAAAATAAAATAAAAACACTTGGACAAATTTTGGTGAAGATACAGAGTACCAAAGACAAAAAGAAAATTTTAAAGCAACCAGAGAAAAGACAGATTCTCTGGGGGAAAAAAAAAAACTAGTCAGACTTTGTTCAATTAACAATAGATGATAATATTTTGTTAATAACAGCTTATGATCATAGATGAAATGCAAAAATGTTTCACACTAGAAATTGCATTAGTTCAATTCACTGCATTCACAGATTGAAAAAAATACTAGTGGATCATCTTATAAGAGCGTGTTAAAACGGAACATTTTTCTGTTTTACAGAACGCACAAGGAGAGCGACAAAACAGTAGGTCTCATATAATCGCACGTTTTAAAGCAAGAGGCTAGTCCAACTGTGCAGTATTTGCAGAAAAAGTGGTAGAACACTAGTTGGTGATGTCTGGCTCGCCACCTGGCATGAGGGAAGAGGAGGGTAGTGACCGTGGGGGTCAGCTGGTGAAGAGATTGGCTGAGAAAGTTCCTTTGTGGGGTTACTGGGTGCTGTGCACTTCTGACCCCTTCCCGGGAAA
The DNA here is from genome assembly GCA_025583905.1 of Ia io. Taxonomy (NCBI): domain Eukaryota; kingdom Metazoa; phylum Chordata; class Mammalia; order Chiroptera; family Vespertilionidae; genus Ia; species Ia io. The sequence continues at coordinate 5,985,327 of JAJQQW010000014.1, forward strand.
GTGGGAGAAGGTCCTTCAAGCCAAGAGAGATCCAAGACCAGGGAGCTGCTTGATGTGTGTGCTCCTGGGCCGGGAACCCACAGAGGATTCATTCCTCAAACATGCCTGCAAAACACACAGATAGGAGGATGCCACTGGGGCCCTGAGGGAAGAAAAGAGAGAGGTGGGGCTGAGGGAGGGGTGGTGGAACTGTCACTGGCTCCCTGCCATCCCCCCCCCCCCCCCCCCAGAAGAAGCAGCCAGTGTAGGACTTTATCCAAAACGGAACTTCATGGACAGGGGAACAAGCAGACCAAAGAACTTGTGAAAACATAGGAACCAAGAGTCAGAGTTCTACAGGTCAAACTGAAGCTGCTAGAACCTGTAGCACTGGACAGGAACTGGGGCTGAAGGTTGCAGAAGGAAAGCCTCTGGATGTCCAGGAGATGCTTTCCAGAAAAAGAAACAGCAACTTGGAATGTCTGTCAAGTCCCGAAGTGTCTGGGTGGAAATCTGTTACATTCACAAACATTACCTCTATTAATGATCCCACTTAAAGTCATCAGAATCAGGAGACAGACAAAACGTTAAATGAGTTCTTAACAGCAATAGCCTTATATGCACCTTTATTTTTTTTGCTGTTGTTGTTCATTAATTTGTTTTGATGTATATTCAGCATCCACTCAAATAGTTCTAAAGACATATTAGAACATTTTGAAATTAATTTTACTATCCTTAATTATTTCTATTTCTTTTGATGTCATATTGAGTTCATCATTTTAATGAAAATTGATTTTCTCAACTGTCTTATGACCCTGATTTAAATGAAGGAGTGGTTTGATTTGTATGGGTAGCTTATATGGGGTTTTCTCTGCAGTTTTTATTTATTTTTTATTTCTTTATTGATTAAGGTATCACATATGTGTCCTCATCCCCCCATTCCCATCCCAAACCCCTCCCCATGCATGCCCCCACCCGCCTGTTGTCTGTGACCACTGGTTAGGCTTATATGCAAGCACACAAGTCCTTTGGTTGATCTCTCCCCCTTCCCCCCACCCTCCCCTACCTTCCCTCTGAGGTTTGACAGTCTGATCGATGCTTCCCTGTCTCCGGGTCTGTTTTTGTTCATCAGTTTATGTTGTTCATTATTTCCCCTGGATGAGTGAGATCATGTGCTACTAGAAATACACTTATAAGAACCGAAAATGAGACAAGCAATAATGGTTATGCTGAGAGGCAAATGAATCAGTCTGTAGTGAGTTTCTTTCTGGGCCAACTTTAAAAAGTAATGAAAAAACAAGGGGCTCTTGGAATCACAGAGTAGTAGATGCTGAAAACACCTCTGTTCCTAGGGCTGTTGTGACAAAACTGAACCTCAGACCGGGAGAAGGGGGCCTGATTCACTGGTGCTGTTGTTTGCAAACCAGGAAGGTCCTCATGAAGTTAGGACCCAAACCCCTAATGGGAGGGACATCTGTGGCTGGCACCCACCTCTGAGGAGGCTGCAAGAAGGCAGGTTCTGGGAGGGTAAAACTGCCAACTGCATTCAACTGAGACCCGTCAGAAGGGACGCTGTGGCCGGCCGGGAGGTCAGGGGTAGACAAGAAGCAAACCTCTTCTTTCTCTGACTCCCACACCCTGGAGCGCCTCTGTAGGCAAACCCGCAGGGAAGCAGCCGGTGAAGCAGATGTGGGCTGCAGAGTCCCTGCCCCGCATCACAGCTGAGTGTGGAGGATGCGCAGGAAGCTGAGACAGTTGTTGAATAGCCGGCACGCTATTTATTTCAAGTTTAAAACCTGCCCAACAAGATTCTCTACTTACTGGATACACAGCAAATGTATAAAGAGATGCATGGAAAAGAAAACACAAGATTCAAAATAGAGGCTGCTACCTCCGATGGGCAGAGAGAGATATCCTCTGAAAGGGGCACCCGGAGCTCTCTTGAACTTCTCGCTTTATTCTCAACTTGGATGGTGCATTCCTAAGTATTGATTATCTTGTTCTCTAGGCCTTTTGGGTGTTTGAAATATTTCATTAAAAACCAGCCAACGGATGCAATTGTTTTATGGGAAGGACGAAAATGAGTTTACACACTTAAATCCAAAGTCCTGTGAGACCACCGTGTAGTCTCCTGGTGAGTATTTTGTTGACCTGGGATACTCAGTATGAAAGTCCCTAGCTCATGACAACTGCTAGAATAGTGATCTGAGTCAGAGCCTTGAGCCGCTACAAAGTGGGAGGTTTGCAAATCTCCTGCAGATTGGCGCTTGCTCCGGGGAAGGCCATGGGGCCCATGAAGTTCCTGTCTGCTTGCTGAGGAGCATCGTGGTGACGTGCACTCTCCTCATTTACGTGGCAGTAACGCATCTACTCATGAAATGACCCTCCTTCAGAATAACATCTCCTGGCAAGAGAAAGCTTTGAAAAGACATTTGTTTCAGGTTGTTTAAAATTGGAACCTTAAAAACATTGAAATATCTTATTCAACGTTTATAACTTTTACCTGACATTGTACAGATTTATTTTGAAACCTATTTCGTTTTCAACAAGTCTGTTTTGCTTTCCTGTAAGTGTATTTTAAAGGTTTATATTGAACCTATTTGTATAAATCTCATAATGATGAGAAAACAAACATCAGGGAAATTGAATGCATCTTCAAAACCATGTTTTACCTTCAGAAGGCTGCTTGAAACATGAGCATTAAGAAAATTTAATGCTTTTATTAGAAGTCAGTTCAGACTTGTAGAACAAAACTTGTTTGAGAAACAAGTTTCAAATCAATTCACCCATCAAACCTTGGGAGAGTGATATCTCCATCAATTACCAAAAACGGGTCATTATATCCTCCAAATATCTCAACTCCATCTACTTCTCTCCATTCTCACTGCCAGTTACTTAATAAAATCTCGCTTTCTTCTCTATCTTCACCTACTGCCTCAGCCTCACCACTCACTGTTTGGTACATAATGGATTATCCAACATATAATTTTGAATGAATGAATTTTTAATGTCTCAAAGTTGTTCATGCCAAAAGCATTGAGGTAAAGGGTCGAGATTGAGAAGTGGGTAGCAGGGCGTATGGGGAATACAGAAAAGGAGAAGATTCATGAATTGGTGATGGAAATGTTTTCATGTTATATTGTTTTCTTGTTATATTTTCATAATGTAGAATCATAAATTAGTTTTTAAAAATAATACCCCATAGATAAGTTTTCAAAGTGACTGAGTCCTGGCCAGTGTGGCTCAGTTGGTTGGGGGTCATCCATGCATAGAAAGGTTGCCGGTTTGATTCCTGGTCAGGGCACATAGTAGGGTTGCAGGCTGGATCCCTAGTAGGGGGCCTGTAGGAGGCAGTCGATCAATGTTTCACTTTCACACCGATGTTTCTCTTTCCCTCTCCCTTCCTCTCTCTCTCAAAATCAATTAAAAGTCATGAGATTTTTAAACATGAAGGATAGTCTAAACCCAAAAGTGTTCTAATTAGTTCAGAATAATGACAGCCCATTGTTATAACTATTTAAGAGACTAATAATCGTGAAGTCATACATTGAAGAGCACAGAGAGACATACATGGCAGGCAAGCCATGCTTATTCATCAACAAATGATTTATATGGAGTAACCCCACAACAGGAGTCAGGAAATTGAAAATCTTAGCTAAATTTAAGCACAATCATCCAGAGGCATGTACTGCTAGAGGGAGAAATAACATTGTTTTAAAATATGTTTTTACTGATTTTCAGAGAGAGGAAGGGAGTGGGAGAGAGAAAGAGAGAAATATCAATGATGAGAGAGAATCATTGATCGGCTGCCTCCTACCAGGGATCAGACAGCAACCCGGGTATGTGCCCTGACCGGGAATCCAACTGTGACCTACTGGTTTATGGATTGATGCTCAACCACCAAGCACCACTGACCAGGCAAGAAATAATATTTTTAAACAGTTTCTGAAAACAGGGTTAGTAGCTAATAACATTAATATTCCAAAGCAGTCTTCTGAGAGTCGGCATAGACAAATCATTGATTTTTACATTTATCTTCCTTGGGATTCTGTAGTCACTTCAAGGTGTCTTCATGTAATCCACTCATACCAGAGAATGTTTTCAAGGATGTTCTAAATAATTAACCTTCTCACATTGGAATTCAAGTGTCTCTCGGTGATAAAGCACTTGAACACCTCAAAAGCATAATTATAGGCATACCCTTGAGACTTGGGATATATCAAGTTCTCAAAATGAGGGTGGATATTAGAACTGATATAGCAGCAATTAGTTATTATGAATTTTCTCCATTACCCAGCCTATTGGATTGTGTCGGTGAAATGTTAATTCTGCATAAAAGAGTCCACATAATTTCTGATTGCCGCTCTCAGTCCTCAGTCTGGAATTTCTTACAGGATTTCAAAGACAAAGTCCTTAAAACTGATTTGACTTGCTTTTTTTTTTCTCCCACTGTTGAATCAGTTATGAGGTCATGTTGAAAGTGAACTGCATTTTTATAAATAAATAAATTATTTTTGGAGGAGAAATGATCCATTAAAAATAATAAAAAGAAGTCATTTAACTATGTGACTTATAAATGCATGTAGGTTTCATAAGTTTTATCAATTGGGAATTCAAATATAGGAAATAAGCAATGTTGAGTATTCGACATTATGCCAAATACCAAACAGGCCCATAAAGATGCTGTGCATGAAAAGCCGGAGGCACATGATTGTGCATGTACATTCACCAACAATATCCTAATTAATGTAGCTTCTGAAATGCAAAATGAAAACATTTCTATTTTTCTTTTCAATAAATAAATCCATTTAGTAACAGAAATATTTTTGTAACATCTCATTCTACTGGAGTGATTAAAAAGACCAACCCAAGAGAAGTCAAGACTCTCCTATGAGAATGGTCAAATGTCCTACCTCTAGCACTAGCGTATGATACACTGGACAGATACATTTTTTAAATGACACTTTAGTCCAAGGATTTTAAGAAAGATTCTTAACAAACAATGCCCTCTATTTGGAGATTTTTAAAACTTATGTTTAACATTTTTTACTCTAATTAGTTGATTGCCACACTCCTATTTATGTTGAAAATGTGTGAGTATGTGTGTGTAGTTCTTAGATATAGATCATTTAATGGTACAGAATGGTGACCACCATTGTCAAAACCTTTCAATGGCTTCTCATATGCTGCGAAATAATATCTAAAGTCTTTCAGGTCAACAACACCCTACATGGGGCAGGTCTCCCTGTCACTTTGACATCATCTCCCACATCCTGACACAAAGTAGCCCTCTCCTTCTCCTACTACTTACTGTTCCCAAAGCCTTTGCTCATTCTTTCCCTTCTCCTTGCCATGCTTTTACCACGATAGTCATGTGGCTTATGCCCTTACTTCCCTCAAATCCCTGTTCCAAAGTCGTCGTGTTCTTTAAAAAATTGTTATTACACACATGCATGCATGCATGCACACACAACACTCCTCAGGTCTATTTTCTTTATCCTACCTTTGTTTGGTGGTTTGTTTTTATAGCATGATTCACCTCTGACATGTTTGTATGTCTATTTTACGTCTTCTAGGCATAGAAACTACATTTTGTTAGTTTCCCTACACAAAATTCAAAATTTTTATTTTCTTAATTGTGGTATACCCAATGCTTAATGCAGTGCCTGACACTCAGTAGTTGTTAAAGAATTATTTTTGGATGAATTAATGAATGAATTAAGTCAATTTTTTACATAAGCACAAATATTGTTCTTCTTGCTTCATATTATAGCATTAAAATTCTGCTTTATTTTGTCTTAAAAGTCTTCAACTGACCAATAATTATTTTTTTCCATCTTTTTTTCTTATAATTATAATAAAATAATAAATAAATACCAAAGTCTGGAAAACATAACCATTGCCATCCATAGTAAACTAATTTAAATAGCAACACATAGATCAAAACAACAATAAAAAAAGAAACATTAAAAACCATTTCATAGACTATGGTTACTTGCCCCAGTGCCTCCTCCCTCCAAAACCATAACAGAGAGGAAGGAAGGAGAGAAGAAAGAAAAAGGAAAGGGAGGGGGGAGGGGGGAGAAGGAGGGAGGGAGGAAATTGCATGAAGTGAAAGAACTAACAGGTTGAGTGACAGATTGGATGTGAGGTCTGAGGGGAAGGAGGAGTCTAGTTGTGTTCATAGTTCTGGCTTGCACCTAAGAAGGTGATCAGAGTGCTATACTGAAAGAAGAGAAACAAGGAACAAGAATATAATTGGTGGGGGGAAATCAAGAGTCTTCAAATGTGTTATGTTTGAGAATTGGAGAACCCTCTGAGTGTGGCTGTTGGTAGACAGTTTGATATGCCAATCGGAAGTTCAGAGGAGAGGTTAGGGCTGGGGGTCAAAAAGGGTTTGGTTCTACCTCCCGACAACATTGGACACATTCACAAGTGCATGGGGGGCTGGTGTTAAAAGGGTGGCACTAGGGGGTGCTTTTTACAATGAAATGATATCCTGGCTACTCCAGCCACCTCCTCCTGCCTCTCTCCTCCTCCCTCTCTCTATCTGATAGAACTAAAGCACTGAAGGTGAAGCCCACGCAAATTGGCAAAGACCTGAAACCATACCAATCTCTCTCTCTCTCTCTCTCTCCCCCCTCCCCCCCCCCTGCTTCTTATCCATTTGATTTCTTTGGTTTTGGCAATTTGTAAGGGAGCAGGCTTCACCCACCTAGAGACTTTTTCAATATGAAACTATAAACTAACCTGCTCAGGGAAACAGAGGACACTAGACTGTGGCTGGGGACCGAGACTCAGCCAACAACGATGGCACTTTCCTCCCGTGCATCATTTTTTCCTGTGAATCTACCTCCCTCCTAGAAAAGGGTGAGGTCACAGGTACATCTTAGACACCCGGATGCCTCGTTGTCATCATCATTTCTGACAAAGCTCGGTGTCTTTGTTTCCTCTCACCTTGTCAGATGGCTGCCTACTCTGTTAATTACCTTGCAGTATTTCCTAAGTTAGACTCTCACTATATATCATTTACTGTCCTTTCAGCCTGCACTCAGTAAATATGAATACTCCAGTGATTCTATTTCACTTGCAGCGGATCCGGGCACCTGCTCCTGAGCGGAAGCACAGCTCTGCGTGGAGTTCTGTAAAATGCTTGAGCAACTGAAGTCCATCTTCACTATTGAATGGCACCCCTCGTCTGTAAAGCCATTTGCAAACTTTACTGACCAAGCTGTACATTTCCGAGGTGGCATTTAACCTACAGAGCCTTCTGCAAAATGAGCTGGAGCCTTTGCTACTCATGGGCGATGGCAGGATGCATTGGGTTTGCAGTCATTTGCATTATTTGCTTCTGATAGCCCTGGGTCCCTGCTGCTGGAGCTGGGCAGGCCCACTCCACACCACCCCTCCCGAGGGGAGGGCATTCTGGCTGCAGAGGAAATGTCTTTTAAATGTGAGAATCTCACAGGCACACGTCCTCTCTGTCCACACGGTGCCACAGTGAGTGCTGCTGGCCATCCCGGGATACACTTAGGAAACACTGATGTTTAAAACATTCAGCCCAACGCAGCCTTACTCCATGTGACCATCGTCTCTGTATGACTTCCCTCGGCCTCGTTCAGCAAACACTGTGTTCATGTCAAGCCCTGATGTCCTTAGAATCGTTCCTGTCCTACCCCCACGACTCTAATTCAATCACTGCATTAATCCTACCTTCTTGTACTGTTCCATCTACTGCGCTGTTTCAGATTAAACAGTACAAAAATGTTGAATTAATTTAATCAAACTTAGATACCATTTTATGATTTCTCCTTCCAAAGAAAAACAAAGGTTTTGTTCCCACTAAAGTATAGAGAATGACTCAAATTCTATGAATTAAAGATATTGGAGCACAAACTTTTATTCTTGGTTAGCAAACCTATCTGGATGTCAACAGATGATTGCAATAAAATTGGAGCCTTGCTGGGAGAAATCCACTGCACTCCCATAATATTCTGGGGAAATGCATTTCTTCCTCTAGAGAAAGAATAAATAATTCTAGGAAAGAATTGTATTCACGTCCATTAGTATCTGAACCAACATCTAGACTTGTCAGGGAAGATCAATATCCTTGCTTCACGTTTGCTTCACAGAATGGCAAGAGGGCTTTTGACGGGCTAAGATAATACCTTGAGTTTAATCCTGGTGTTCCAGAAGATAAGGCACTCAATTGTCCAAGAGATTACAAAATTTATGTTTTAGTACTTTGTAGACATTAACCATATTCACATTAGACCAAATAAACGAATATGTACCATCTTAAAAACAAAAATGTAAAACTGAGTACTCATTTATACTTGAAGATTTTTTTCAAGAAAGCACAGAAAAATACTGAGGTTGCCTACAGTATGCAGACAAAAAAATACATAGCCCATTTATACAGTCAGGAAATATTTTCTATATTAACAGATTCACTCCTCAGCCCATAAATTGTATTCAAGAGAGAATAAATAATTCCAACATTACAGAATTTATTAAAAATAAAATATAGAGCCCGGCTGGTGTGGCTTAGTGGTTGAGTATTGACCTACGAACCAGGAGGTCACAGTTCAATTCCCAGTTAGGGCACATGCCCAGGTTGCAACTCCATCCCCAGTGTGGGTTATGTAGGAGGCAGCCAATCAATGATTCCCTCTCATCGTTGATGTCTCTATCTCTCTCGCCCTCTCCCTTCCTCTCTGAAATCAATAAAAATATTTTTTTTACAAAGTAAGGGCAAGTTGATGCCATATCCTTTGTCATTCACAATACGTTTTCCCTTTTTTTTAAATATCTAGTGTTAAGAGTGCCTGATTTGACAAAATCACCTGGCACAGTTAAGGAGTATGTTTAAAGGCCGTGTGTGTGTGTGTGTGTGTGTGTGTGTGTGTGTGTGTGTGAAAAATTCTAGAAAACCAGGCATAAAAATACATATGACTGGTTTTTTCTCAGTATTGAAACTAAACAGATATAGATAAGGTTTACTTTCTCCTTTGTACTCTTCTGAAATGTTCAAATGTTCTTAGTGTTTCAAATACTCTGTAACTTCCTAAGTGTTTGACAAATCAATAACTTTCTCCTCATAGTTTTCCAAAATGTAGATTTCACTCAATAGAAAAATTACACCAATGTGGCTATAATTATCAATGTACTCTCTCACAAATAAACCATAAAATGTATGTGACTCAATAGGATTGAATATGTAAGTATTGATTTTATACGCATGTATTCAGAAATAAATCTCAAGTGAGGCCAGTGAGGGCACTATATGAGTGGAAAAGTGGGAAAGAAATTAGAAAACAGCAGTGAAGGATGAGGCAAGTGCCTTCTGGGCTTTTACAAACAGCACAAGGAGAGGTTGTGTGAGTAGTTATCCAAGCCACCAATTCATTTTCTTTCTTCAGAGATTTAACGGCTGCATATACATAGTTAAAGTCCAAAACAAGTTTGGTTCAAGCAGAAATAGGTAAAACATAAGATCTTAACAATTACTTGAATAATAGACCTAATCCTCCTTGAAATTTCCCCCTTGCCAAACTTTGGAACATTGCTGCAATTCTCTCCTTCTCTTTGGCGCTAGTTATCCAATAACGATGTCTAAGGGAGGCAGTTAAGTAGCATGTAAGATGTTATTCCATGCCAGAAAAATGTTTTATCATTATTATTATTTTTATTATTATTTGCCTTTTGATATTCAAACGTTACCCAAGGAATCAGAATAACAAGTATGATTAGAAAATAACTGTTTTAAATGGAAGACTCTGAAATTAAAATAGAAAAGACGGAAAATGTGGAGATTACACAGAGCAGTACTACAGGGTCTAGAGGAGCAGCACCAATGGAATCTTGCTCTGATGCAATCCTCTGGCAAAGGCCCATCTTGGCAGTGAGCTGAAATTAACCTTGAACACATTCGAGATGACCGGACTTTCTGCTCTGCTTTCAATCCTTTAGGGACACAGACAGTCAAGTACAAAGTTGATCTCAAGGGCTTCGCAGCCGAACTTTCTGTGATTCAAATCAAGCCCTGACCTGAAGTACTTGCTTGACACTGGTTAACTCACTCACCCTCCCGGGGCCTCAGTTTTGTCCTCTGTAGAACTGGCACAATAGCAGCTACCACTTGCAATTATTGTGCAGATTACATTAGGAAGCACATGCAAAACGTCTCTCTAAATCTCTGGAAAGCAATAAGCCCTTGTGCAATATTAACTACTGTGATTTTTATTACCATTGATTATTTCACTCCCATCACTGCCACCTGGAGGTCTTCACAGTGGTTTTCACAAAGGTTCCAGGACCTTAGACCCATCAAGAAAGCACCGAGAAATAAAAATAACAATGTGATATGTCTACCGTTACTCGTGGATTTAAAGTCAATTTCTTTTGCCCTCTGCACGTCAGTTGTCAATGTAGAGTCAATGTGGATTCCTATCTGTCTGACACTGACTTAGACCCTCTGTCCTCTCTTGCCCTTTGCTCTTTCTCTCAAAGACATCAAGAAAAAAATAAAGAAATCTGGCTTCAAGCTCAGGCTTCGGCTCCTGAGGCCTGCTCTGTAGTAGGAATAGAAGCAGCCTGTTTTCCACCTTGATGACATTCATATCGGAAAGCTGCTTGGCAGGATCTCAAGGGATCAATATCCCAAGTGGTCACGGCTATTGTTATGCTGTTGGTCAGACAAGAGGAGTTACCTATTTGTAGCAAGAAAGCTGAAACAATATCCAGGTAGTTAAAATCCTGGAGCACAAGAGCAACACCTATGACACGGAATTTACACAGGAACATGCTGTAATTTACTACATCTTCGTTTTGACTTATGGATTTTTAAGGCATTGTAACACGAGAGGAAATGTGAAAGCCCTACCTGCCGGGTCGCTATTGTGGGAAATCGAATAACGCTATGTAGGAAATAAAAGTAAAATAAAAAAAACTGGTACCCTGGCTCAGTACCAAAATGAAATCAAGCCAGATTCAAATAAAGCAACATGGTGAGCCAACTTCAAGATTCAATTCCATTTAAATATAGTTTATTTTCCAAAAGGAGGAACAACCCCACAGGAAATATACATTTAGAGTGTCATTAAGGTAAGATGGTTTTTCAGACCTATGATGCTCTGTGTTTTGCTCCTGTCATTCCACTCTTCTTCCCTGTCTACTCAGTCCCAGGTACGGGGGTGCCCTGAAGACCCTGGCATGAGAACACAACGCTCACGGACTCTAATGGGATTTCTAAAGTAACAAGAAAGCCCAGTCTGAGTGGTTGAGCGTTGACCTATGAACTAGGAGGTCACAATTCTATTCCAGGTCAGGGCACATGCCCAGGTTGCAGGCTCGATCCTCAGTTGGGGGGCGTGCGCGTGCAGGAGGCAGCCGATCAATGATTCTATCTCTCTATCCCTCTCCATTTCTCAATAAAAAAATACATTTTTAAAAAATAAAATAACATTAAAAATGGTTATACTACGCATGAAACTACTTTATAGGATAAAATTAATAAAATCACAATATCAACTTATGCTCAATATGTAGGTAGAGTTTGAAAATTGCATTATGCACACATTCTGATTTGGATGGACTTATTCTAAAATACCTGGGGAAAATTACAGAAAACAATAAAGTTATCATGTGAACCATGGACCATAAGAGCATTCATGACACTGAGCTTAAACATAGCCTGGCCTGTCCTGCCACAGACATTAGATGGTGTCCTGCTGGGCTTTTTGTCTCACATGCCAAAGGGTAAAATTCTCCATTTTTTACATCTATGAGCTACTTTTTTTTAGGACTATAAAAGTTCAAATTGAACAGTACCTATCTAATTTTGCATCTTCATGTGTACTGATTATTACTGGAACTGGCAATAAAATTCTGCTAAGATCAATGTTACGCATCATGTTCTAGGCTGGCTTGCTGGTGTAGTGTCACATGTAATATTGTAAAACAGTCTGTTCTAGTCAACTTCAACTGGAGCTGCTACGACAACATTTCACAGGTGGTGAGACTTAATTGCACAAAAATGTCACTTTTCAAAGATCCCGGAAACAAAGGAAAAATCTAGATTTGAAAAGAAATCCCGGGTGAACAAGGTCACCAGGAATCAGCCTTGGGTTAGGAGATGAGACACACTCTGAGACATTCTGTATTTGATTTGAAGAACTTAAAAAATGACCCTAAATTCTTAGGTGGAAAATAAAAGGTTAAAGCAGATAATTCTCTTAACCAGTTGCTCTAATCTAAATAAGCTATTTTATTTTTAAAAGACAGATTAGACCAGCCAGTATGGCTCAGTGGTTGAGCATCTACCCATGAATCAGGAGGGCACAGGCCTGGCTTACAGGCTTGATATCCAGTAGGGGGCATGTAGGAGGCAGTCAATTGATGATTCATTCTCTCTCATCACTGATGCTTCTATCTCTTTCTCCCCCTCCCTTCCTTTCTCTGAAATAAATTTTTTTAAAAGAACATAAGAAAACACAGAGTAAATGTTTACAAAAATAATAAAAACCTAACTATAGATATGCAGAAGTTACATAACAAAGTACACAGAAATTTCTGCAGCATGCTGACTCACAAAAGAAATGGCTAGAGAAGCCTGCAGAAGTGAAATTTCTTTTTAGTGGGCCAGCTTCCAATCCATGAGATGTAACCTTTTATACAGGGACATGCCAGTTCAACTTCATCAGCCTGATTATAGACCATTTCACGAGGATGTAATCCACTGGGACTTACGTGGCCCAATGTAATCAGTATAATAAGATGGTCCAGTACAGGTTGTAAAAATATCAAATCCTCCAAGCAACAGATCAAGACAGATAAAAGTCTGTATGCGGAAGACTTCCAAGACCTGACAGATCGCCTATAATGACAGGGCTTTTAGGTTTGTTTGCAACCAACTTTCCTAGCAAGAAGTCAGACAGTAAATACCTTCTTTAAGCCCTATCCAGGAAACATCATTATCTTTAATAATAATAAAAAAAAGCAATACAATGTTTTCCTTTTTCAGAACTCTTCTCACTTGTTAAATCATGTCAATGATTTCTCTATTTTTCTGGCCCACTGTAAGTCTCCCAACTTTTCTGAAAACTGCACCAAAAACAAAAACTTGGATTGGAGAAGTGATGGGCTAGGGCTAAGATTGGATAGGGAAAAGGTTGCACAAATGGAACTTCTCTCCACAATCTTTATTTTATTCTTTTTTTAAAATACATTTTTATTTATTTCAGAGAGGAAGGGAGAGGGAGGAAGATAGAAACATCAATGATGACAGAGAATCATGGCTCAGCTGCCTCCTGCATGCCCCACACTAGAGATCAAGCCCACAACCCGGGCCTGTACCCTGACCAGGAATGGAACCATGACCTCCTGGTTCATAGTTCTACGCTTAACCACTGAGCCACGCCAGCCGGGCTCTCCACAGTCTTGAAAGAATGTTTAACCAGCCTGGACTGCAAATGAAAGCATACCATGCCCTTTCCTCTCTGTGCCTCTCTGCTACAAAGCTGGGAGTTCAGGAGCAAAGAGAGAAACTCAGGACTGAAGAGAGACAGCTCCCGGGCCAGCATCCTCACTCTTTCCCTCCCCTTTTCCATTTTAGTTGCATGCAAACCATGAAAAAAATACCACGTTGAGAAAAAATGTGGATAGAGTAAACCATTTTAAAAGTCTATAATAAACTAAATTTTTAAAATAGAAAACTCCTAGCCTCTCCCCCAGCTCATAGTGGCCTCTAGCCTGTATCCCCCGACCTTGCCCACTCTCTTCCTCTCTCCCTCCTCCTGCTCTTCCTTTTCCTATTCTTCCTCTCCTCTCTTCCCTTTTCCTCTTCCCTTTCCTCCCCTCCTTACTCTTCTCTCTTTTTCTCCCCGAGTGTTTAATATGGCTAAGCCTTAGCAAGACACCTTGCATTTTTTATATTATTTACCTTAATCTCTAAAATAATTTACAAAAGCACATTTTATTATGTTTCCCCACTGTTTGGATTAGGAATCCAATGAGAAGTAAATACCTTGCCAAAATTCAAGACTCTACTTAAATGAAAATCAAATTTTAATATTTTTTTGTTCTCCATGCCAAAATAGCTCGGAGAAATTTCACCAAATTTTGAGAAAATGCTTAGAACAGTCAGATTTAAAATGTAAGGCCTGGATCATAGATAAAAATCACGTTGGAGCATCTCAGGGAGGCCTTTCAAAACAGCAGACTGGGGGAAATGGAGGACATCTGCAATAATGCCAACAACGAAAATTAAAAAATTAAGTCAAACAGCAGACTGAATCTTCTAGAGAAACTATCTGGGCTTGAAAGTCTGACATACCCTGCCAGGCAGGAGACGCCCAGCAGCCAAGCCGATGTGGCTCAGGGATTGAGCATTAACCCAGGAACCAAGAAGCTACTGGGTCCATTCTTGGATCAGGGCACATGCCCTGATTTCGAGCTCAATCCCCAGTACAGGGCATGCAGGAGGATTGATGTTTCTCTCATCCATGTTTCTACCTCTCTATCTCTCTCCCTTCATCTCTCTCTAAAATCAAAAAGAACATTTTTTTTTTCAAAAAGAAGAGACAAATAGTGATTGAAAATATGACCAGCACATCTAAAGTCACACACACACACACACACACACACACACACACACACACACACGGACACACACATGGACACACACAAGGACACATTCACTCACACACAATATATGGGTTTACAAGCATTGATTTGTGAAGAGGGCAGCCCAAGATATGTAATATAAAGAGAACCCATCCAAATAGTTATTCAATCAGTGACATGGATTGTGGAATTTTGACTACAGTGTGCTCCTTAAACTCAAAGATTACCCTCAGAACCCCTGCCACCACCAGAGGTTTGACAGCCTACGGAGCAGTGCCCAAATGCTCACTAGCAAGAACCTGTCATAAGCAAGCATGCCAACGTGATCATGAAACAATACAATGCTATGCTAAGAGTTTACAGTTGGGAAGAAAATTCAAAAGGTCATATAGGTCATCAGACATGAGCTACAGCCTCCAGCGTCTGTTCAGTACCAACGGCAGAAATACGGTTGTCCAATTATTATACAGCGTGTTAGAAATAACGGTGTCTTCGGAATCAGATGCCAGCTCAGATATCAGCTCTGCCCGCAGTCACGTAGCCTCCCTCCCAACCTCCCGCCAGCCTGAGTGTTTCATTTATTTTAACCTTTATATAATAATAGCACTGTGTATGTTTTTGTGAGGACATTATATCATTTATGTAAATGGTCTGGCTGAGAGATGTAGACTTTTGCTAAATAACAACTGCTATTATTATTCGCTTTTTAAATCGACTAGCACAAGGTAATTAATGTGTTGAATGAAATGTTTTCGTATCAACACAACATCGTTGATTTGTATTCAAGTCGCTGTTCCCTGGAACCTTCCCCAGCTCATCCTCAAAGAATCTGCCCAGCTCATTCCCTTACTGCACCTGTTGTGTGGGTGTTGGGCCTGTGATTGCACCACTTTGCTGAAACAGCCCGTGAACTTGGTTGGACTAGAAGCAAAGTCTCAATCTACAAGTTCATTATGCTTTGTAGTCAAATGACCCTATTTCACCTTTGTTTTCATTTTTTTACTTTTTAGCCCTTTTGTTCCCTTTGCTTTTAAATCGCCAATTCTACATCTCATCCAATAATTTCTTCAGAGGTTACATCCCTGAGAAAAGGTTTATAAGAGTGATTTCTGAGTGGAAAAAGTTATTGAACAAGAGTTGCAATTTGTAAATGTTGAAAGACCTGACTGGTGCTTGAATGCATTAAAAAGAATTATGTTCACATTATGTGGGAAGCCATTGCTGGCTTTAGTTTGCTGTAGTACAAGCCCGTGTGTAGATTAATTTATTCACATCATTATATTCGCAGCTCTTTTACCTTTATTCACAGCTATAATATTCTTTATGGGAAAGTGCACCCTGCAAGCCAATAAAAGTGCTTTTGAGCACCGTGGTGGAAGGTCAGAGACGAGGTGCGTCTGTGGACATGGGGAGTCATCTGAATTCAGCCAGGATAAGAAAGCAGGTGCCCGGGCAATTTCACGTTATAAACGCCAGGAAGATTTTTAGACAATAGACCCTTGATTGCCAGGCTGCTGAAGGTGGTCGTTTCATCTCTGGAACATAATTGGTCTGCTGGCATTGCACCCACGTTATTCAAAGGGATGAAAATAAAATTATGAAGTGCTGTGTAAAGCCTGAAATGGCCACCTTTAAGTTTAATTTTCCCCTTAATGTTGTAGAGTTCATAAAATATGCATTAATTCCAGTTTTCAATAGCTTTTATCAATCCATCTTTCTTCTTCAAGTGGTAGACAATGCCTACCTAATAGCAGAGACTTCTTATCCTGCACTTCCATACCATGACCTGTCTTATAATTTTGCTGGCGTTTTTAGTATCTTAAGCAGAATTTATTGGATAAAACGCAAAAAGCAATAAACAGCTTCTTCGATGTTGAAATTATGAAAAAAAAAAAAAACTAGCATCATTTTGATAAGCCTGTTCATCCATTATGAGCAGATTAAACTTACACTGCCAAATATTACTATTGTAATATTTTAAAGGTTTAAACTTATATAAAAAATTAATTTTGAAACTGCTTCTAATTTTCCTTTGCCTTCACGTCATATTTTTAATTCAAAGCAAAACAATTTAATTTTTAAAGTCCACATTTGGAAATA
The DNA here is from genome assembly GCA_025583905.1 of Ia io. Taxonomy (NCBI): domain Eukaryota; kingdom Metazoa; phylum Chordata; class Mammalia; order Chiroptera; family Vespertilionidae; genus Ia; species Ia io. The sequence goes on from JAJQQW010000014.1 coordinate 6,002,031, forward strand.
CAAAACATCCAGAATAATTTTTTGTTTTTGATAATTCATTTTTAAGTGAACAAATCAAAGGAGGAGGTCATGGGAGATGGATGCAAACACCCAGAAATTTTGACAAGAATAATTACTGCATTTATCACACTTCCTGTTTACCACCACCTATCAAGATCCTGAATTTTTTAGAAGCAATTAGGAATAATAAGAAATAAATAAACTCAATAAATCCAACTATAACCTCTTACAAATTGGAAACAACTTAATTGGCCCCAAAATAGATAATAAGTTAAATAAACTATGGCATATTCAGGAAAGAAACCTAACATAATTCAGTAATTAAAATCATAGCCTAGTAGAATAATTAATGACCAGGACTAATATTTTCAGTATATTGCTAAGTGTAAAAAGTAGTGTACAAGGAGTGTCACTTTATAATTAGTCTTTGTATAAAATGTCTGTAAAGGAATAATAAAATAATTACTTTTTTTTTTCTGTGATGGGGTTCTGGGTGACATCTTTTTTTCTATGTAAATTTCAATATTTTTCAAAGTTTTCCATTGAACTTACTAGTATATTAAATGTATGAATAAAAAACAAATTTTAAATTAATGAAGTGACTCCTCAGATATTCATTACTTGACAATAGTTTCACAGTGCAATCTGTATTAAGTGCCAATGATGATGATAACTAAGTAATAATTCTAAACTAACTACCAAAGTGAAATTTATATTTTATTTAACAGAAAGATCTAAATTACCTGGTAAATATACACTGAGTGGCCAGATTATTATGCATTCAGAGATCATAAAAATCTGGCCACTCAGTGTATATTGAATGACTACACAGCTGTGAAGTAGTGTGCCATGGCACTGGAAAAAATAAGTGATGGTCAGTAAAACCAGCATGCAGGCATCTAAAATACACAGGCCAAATTTCAGTGCAGTCAGGGGAAATGTTACATACAAGAAGTAAGGGGGAGCCCTAACCAGTTTTGCTCAGTGGGTAGAGTGTCTGAAGGGTCTCAGGTTCAATTCTGTTCAAGAGCATGTACCTTGGTGGCAGGTTCCCTGGCCCTGGTCAGGGGTGTGTGCAGGAGGCAACCAATCGATGTGTCTCTCTCACAATGATGTTTCTATCTTTCCCTCTCCCCTGCACTCTCTAAAAATCAATGAAAAAATATCCTTGGGTGAGGATTAACAACAGCAACAAAAAAGAAGTAAGGTAGGAAGAGTAATGGAGGAGCTATTGTGGTAGATCTGGGAGCACAAACGATGCCAGGCTTCAATGGAAGGCTGATTTACCTATTAGGTGCCGTTGGCACCAAACTGAGGCTCACAATATTTTGATTTCTTCTGAAATGAAAATAATAAACTAACTTCTAGGTCAAAAAAACTAATTTTATGCCAACGCGATTATAAAATACTAAAGGCCTGATGCGCGAAAATCGTGCAAGGGGCTTGGCCCTTGCAGCCAGGCTGCCTCGTGGCCCTGCAGCCCCACCCACTGGTCATTCTGGAAGGTCATTCCACCCTCCGGTCTAATTAGAATGTTAGCTCTTTATTATATAGGATAATTTCAAGTATTTTTAATGGATAAAGAAGCCTGCAAAAGCAAAAATGCCTACGTTTCATGAACATCCTATTGAAGCCCTGGTTGAAAGACTTGCTAAAGAATAGTATTTAAGAGAACAATTCCAACATCTCTAGAGAATGGAGATGAGAAAGCGTTTAATCCCACCAAGACTGCATATGAATATGTTACAGCAAACTCTGAATAAAATGAGGGGCCAGACACAGAGAACAGATGTAATGATGAGGACGGTAAAGGGAATGGAGTATCTTGACACATACAAGAGACTTGACAAGTCTTTGTAACATTAGATGTGAGTCTGACGACAATATAGCTGTGTGCCTTCACGGCCCATCAATCTACAGAATGAGCCACAGGCGCTGTCCTTCAGGCCCCCCTGTTCTCCCTGGATGAAGGTATGCTTTTTGAATTTTCCCATTTCACAAAGCTGGGATGAATTACCATGCTGATTGACAGAATCAAGTTAGAATTTTTTTTAAAGCAAAAGAGTTAAAACAGTGAAATTAAACAAGTCTGGGTGTAACATTCAATTAATTGAAAAAGTGCACAATGGGAAAATGTAGATTCAAGAGTTTATATGAAGGAGAGAAAGGTGGTGGTTGACTCTAAGACCAAAATGAGTCTGCCACTGCTCCTAAAACAAAGACAACAAACTGGTGCAACCTCAGACTTAGACTTTGGTTGAAATATAATCTTCAGATCAAGGAAAATTACTGATTTCAATTCACATGTATTATTTTTAGAAAGAGGCTGGTATATTGTGATGAAGGTATAATAGGTAAGCAGGTTGAAAAATGCTCTATAAGCCATTATGTTACATAAAGAATTTGGGAATGTTTGGCCTGAAGAAGGGAAATGTGTGTGTCTATATGTGTATTGGGAGTGGGACATAACAGCTTATTCTAAATGCCTGGATGACGAATTACCCTATAAAAAGAGGATTATATCTATTTTCAATAATTTATTAATATAATCAAGATGAAAGGTTATACATTGCAGAGGAAATGGATGTCATGATAATAAGAGTGAAAGAATTTCTAATTACAGTTATCCAATAACAAAATAAAATTCCTGGAAAAGTAGTGTTATTTGCTACTAGAAATACTCGAGTAAAAACTAGAAGATCATATATGAACAATGATATAGAGATTATTCTTGTGATGGACATATGGTTGAATAGGATGATCTCTAGTATTCTTTCCAAGTAACATATTTTATTCAAGAGAGACAGATGCAAAAGATACTCAAGGAAGAAGAAAATGGCAAGGTGCATGAATGGCCAGATGTGGGAAGGCAAAGGAGAGGAACAAGAATCATAGCATATATGCTGATTGCCACACACCATAGACTAAAATTGAAGGAATTCTAACTGGTAATTTCCCCATCACAGACTGAGCCTATCCTTATTCCTTGTAATCCACCCATCTTAGTCCTTTGCAGGGCGGAGCCCAATGCATACACAAGAAATCAAGATGGGCTCTCTAAGAGTACATTCCTCTGCGTTCACGTCCCACCCATTTCTTTCAGGGACTGTCAGTCAGAAGCACCAAGAGTACAGTCGGAGTACCATCCACAGCTAACCTTCATAAGCAATCAACTCTTCAAAGTCAAGTTCTCTCAGTCCAAGACAAGGAAGAGTAAAACATTTTTTTTAATTTGTGAGAATATTATCGTGAATTATGATGACTATTATTAAGCAATCCCCTTTATGATTATCAGAATAAATGTATATTGCCCAGAAAAAAATATTTTATAATATAGAATCAACTGGAGAAAACTAGGATTTTATTGCTATCTCATTTAGAGAAATGTGGATGAAATGGAAATGATGATAGAAAGAAGTCAAAAGACAATAAAACAAAATGAAAAGCAGCTTGAGACTTTTCAACCATGAAGTATAAGCCTGAATGATCAAGTTTTATTCATTCCTGTGCAGTTCATATTAGCATTTTATTATGCAAAGCTGCCAATTTGATTTTACAGGGGAAATGAAATTGGTTTTTTAAACTTATTTCCTTTTCTGTAATAGGGGATTTGAGGAACACGATCTCTGTAGCCCACTACAGTTCTAAGATTGAACAATTAATAGATGATATTTACTATCATGGCCTCAAAAGTGGCTATATTTTTGAGAGATCTTGCTCACATTTAGATACTCATTAGCAAGCACGAGTTGAAATAACAGAAACTATTTTCCAACTACCATCAATACGCAAGCCTTAAAAAAAAATGACAGAAACAAACAGTCTCAATTATTGGCTGCATGGTTTCCATACCAAGAAGTTGAGGGTACAGAATATAGAATGTTGATGAGCCTGTAAATGCGCTCCTCCACTCACATTACATGATGGTCCTCTTGGAATTCACTTCTTGTGGGAACCAAAACGAAGCCATTAAGTTCGATTTGCATGCTTGTATTCTGTTATTCACAATTAAGTGTCCCTTTTGATGATTTTAGCATACAAAGCCTGCCTATTCGGTTACCTAATGTTTCTACACTAGGGGAAGAAATATTAGGGTGGAAATCCTAAAGGTGAAGTACTTGATTGAGCTTTTTGGCTCAAGGCCATGCTTTATTGTCGTGAGCTCACGGAATGAAAGATGAGAGCACAGTCTGTGAACGTATCTCAATGCCCCATATAATATATTTTAAATAGAAAAAAGACACATTTAAAGGTGGTGCAGAGATTCTTAACAGTCTTCAAAGTGCATCTTAGCAATAATAATTCGAATGTCCCTGATCGAAGCTGATTAACAGCGAGCACAGCTTCCCCACCACCCGCTTCGCGGGGCTTGGAGAATGATGTGTTCACATCGGTGCATGTAACAGACGAACAGGAGGTCGAAGAGGACAGCTCTGACTTCATTGCAATACTGTAATATAAAGAATCTGTTGCAGAGGCGATGATTGACAAATGGTAGTTTCCCTGGCAAAGCACCATCCCTGGGCATTATCCTTGGGTATTTACATAGGGGACAAGTAATGTTTGTGAAAACAGTACATTTCTGACTGACCAAAAAGTCAAGCATAATACTCCTCTGATGAGCAATGAGTAAGTTCTAAGCTTTTCTGTTCTGTGATATTTGGTATACTCTAAATTTCTAAATCTCAATCCCTGCTTCCAAAGAACACTAGAAAGGGATTGAAACTAAAAACCTTCACCCGAATGGCATGGCTCAGTGGTTGAGTGTCAACCCATGAACCAACAGGTCATCCGTTCAATTCCAAGTCAGGGCAAATGCCCGGATTGTGAGCTCGATCCCCAGTAGGGGTATGCAGGAGGCAGCGGATGGATGTTTCTCTCTCCTTGATGTTTCTATCTCTCTCTCCCTCTCCCTACCTCTCTCTCAAATAAATAAATAAATAAATATAAATAAATAAATAAATAAATAAATGTATGTATGTTAAAAAAAAAAATAAAAGCCTTCTTACTGTCAGGATGAACAGTAACACGTACTGTAGAGAACAGAAATTATGTTTGATGTTTAGTCACAAGAGTTATCCCTCACCAAATGGTAGTTCTCAAATTTTAGCAAGCATAAGAATCACTCAGAAAGCTTGTTAAAAATATTGATAGCCCACACTAACCCTTTCCTTTCTTAGGGCCTGGACATTTGCATTCCAGCCATCCTCTTGGGTGTCTGCAAGCACATTTATTCCCAGGCTATCCTTGGGGAAAGCATGTCCCAGAAAATGTGGCTGCTTCTCATTGAACTCCATCTATTAAATGGCATCAGGGTGTCAGTGAGCTTGCCTAAATGGATTTCAAATGCAAGGGCATGCTGGCTTGCACTGGACAGATGTTCCTAATGGAGTGGCTTGGGCAGGGACCCGGTAGAACTCTTTTGAAAGTGATGGATGCCACAGCTGAGACAGCCGAACTGTGCTCACCAGTGCTCTGCGTTGTGGAAGGTTCTTGATGCGGGACGCTGGGACTGGCGCCCAGACACCGTGTTTGTAATGAAGAGAGGCATGGTCCTTAATGTTTCCCATCCCTACCCCACCTGCCAAAAAAATGATGAGCAATGAGTATTTCTATACATCACAAGAATAAGACAGATGAGTCTGAAATGTCTATGTACCCCAGTGACAATATTCTAATATAATTCCTTTCCTAATGTTCCATTTAAAATGACTGATGTCAAATTAAGCCTTTGGACTGGTGGCTGACGATGTGAAAGAGTGACAGGTGGCCAGATGCCATCAGTAACAGTTTGCATTCTGCCCGAAGTGACTTAACAGCAACCCCACTCCATCCAGGACAATGTGTATGCACTGACCCTCATTTGCAGAGCCAGAAAATTCTCTTTAAAGAATAAACTGGCTCCTGACAGCTGTTGCTTATTACTCTTTTCTAAATCTTATTTGTAAATGACCCTATGCTATCCAGTAATCAAAAGGCGGCCATACGTTACTTTGCTGCGTGTTTACTAATCCGAGTTTTTCTGAAAAGGAGACTTCTTTTGGAAAATCGTTCATTACGTGCATTTACTAGCCATAGACTGCTCATGCTTTTAAAACCAGGTCCTCCAGAGTGGAGACAAAAGAAAAACAAAAAGATAAGCCTAATATGCCAAATATGCCCAATTTTGCAGAGTAAACACATCATTACATGCAACCTGATGCATTTCGTAACCTGCGTGGCATTTCCTAACCTACCAGTGCACTTGCAAGCTCTGGAAACCAACTGATCCAAACCATCAGAATGCCAAGCACCTGGATGCAGAGTCTAAAATTAGACTATTGAAATTCTCCCTGGATGTCAGTTGCCTTTATTTCCAACACTTTCCTTCTCATCATCAAAGCTGCGTTAATAACATGAGTAAAGAGTGCCACCAAGCGGCCGCAGGCATTCCTAAATCGGTTCTGTTTTCCTTTAAAAAAATAAATAAATGAAAAGATATGCTTTCCTTTTGTCACTTGTGTTCATACCCTTAAGAGAGATAGGCTTCTTTGCATGATTTAAAACTCGTAAGTCAAGTGTTCAAGGCATGTTTCTGTAGAAAATTATTTTTTTCTGGATTGATGAGCAAATCTGCTATGATAAATGTTTTTAAACGTGAAAATTCTCTCTGCAGCTATTGGTATTTACAAAAAGAAGTATTAATAAGAACCCAATTTCCAAATCTTATTGGCTATATAGTTCCTATTGGTCACACCTGGAGAGTTTGCAGAAAAAAAAAGCAATTTCCTTATTTTACAAAATGTTGTCTATTATGTCCAGAAATGTGAAATATATCAGATTTAGGACAAAGGGGCAACATTTTTTTAAGTAGCATATAATCCTAATAATATTGACTTGTAACCTTTGTTCTGCATTCCTTTTCAAAGGATTATGCAATTTTATGAGAGTAAAATGCTGAATATTCCCTTCAATCCATGTTAGGCATTCATTCTTCTCTGTGTTCACTCAGTCCTGCATTAAGCAAACATGTCCTGAACACCTCCTCTGCCAAGGACATTGTCAAAAAGAAAATGAGTAAGAACGTTGTCCTGACCATGTCCACAGCAAGCTGGGCTCCTGCTCTGACTGGCTCGTTGGAAACGTCAAGCTCCCTCAACTAAGACAATCTTACAATAATGCATTGTATAGGGTGGGGCAAAAAGTAGACTTACAGTTGTTCCTATGGAAAATAGCACAATAATTAACAAGTAATAATACAAGAATAAACTCTGTGCTTTGTATACTCACAACTGTAAACCTACATTTACTACATCCTGTATTTCTGACCATTTTCTAGAGCTTTTAAATGATTTTGCATTTATAATTTCACTTATAGTCATGATAACTATGACCATGTACAATAACTATGAGAACTATTATTATCCTTATATGTGATTCAAGATGTCTGGCTCAGTGGTAGATCATCGTCCCATGCACCAGGAGGTCATGGTTTGATTCCCGGTCAGGGCATGTGCCCAAGTTTTGGGCTTAATCCCCAGTAGGGGGTGTGCAAGAGGCAGCCAATCAATGATTCTCTCTCATCATTGATGCTTCTATTCCTCTCTGCCTCTCACTTCTTCTCTCTAAACTCAATAAAAACATATTTGGTTGAGTGATTTACCTATGATATCACAGGAAAGTTGTGCCAGGATTAAAAGTAACATCATCTGACTTCCTAAACTATGTTCTATTAGGAGGCCACCATTCTCTCTGATGAATACATTACAATCAGCAAGATATTTCAAGGTGGCTGTCATCATAAAAGGCTCTATGATGATTACAGTGATGCGGGCAATGCTTGAAATATTTCTGGAATTCTTGTTCTGAATTTCCCTTATGGGAACACAAGCAACTCGGTCTCATTACACATTCAATGCAACATAGATTTATTCAGTATCTATCACTTGCATGACACTACACTGGATAATATAGAGAAATAAAGATAATACAATTGCCAAGAAATTTACAGTTTAGCAGACACAATGAGAAATGTAGCGCTGGTGCTTTTTAATTTTTTTTTTAGTACTAACATGCTATGTGGCCATTTTATATGCATAACACATACTGTACTTCATTAAATCTAAGATACTGCTAAACACACTCTTTTATGTGTCAGAAATTAAAAAACAACACTGCACTGACAAAGTGTAAAAAGTTGCAATCATTTAATTTTTTATTTTACATTTAGAGAAAAAGCTCTTTTTGTCTTATTTTGACATTGCTTTTCTTTAATAGATCGCTCTATCACATGCATAAAAAGGAAAATGTAAGCAAATAAATTAGGTAAAGTATTGCCAACTATGTCACAACTGCTACCTGGTAGTAAGTAATTCTAAAACTTTAGGGATTATCATGTTTGCCCCAGTGTAAGGGATGTCAAAGTGTAAAGTGGGTGGTGAGTTTCAGAATCACAGTATTTCCTGCTCAGTTTCTAAAACAGTCCTTGTATGATAGAACTCAAACAAACCATGGGAAAGGTAGAGCAATGGTTTACCTCATTCTTCTTTCTTCTGGTTTGGGTGCTATCAGTAATCACCACAGTGGTTTAAGAATGTGTTGTACCCATCAGCAAATGGGTGGATTAAAAAACTGTGGTACACCTAAACAATGCAACGCTATGCAGCTATAAAAAAGAAAGAACTCTTACCATTGGCAACAGCATGGATGGACCTGGAGAGCGTTATGCTAAGCGAAATAAGCCAGTCAGAGAAAGACAAGTATCACATGATCTCACTCATATGCGGAATCTAATGAACAACATAAACTGATGAACAAAAATAGATCCGGGATATAGAAGCATGAACAGACTGTCAAACCTCAGAGGGAAGGCAGGGGAGGGTGGGTGGGTGAGAAGAGATCAGCCAATGAACTTGTCTGCATATTTGCATAACCCAAGGACACAGACAATAGGGGGTGAAGGCCTGGAGTTGGGGAATGGGGGTGGGCTGGGAGAGTTCAATGGGGGGAAAGAGGACATATATAATACTTTCAACAATAAAGTTTTTTTTAAAAAGAATGTGTTGTAAAGACAAAGATACCTGAGATCATTAACTGACTCTATTTCTGACAAGCTATGTGACTTTTGTATGTGTGTGTGTGTGTGTGTGTGTGTGTGTGTGTGTGTAGGTTAGTAAACCTTTCTGTATTTCAGAATCAAAACCCTTAAAAATCTTAACTATTGCTTAGCTATTAAGTAAACAATGTACTTAACACACTTAGCACATAGCCAACAGTATTATATTTGAATGTGATGACATTCTGCAAATTCTTCTAAACAAAATTACAATACTAGACTAGTAAGCCTGGAATAGCTAAAAGCCCTGTTATCTCCCATCTCCAAAGATGGAATATGTGGCCTCATTCTTTTAGCTGAACCTATTAACTAGGCATCAGATTCCACCTGAGCAAGGCAAGAAAAGAATGAAGTCCTCTGGCTTACGGCCATTCTAAAGTAGCTATCGATTTGTCAAGAAGAAAAAAAATAAACATGAAATAAAATTCATGAGTTTCTGAATTCATCCCTTATCTTCAAATAGTAAGAAGACTATACAAAATGAAGTTTATTCTTAATACAGGGTGTCCCCACAAAAAAATGTATACACACTTTAACAGCTGATAGCTCAATTTTGAAAATGAAATATATTTTAATAAACACTACCTTTATAATTATTCCAAGTATGTGTATACATTTTTTGGGACACCTTATATATTCATACAATCATAATCACAGTACTTCAAAAATAATCTGAACTTTAACTCTATCAAATACACTAACGAGGCCAGCCTAGAAAGGCACAAGCTGAAGAAAGATCTGCAAGCCTGCCTTTTCAGACATGTGGCCAGGAGAATCACGACTCTTTATAAATGAACACAGCTAGGGAGACACAGTTAATGAAAGGGCCTCCAAGCTGGCTGGTTACAGTCAGCCATTGGGTGACTGATGGGAGCTGCTGCCTTGGCTTCCCCAGGACACCTTTGTGACAGGTAGAGCCACGCCAGCCCGTAAATCAGACACAGCCTCCGGGTTGGGACTTGTTCATGGAACATGAAGACAAACTTCAGAGACAATGTATATCTCCTGCCCTCCCTGAGGCTGATGGGTCCAGACCTCCTGGTTTCTAGGTCACTCTCTGATTAGAAAGGAAGCTTTAATCCGGGACTATCCTCCTACTTCCAAGGGCTAGCATTATCATTGGCCCTTACTATCTGTTACCCATTTTTATTAAAAATAGAGCATTGCCGACAGCCAACAATGTTTACCAGTGGAACAAAAAAACCTTAGTATTTCTGAAAATACATTTCTCAACTAGGACCACTCTCTAGTCATTTTCATTTAAAAAGAGAGGGTGGGGGAAACTTACTCCAGTGGGCAAGAGTTAGTAAAATGGACGAATAAGCAAATATTTGGAAAGGTGTACAGTATTTATTTCCATTTCACCAGAGGGAGTAGATTTGTCTGTTTCATTATTCATAAGTCACGATTTTAGCTTAGTTTTCCTGCTTGTTAAATATCAAGAACATTCTAAGCCCCCAGGCAATAGGCTGCGGTAAGTAGTGGCTGGATTTCATTCAGTGTGTTATGAAAACATCAAAATCTTAAATCATGAGCCATGAGAATAATGGTGTTCAGTTTCCTTTTCCGGGGAGCATTGTAACCATAATTCCTTTGCCGCCTGGAACCAGTCAGCCTCGGTGTACCTGAATGCCATGTTGCCAATTAATACAATATGAACCCAATAAATCCAATAAAAAAAATACAACAAGAAGTTTATATTAAGAGAACTGGTTTATTTATCTATGTTCTCAAAGGTGAAAATCACTTACTCATTAGTCTATTGTGAACCTAAATTTTGTAATAAAGTCAAATATGACAAAGCAAATTTTAAGTTACCAGAGCTTGCAACACTAAAATCATAATTCTTTAAAATATAAAATACAAAATCAGGTGCAGAAATCATTGTTTCTCACTCTTTTCCTCAAATAGTCTAAGCGAAGCCATAATGAAGGATGCCTGAGGGAAATGTTAAACAGATTAAGACCACTCATAGTCTTCAAAAGTAAGCTTTCATATGAAATAAGTAAAAAACTGAAAACTGTCTTATGAAGACTGCCCTGTGTCATCTATGTCATCCTGATTTGATCTAATTACAAAAGGAAATTCTATATAATAAAATCCTAATATGCAAATCGACCTAACAGTAGAATGACTGGTTGCTATGAACTGACCACCAGGGGGCAGATGCTTAACGTAGGAGCTGCCCCCTGGTGGTCAGTGCGCTCCCACAGGGAGAGTGCTGCTCAGCCAGAAGCCGGGCTCATGGCTGGCGAGTGCAGCGGTAGTGGCGGGGACCTCCGCAGCAGCACTAAGGAGCAGCGAGCCGAGTGGTAGGGAGCAGCAAGCAGGCAGGTGGTAAGGAGCAAGGGGTCCCGAACTGCGAGAGGGCACAGGCTGGGCTGAGGGGCCCCCCTACCCCCAGTGCACAAATTTTGTGCACCGGGCCTCTAGTGTTAATATACCACATTCTAGCTCTGAAGCAGATTTTGCCACTGTGGTTGACAGAACACAAGCACATTCAAAACAGAGGTAAATACCCCCATGGAAGCCACCACGTGTCCTATCATGATAGGCAGAAGGCTCTGCGGCCTCCGAGGTGATGAGAGAGGAAAGACAGAGGGGAGAAAGAGGGTCCCTGTGAACCACATGAGGGTCAGGTTCTTCGGGTACAGCTTCAGCTGTTCCCAGGGTGTTTTCTCCTCTGTTGTGCATTTGAAGATAAATACGATCTAATTCATTCTAATAGGAAACGTCTCATCCAAAGATAACTTTCTCATGGGCTCTCACACAGGCCTTAAATTCACAGAAAGCTAACTCTTTTAGGTCAAACTATAAATAATTTTATTATATCACCCTTTAGCATTTGATTTAAAGATGTTTATTAGATTTATTGATAACTTGATAGGACTATAAAATATTAGAAGAGAGGTAAAGAAAACTTTGACGACAAAAGGAAGAGAGAGTCTAGAAAAATATGAAGAACTTTCAGAAATTCTGTTGTGTGGACGGGTGGGAGCTGGGGTGTGGCCTTTGAGAAGACTGAAGACTGCACTGAGAATCCAGAAGGAGGACGACAAGGAGCAAAGGGCTAGTCAAAGTCAAAACTGGAGGAAAAGGCACAAAAAATTAATTATATCTAATAGGACAAATTTGTAAGGCAGTTAGAATGAACCAAGTCACTTCATTGCTCCATTTCTCAGAACTCAAAGCTGGAAAAGTGATATGCCTTAAAAATTCACCCGGGCCCTTCTCCAACAATTATTATAGACAAACTGAAGCTTCGGGACTTAAACTTGTCTACTCTCCCTCTACCTTAAGCAGATCAAAGTGGAACTGCTTTCAGTATATTGTTTAAAAATATCAAAGAGATCAATTTGTAACATCCTCCAGAGTTAGAATGGTCCAATGAAAAATGTTCAAGTCTTAATGTGCTACATCATACTGTTATTATAGCTTCATTTTCTATTCGGTGGAATTAGGTATAAGGTACACCTTATATCTCTTCCACAGTAAAACAACTAAGGAACATGATAATACAATTGTTCTGTAAAGTCATTCTACCCCACTATTCTGAGGAGTTGATTTCTAAACAAAATAAAATAATAAAAATAAACCTTAGTGCAAAATCAAATTTTTTAAATTCTTTACTCTGTGGAAAATGGTATTCACTTTCATCTTCAATTTTTTTTTAAAGGGTAAGGGCTTAATGCATTGGGGCAGATCTTCTCAACAACAGGAGATCTTAAGCAGAGTTTGGTTTTTGTTTGGTTTTGTTTTATTTGTCCCACTGAACAGAACATGAGTCCCTTTTTGTGGTAATAGTAACTTATTTCTGCTATGAGGAAAACATCCCTATACCCATTATTAATCCATGCAGTACGTGTGAGTGTGTGTGTGTGTGTGTGTGTGTGTGTTATGAAATTATTTTAATTTTTATAGTAGGTTTGAATTGAGGTTCCTGGCAGATTCATGGCTGGGAAAAAGGGGAAGAAATCATTAAAAGCAGGGACTTTTCAAACATGTTATAACATTCTAGCTATTTAGACAAAAACTAAAAATACATTAAAAAGAGAAGTATATAATGAAGCCTGTGAGACTACCTTCATCTAACTGAAAATATTTTTACAGGCTCCCAACCCAACCAATAAATGGCACATGCCCATTCCCAACCTCAACCTACTGATGTTACAACCCAGCTATACCTCACATCCATTAGGATGGCTACTACCAAAAAGACAAAAAGTAACAAGTGCTAGAGAAGACGGGAAGAAATTGTGCTTTGTTGTTAGGAATATAAAAATGGTCCAGACTCATTGGAAACCAGTATATAGAAACTCAAAAAATTAAAAAGAGAATTAGCATCTAATCAGCAATCAAACTTCTGTATATTTATACAAAGAAATCAAAGCAGTCTTGAAGAGATATTTGTATATTTGTGTCCACAGCAGCATTATTCACAATAGCCAAAAGGTGGACACAACCCATGGATGCGTGAAGGGATAAAGAAAATGTGACGTGTGCATTAATTCTAAAAGGGAAGGAAGCTCTATTCCCATGGGATCACACGCCATAAATATGTATATTTCGTTAAGACTGTCAGCAGCTACCTTTCCAAATACACAGACTAAGCCTGCCTCAGAATGAAGCCAGTTTACAGATCAAGCTAAAGAGAAGAAATCAGAAAGAAGACTTCCTGGTTATACAAGCAAAGAAATTACCTTGTTGTTTCGGGGTTTTGGGGGGTTTGAGGGAGAGAGGAGGATTGGTGTGTTGTTGTTTTTTTAATATATTTTTATTGATTTCAGAGAGGAAGGGAGAGGGAGAAAGAGATAGAAACATCAGTGATGACAGAGAATCGTTGATCGGCTGCCTCCTACTGAGCATCGAGCCTACAACCTGGGGATGTGCCCTGACTGGGAATTGAACCATGACCTCTTGGGTCATAGGTTGATGCTCAACCACTGAGCCACTCTGGCTGAATGAAATTACCTTGTTTTTAAACCTTGTCTAATTGGGTTTCTCTCATTTCAAAATAAAAGCATCTTGACTAATCCAGTGTTAATGGCTGATAAAACCCACTGCACAGCCATTGGTTGTTCCACAGCATTTGAGGACCCGTACATACACCCAGTTTCCTGAGTACACTCTTCCCACTGCCAGCCTCCGTGAGCCACAGAGAAACAGGAACTAGCCCTTGTTAGAACAGACTGATTTCAATGCTGTTCCCTACAGTCTTTACTTTTGTTTATTTGCTTGGCTTTTCCCAAGTGCCCTGTAATTTAAGTAAACGTCTTCTATGGTAATAAGGAAACAAGACTCTAAGTCAGTTTTCCACTATAAATTAATTGTGCTTCTAGTGGTTTAGCTACCTAGAACATAAAGTGCTTGTTTTCCCTTCCATTTTGATTCACTTTTAATAATATCCTCACAAAAATAAAACACTCTTGAGCTGATCCTAAGTAATCTGCTGGCATTCAGATAAAATTATACTTCAAAGAATGATGCACAAATAGTGTTTCAGTCAGGTTCCCAACAGGAAACAGATGGAGCACTTGAGATAATTCAGGGAGACTTTAATTACACAGTGCCTCTTCATAAAGATGTTGGCTGGCTGAGGGGAGCCACAAAAGATGGCTCTGTCACCCAGATTTATTAACATCCAAAGGACAGGAGAGGGAGCAGTTACTGTAAAAGAAGAGAGATTACTAGGGAGACTTGTCTGAACAAAGCAGTAGTTAACGTCAGAGGAATGAAAACAGCCCAGTGCAACCTTCCATGGAGGAAGCTTTGAAAGTCAATTCATTGACTTCATTCACACATTGTTGATCACTTCCCAAGACTCCCTATTGGTCAAACCCAACCAGAAGCCAGAGGGCAAGAAAGTCTGTCTCTGTGACCCATATAAGCTGGATTCCTTGGGACAGTGAGAAGGATGGAGAATGGGGTAAAAGATAAAATCATAAATATAACATAAAACCTTCTGTATTGATCCTCTTCTTACCATCAAAAGTATTTAACATCCCACCCTAATAGGTCTTTCTTGGTTTGAAATATTTGTCCATTAGGCATTAAATTAGATAACAGGCAAGCTTCTGTATTAAACAGAGCCCTAGATACACTGGGTTACAAACGTGAGCATTTCTTTCACACACACACCTGTCAAGGTGAAGGACCAACTAGGTAGGCTGGTTCCACTCCATTTGGTTAGCAAGGGACCATGTTTCTGTCACCTTGTTGTGCTGCCATGCCCTTGGACAGAGTCCTCATGCCAAGGTGGATCTGGGTCTTCAGAGTGTCTATGTTCTAACTCACAGGATATGAAAAGGGGGTAAGCCCAGAGCAAGTAGGTGAGTGAGACAACATCACACATATCACTTCCCTTCACATTCCCTCACAAGGAGCTTTGTAGAATGCATTTGTAGCAAAGATGTTCGGATAATGTAGTCTGCATTTGGGTGACTATGTGCCTAAGAAGGGAAAAATCATTTTGTTTTGTTTTTTAAATGTCTTTATTGATTTTTCAGAGAGAGGAATGGAGAGGGAGAGAGAGATAGAAACGTCAATGATGAGAGAGAATCATTGACCAGCTGCCTCTTGCACGACCCCTACAGGGTATTGAGCCTGCAACATGGGCATGTGCCCTGACCGGGAATAGAATCAGTGACCTCATGGTTCATAGGTCAATGCTTAACCACTGAGCCAGATGGGAAAAAATAGTTTTTTAAGGATGATAACTAGCAGCATTCCAGAGGTATTAATATTCACAGCTCTTCCTAGTTTTAAGTTTATACAATAATGGATCTTGTAATTAACAGATTCGCTCTCAGAACTCTTACTTTGAAAGGGGCCTCATTTTTTGGCTAAACTCTACCTTTGTTAGAATATTTACACATGGGAGAAACCAAGATGGCGGCATAGGTAAACACCTATATTCCCGCCTTGCACAACAATTTCAAAACTGCAACTGGAAGACAGAGCAGACATCGTCCAGAATTACTGGAAAGCTGTCTGAGTGGAAACTCCACAACTAGAAGGAAAGATAAAAGGACACAGACTCAGAGGAACTGTGGAGGACAGGTGCGGAGACCCGCACGAATGGAAAGGGCGGGTGGCTAAATACGCAGCTGGCAGACTCGCAGTGCTGCTGGGAGACTCACAGAGTGGCGGGGAGACGCGCGGTGCTGCGCAGACACTTGCGGCGTGGCCAGCCGGCAGCAAGCGTGCGGCTAGCTTCCTCGTTTGGGAGGGAAACAAAACCTCCACTGAAATTCAGTTCCGGGTGAGACTTTTGAGTACCCAAACTCACTCAGGGAGAAACTGGACTGTCTGGCAGCAGGCGAAACTCAGGGCAGCCTTCTCTCAGAGGTGCTTGCAGCCATTGCCGTGGGACACTGAGACACAGGGGCCTCTTAGGGCGGGGCTGCTGGGAAACCAAGGCTGTCCACTCAGCCCTGAGACTCCGCCCCACCCAAGCTGAGCACAGAAGCTCTCCCAGCTGAGACACTGCTGATCCTTACAGCCAATTGGCCTGGAGGTCAACTCCCCCCAGTAATACTAACAACAATCTAGGCTTAACTACAACAAGACTGCACACAGAGCCCACAAAGGGGTGCACCAAGAGTGTCCACCTCAGGTAACTGGGGAGGCTGAACCACTGGGACCTGCTGGGACACCTAGCACACAAAGCCACTCCATCAACTCAGGGAAGCAGCTAAAATGCGGAGACAAAGAGGCAGGCCACAAATGAAGGAAATGGATGAAGCAAAAGACTGGATATAGAGTTCAAAACCATGGTTATAAGGTTTTTCAAGAATTTCCTAGAAAAGGCCGATAAATTTAACGAGAACCTCGAAGATATGAAAAAGGATCAACTAGAAATTAAGCATACACTGACTGAAATAAAAAATATTATACAGAGACCTAAAAGCAGACTTAGAGGATCACAAGAATCAAGTCAAATATTTGGAATATAAAGAAGCAGAAAACACCCCTCCAGAAATGCAAAAAGAAAAAAGAATCCAAAAAGTTGAAGATAGTGTAAGGAGCCTCCGGGACAACTTGAAGCGTATCAACATCAGAATTATGGGGGTGCCAGAAGAAGAGAGAGAGCAAGATACTGAAAACCTATTTGAAGAAATAATGACTGAAAACTTCCCCTCCCTGGTGAAAGAAATAGATGTACAAGTCCAGGAAGCGCACAGAACTCCAAACAAAAGGAATCCAAAGAGGACCACACCAAGACACATCATAATTAAAATGCCAAAAGCAAAGGACAAAGAGAGAATATTAAAAGCAGCAAGAGAAAAACAGTTAGTTACCTACAAGGGAGTACCCATACGATTATCAGCTGATTTCTCAACAGAAACTATGCAGGCCAGACGGGAATGGCAAGAAATATTCAAAGTGATGAATAGTAAGAACCTACAACCAAAATTACTCTACCCAGCAAAGCTATCATTCAGAATTGAAGATCAGATAAAGAGCTTCACAGATAAGAAAAAGCTAAAGGAGTTCATCACTGCCAAGCCAGAATTATATGAAATGTTGAAAGGTATTCTTTAAGAAGAGGAAGAAGAAGAAAAAGATAAAGATAAAAATTATGAACAACAAATACTTATCTATCAACAAGTGAATCTAAAAACCAAGGGAATAAAAAATCTGATGAACAGTATTAACTGGTGAATATAATAGAATCAGGGGCATAGAAAGGGAGTGGACTGACAATTCTTGGGGAAAAGGGGAGTGTGGGGTGCGGGAAAAGACTGGACAAAAAGCATACACCTATGGGATGAGGACAGTGGGGGGGAGGTAAGGGCAGAGGGTGGGGTAGGAACCTGGTGGAGGGGAGCTATGGGGGAAAAAAAGAGGAACAATTGTAATAATCTGAACAATAAAGATTTATTAAATTTTAAAAAAAGAATATTTACCCATGACCTAATAAGATGATTTTTTTAATGATAGAGGATGTTTCTCAGTGTAAGTCCCTCACCCAAATCATTCATTTTTTGAACACAGGCGGTAGGAACCACTACAATTTTATTCCTAAAATTTTCTAATGTTACACATACCCAGAACATCTTACTCCAAAGTATATGCCACATCCTCTCAATTGGCTACTGGTACTAAAAAAAAAACAAAAACTGATGGTGGGAATATGTAGATCTTTATTCAAAATATTGAATAAAGTCCAATCATAATGAGTAAAATAAAACCAGGGTTACGTGTAATCATATTGGGACCTGGAAAGTGATACAGAGAAAGACTCATAAATAGGCAGATTGTCAGAAAAGGAAAGAAAAGTAATATAATTCCCAGAACGACATGAACTGCAGTCACATATCAGTTGTGACTTCTATTTGCAACTCACCAATACTGTCTGGAATTGGGACACTCTTAAAGGTGTATATATATATTTTTTACATTTGTATAGTACCTAAGAGATTTCTCAAACATTCATTTCTATTCTTTAGGAATATTGTTAGTTTATCCTTCGTGTCCTGACAGTTTTCTGAATCACTTTCCTTTTGAAAACAAAGCGAGGAAGAAGGGGATATTCCACTCCAGTAAAATCCCTAACTATGCAACCTGTCCTAGGACTGGGCCTTTGCGTTCCTCTATGCAATTGCCACCTGACCTGAAGATTCACTCTTCTTGTCTAAATTATTATAAAAATGCCAGCATCTGAAATAGACTATTTAGCATAATTTTAGTATTCTTTCAAAAGGTGTTAATTAAGGCATTAAAACACCATTGTTGGTATAAATTATTTTTTCATTTGTACAAATCTAATTTCAAATAGAATGAATAATGTGCACGTATCAGTCATCTTCTGACCCGAAAAGCATGCGGATCTGGAGTGGAGGGTAATGTGGTTATCAGTATTTAACCTACGATCAGAAGGTCTTCTTTTGTTATTAGTCTTTAACATTTAACATTTTCTGTCAAGATTCAAAGTTCACCTTTTCAAGACTTTACACTTAATTTTCATACAGATGCCAAATGTGAGTTTTACAACATTTCAGTGATTTGATATTTATGTAGATGCCTACAGTAACCTTGAGGTCACTTTGAATTTCATCTTTTATCCCTTGTTACATATATCTACTTCAGTTATCCTCTGATTCGATCACATGTGTCAGAAAACCCTATGATGTAATCAGTCATGGGCTGTTTTTATTTCTATTTCATTATCTATCATTGAACTAGTTAGTAATTACAATTAGTTAATAGGTCTATAAAGCTTTGCTTTCCACTCATGGGCAAGGATGACACGCATTTAGGTCACTACTATTGACACGGGCTAACCAAAATCCTTCCACATGAAAAATTATTAATTCCAAATTCAAATTCAATATAGAAATATAATACATAACTGAATCAATAACAACTCCATCTATGGCAAACCCAGAAATACCTTTTAGTAAACCATGTTCAATCTTTTCAAAATTCAAAGATCAGCCCTCCTATACTCTAGAAGCGGCAGAACATTCATTTTTGAAGTTATTTTTAAGTGTACTCCCCCAGTAAATTAAAATGTCATATTATTCTATACTAAATATGTTAGGAATGCATATAGTTCTTTTACTTAAAAAAGTTCATCTTACATTCTGAGAAAAAAGAATCTTCAAGAGTTGTTGTTTATTTGTTTTTTGGGTTTTTTTTTTTAATTTTTTAAATATATTTTATTGATTTTTTATGGAGAGGGATAGAGAGTTAGAAACATCAATGAGAGAGAAACATTGATCAGCTGCCTCCTGCACACCCCCTTATTGGGGATGTGCCCGCAACCAAGGTACATGCCCTTGACCGGAATCGAACCTGGGACCCTTCAGTCCACAGGCCGATGCTCTATCCACTGAGCCAAACCGGTTAGAACTGTTTTTTATTGTTGACACTATTATAATGTCTCCCAACCCAGCCCCCTTTATTGAGAGGTCATTTAATCTACATATACCCCACCCCTGCCGCCTCCTTCAGACAACTGCTTCAAACATACCCAACCAGATGGAAATCTCAGACTCATAAGAAACAAATTCCACAGCTAACTACTCATGGTCAGGAAACTCTCCTTGATGTTTCAACCACAAAGTTCAGGCTGCAGAGTGAGCCTGCTTCCTCTCATGCTATCCCTGGTAGAGGAGAAAAACAGACGGACAAACAGATGTAGTTGAAAAATTAATAATTCAGTCACTTCTCTTTCTCCAGCTTAATAAGAAATGATTTTGGTGTTTTACATGTATTTTATTTTCTAATCATATCTGAAAGGTATACATACAAACTATTTCAGTAACAATATAAGGGCCTTCTGTACAAAACCAAGGGGCAGAGACAATTGGCTTCCTGTTGTCTTATCTTCTAGCTATAAGAAGTGTTCCCTCCCTCTCTGTCCCTGCCTGCGATATCTTGGGATTACTGCAGAAGAATATGAGATAGGGCAGGTAACGAAAGGGATGAGGACTTGTTCAGACCCAACTGAGCCCAGAGCGTTCTTCATTTGGGCCTGGGAGCTTATGCCACCTGCAGTGAAGCTACAGCAAGCACCACGTTGAGATACCAGGTGAACAAGGTGCACATCCCTGTTAAGGACTCTAAGCAACAAAAAATCCACATGAGCATACTGGGGACTGCAGGCAGGCTGTCAGCATCTTCTCATTTCAGAGAAGCTGTAAGACTAGACTGGCCATTGGAGGACAAGCTTGAACTGGGACTAGACTGCAGAGTCAGCCTTAGACCAGGGCCTCGAGGAGAGCCTTAAGCAACTGGGAGGAAGTGGGGAAAGCACTGGGCCCTACACTCTGGGTCAGAGTAGCAGGAAGGGCGACACAGAACAGAAGTGGGGAGGCCAAAGGTCAGCAGCAGAGAGGTCACATGGATTTAGTCTCCAGACATTTACCGCCTTGATGGGTTGAGTGTATCAAACTTGCCCTGCAGGACCCAAAGCACATTTATGCAAAAACTTTACAGACCTAGAAGCCTTCAAGTTTCTCACTCATTTATTCATAAGTGTTTTAAGAATCAGCTACACGCATTGACTATGTGTTCTAGGTGCTAGGAAATAGCAGTGAGCAAAACCGAAAATAAAAAATAGATACATTCCTTTCCTATGGAACTTACATTCCAGTGGGATAGAAAGTAAGGAAAATAATAAGTAAAACATATACTAGGGTGAAAAAAACACACCATAAAATTGGCATTTTAGTAGCACACAAACTCCTATTTTACTTATGTCACTAACAAAGTGCCCTTGAATTTATGATGGCAGTGAACTGAATGAGGAGGCACTTGGGGAGAGGAAGCAGTATTCCCATAGCTCCTAAAATCCCAGCACGCAGAGGGCAATTGCTGGTCCCCCTCCCCCTGTTGTCCTTGAATCTAATTTTTCTGTAGTATGATGACAGAGTAGATCACAATAATGTATTAGATCATAAATGCAGGTCTTTGAAATTACTAAGTACTCTACAATTTTTTGTTACTCCTTGACCATTACTCATTTAGATGGAGCATGACTAACTAAAATATCTCTGGTTGCATGCTAGAGAATTATATCTTTGCCCTTTTCCTGTTCAATATTTTTACCAACAGACTGATGAAGGCATGTAAAGGGTGGTGATCAAATTTGCAAATAACACCAAGTTGAAAGGCAGAGCCAATGCATTAGATAACAGAATCAAGATTCAAAATTATCTTGACAAGGCAGAACACTGGGATGAAGCCCATAAAATAATATTCACAGACATGTTATGAATAAAATAATTAACTAATTAACAAACAAACACCTGCACATTTACAAGATGGTTGAGATCAGGCTCCCTAGCATTTAACTAAGAGGGAGAAGAAGCCTTAGTTGATCTTGAGTTGAACGTTAGTCAACATTTTAATACAGCTGCAACAACAAAAAATAAGTCTTAAGCTGTACAATAGAGTAATATCTAAATCAGGAGAGGCAATATCTATGTGAAGAAGAGTATTCAGACCTGAGTTTCACACTTAACAGCATTATTTAAAAATTTTTAAGTGTTCATGGAAGGGCAACAAACAGGAAATGCACTCCTCATATCAGATAAGGGATAGCAAAGAGCTGAGGAGTTGCTTGCTGTGGGAGAGGGAGAGCTTAGAGAAAACTAAAATATATTTTCAAGTATTATAAAGAGCTATTACTGATAAGAGCACTTCTTCATTTCTAAACATTAACTGTCTGGCCTCAGAACAATCTTTGTGCCTCACTTTTTTAATCTCTAAATCGGAGTTAAGAATATCAATTCTGCAGGGTTATTCTAAGGGTTAGCAAGAATGCATGTCCTGTGTGAAGTACATCTCTTGAAACACTGCCTGCATTCCACAAAGCGGAGGCATTTTTATTCTCTGTGGCTGGAAAGTAGACTAAGGTCAATGAATGCAGGCCGCAAAACCATGCCAGGAAAGGCTCCTGGAAGGCTGGCTCCTCTCCATGACATGTCCATGCAGATGTTCAATGACTGTCAGGAAATTTGAAGAGATTTCTGTACTGGGTGAAAGTTAGATTGCTTTTCAAACTCGCTTCACTGAATAATTTTTAAGTTTCTTCCACTGCTAAGACTTTGTAATTCTCTCTGCTTTCAACCTACGCATCTAATGGATGGTTTTCTTACACTGATAAAATTAAAAGTATGTAGAAACGGTTATAAGAACTAAGGTTCATTATATTTTACCGTGTTCCACGCTAAGAAGTGGCTACACTGATGATCATCTTTTCACGAATGAGGAACTGAGACCAGTAGAGTTATGCTGTCTAACGAAGTTCACACAGCTCATCAGCGGCAGAGAAATGAGCTGAATCCCGCCGATTGGAATTCATAGTCCACTCAGCTACTTTGCCTCACCAGTCAGGCTTTTTCTATAGCCACGGCATCCTGTGGACGCTGGTGGGTTTCATGACCCTTTTGGGTTTCTTTGGTTTTCTCCAAACTGTCGCTCAAATACATTTAACTTTAAAAGTACAGTGAACTTAAAATTGCAAGGGACTACTAGTGGGTGAATTGAAAAATATTTTTCTGCATAATAATATTAGTAAATGATGTGTTCCACCAAAATGTATTTTGTAAACTAACAAAGGCCATTTCTCAAGGGCTGAAACTTTTTCTATTTCACCTATTTGGGATGGAACGCTTCCATTGGTGAACTGTCCACTTCCTGCTCTAATTTACTCTCATTTACAGTACCAGTTAACTTGTACTTATGACTCAAGATCAACACATCATGCCTGGCTGGCATGTCTCAGTGGTTGAACATCAACCTATGAACCAGGAGGTCACAATTCGATCTACGGTCAGGATATATGCCCGGGTTGCAGGCTTGACCCCCTGCAGGAGACAGCCGATCAATGATTCCCTCTCATCATTGATGTTTCTATCTCTCTCTCTACCTCTCCCTTCCTCGCTGAAATCAATAAAAATACATTTTTTTAAAAGATCAACACATCATGAATAACAGTTACCATATTCTGACATCAGGCATTAATGTCCTCGGGATATATCGATAAATGAAATGTGTCAAAGTAAAGAGATTTTCAGTGATGGCCTGTGGTACTCTCCACAGAGTAATTCTATGAGTGGTTGAGTCTGGTCTTGGTGACAGTGTTCCTAGCTGCTCAAAAACACTAGTTTTGTTTCTTGTTCCATGTTGTTTCAAATGGGTGTATTTGCAAGATGAAAGACTTCTAATTGTGTAAGGTAGTGCTGTTTACTCAAAGCAAGTTTCAATGGCCATCAAATAATAAAAGACACAGTGCGGGGACTGGTGCATGGTGAGAGGCAGGAAGGCTTGACTGAACAATGTAGTTTCTGAAGCAACAGGAAATTTTGTCTCCTGAAGAAGTGGGTTGCCAAGGGGGATCATAGGGCACTGATAGGATCAAGTGAGAAAGTTTAAAAGTAAATTAAGTTTGAGGAAGTAAAGTTCTATAACCCCTTAAAATTTAAATCACGTTTCCCATTGATATGGGTAAATTTTGCATCCTGATTATTGTAATTGGTTTAGGTTTCTGGTTCCTATCTCTGTGTGTATTGAAGCTTTCAATGCAGGTGTTTTTAAACTTTCCAATGTTGATATTTTCTAGCATCCTCTCTTCTGAAATTTAAATAGCTTCAGCTTCAGTTTTATAAATATGTTGGGGGTTTCTCAATTTCCAAGAAGAGCCATAATTTAGAACTTACTTGGAAATTTACTCTTGAAACTTATGATAATGATCTACAAATATTTCCCTGGGAAAGAGCTCTTAACTAGGTAAATAGATTCTGTGTGCTGAAGCTAGGATTTGATTGAAATTTGATGGGTATTTGTTCTATTGGTTAATTTTTCTGCTTACCTTACCAAATATTTGTATAGAAGCCTAACTGCTGGACTGTACCTAAATAGAAGTAATAAACTTTATAGAGTAATAGGGCATACTTTATAATTGCTTCATTTATCAATGTGCAAGAACCCCCAAAATAATTGTCGATTCAATATTTACTCAGATCTATTCCAGTTAAGCACTCTGCTCAGTGCTGAGCATACAAAGGAGTTTGGTGGGGCCCTGGCCAGGTAGCTCAGTTGGTTAGAGCATCATCCTGATACACCAAGGTTGCAGGTTCAGAAATTATACTGAAAAGGGAAAAATCTAAATGCCCCCAAATATGAGTATAACTAAATAAACTGTGGTGAGATCCAGTCATTGAACAAAGATTTCTACTTAAAAAAGCTATAATGTAAAGTAAAAAGAGGAAGATACAAAACACTATGGAGAATATAATTACAACTATGTTGAAGGCAAACAAAATAAAAGGCTATCTAAGAAGAATAAAGGCAATGCATTCAGGTGATAGAATTATGAGTAATTATTCTCTTGTTTTTGCTATTGTTCATGTTTTCTCCAGCACACTCTAATTTCTCTCAGTGAGAAATCAGTGAGCTTTTAGAAGCAATAGACTCAATCATTTTAAACTCAAGTCATACAGTAACCTCCTCCTTAAAGGCCAGAAACTTTTTTTTTCAATTTATTTTCCACAGTGCACAGTTCCTTATACCAAGAGATGCTTGATATTTTTTATTGGATATACATATATATATTTAAAAGAGTAGACAAGAGCAGGAAAGACCTCCCTTTACCTAGAAAGTATTTCCGACATAAGCTCACTAATTAGAGATTTATTTGTGTTAATGAGTTCCTCTTTTAAAATGCAAATGCATCGAGAGTGCTTCAGTGTGCCTTGCTGGCAAACTTACCACGGGTGCTCCTGTGAGCCGCCACTGGGAGTAAGCACCTATCCACCACAGGTACAGCATTAAAAGCTGAGTCTGCCCACCCCACAACTACCGAACTCTGGGCAACACAGTCACACCTTTCCAGAATGCAGGCCCCCCGAGCCACATCACCCTGACAGACGGTTCCTTGGAGCCACTGTGAGTCCCCACTGGGCAAGCGTAATTTCAATTTAGGGTGCAAGACAGAAAAATTGGGATACTACCCTCCACGACTGCTGACCTCTAGACACTGCAGTTGTGCCTCTCAAACTCGCAGGCCTACATCAAGAGAACCCAAATAATTCAAGTAGGGAACTACACTAGATTACCAAGCCCAGGAAAACTGAGAGATTATACCAGTAGCACCATCACCAAAAGATCCTGGGTAGCAAAGCAATTGGAACTACAATTAAAACATTACAGGAAAACATGGGGAGACAGAAAGGAAATTCTCAAAGGAAGGAACAAGAAGAATCACCAGAAAGGGAGTTAAATGAACTTGAGGCTAGCAGCTTAACAGAGAAAGAATTCAGAGTATTCGTTATAAGGATGTTTAAATGGATGGATGACAAATACACACAACTCAATGAGAACTATAAGGAGCTGAATGAAAACGTCACCAACATGAAAAGAAACCAAGAGGAGATGAAGAACGACATTGCTGCAATAAAGAACACAATGGAAGGCTTAAAGAGTAGAGTAGAAGAGGCTGAGGACCGCATCAGCGAATTAGAAGACAAGGTAGGAAAAAACACACAAACACAGCAGCAACTGGAAAGAAGACTTAAAAAGCAAGAGGAGAGCCTAAGGGAGCTTTGGGACGACAAAAAAGCTGGGGTTGCGATACTTATACTTAATATTCGAATAATAGGGATAAAAGAAGGAGAGGAAGAGAAGCAAGGACTAGAAAACCTGTTGGAAGAAATAATGACAGAAAATTTTCCTGATATTGGCAAGAAAAAAACTTATCCAAGTCCAAGAAACATACAGAGTCCCAAACAAGTTGAACCCCAAAAGACCGATATCAAGACACATCATAATTAAATTGACAAACACCAACGACAAAGCAAGAATCTTAAAGGCTGCAAGAGAGAGACAGAAAGTTACCTACAAGGGATCTCCTATCAGAATATCAACTTATTTCTCAACAGAAACACACCAGGCCAGAAAGGAATGGAATGAAATATTCAAGGTGATGCAAAACAAAGGACTGAATCCAAGAATACTATACCCAGCAAGGCTATCGTTCAAAATTGAAGGTGGAATCAGAAGCTTCACAGACAAAAAAGGGCTAAGAGAGTTCATCACTACCAAGCCAGCAATGAAAGAAATGCTAAAGGGGCTGCTGTAAAAAGAAGATAGAGAAAGGCAAGAAGAAACATAAACACTAAGGAAAAATATGTCAACAAACAGGTACTTATCAATAATAACATTAAACGTAAATGGATTAAATGCACCAATCAAAAGACATAGGGTAGCTGAATGGATAAGAGAACATGACCCATATATTTTCTGTCTACAAGAGGCCCACCTTAGAGCAAAAGATTCATACAGACTGAGAGTGAAAGGATGGAAAAACATTTTTCAGGCAAATGGAAATGAGAAAAAAGCTGGGGTTGCGATACTTATATCAGATAAAATAGACCTCAAAGTAAAGGCCATAATAAGAGATAAGGAAGGCCACTACATAATACTAAAGGGAGCAATCCAGCAAGAAGATATAACTCTGGTAAACATATATGCACCCAACGCAGGAGAGCCCAAATACATAAAAAATCTGCTGGAAGATATCAAGGGAGAGATCGACATCAATACAATCATAGTAGGGGACTTTAATACACCACTGACATCAATGGATAAATCCTCTGGACAAAAAATCAGCAAATAAACAGCAATTCTAAATGACACACTAGATCAGATGGACCTAATTGACATCTTCAGAGTATTTCACCCCAAAGCCATGGAATATACATTCTTCTCAAGTGCACATGGGACATTCTCAAAAATAGACCACATTTTGAGTAACAAGCAAAGTCTCCCCAAATTCAAAAAGATTGAAATCATATCAAGCATTTTCTCAGACCACAATGGCATAATATTAGAAATAAACTACAATAAAAACATTCCAAAAAATTCAAACACTTGGAAACTGAATAGCATGCTAAACAATGATTGGGTTATCAATGAGATCAAAGAAGAAATTAAAAACATCCTGGAAATGAATGACAATGAAAACACAACATTGCAAATCCTATGGAACACAATGAAAGCAGTCCTGAGAGGGAAGTGTATAGCTCTACAGGCCTATCTCAAAAAACAAGAAAAAATGGTAATAGATCATCTAACCCAACAACTCAAAGAATTAGAAAGGGAGCAACAAGAAAAGCCCACAGTGAGCAGAAGAAAGGAAATAATAAAGATCAGAGCAGAAATGAATGACATAGAGACCAAAAAAACAATACACAAGATCAACAAAACTAGAGCTGGTTCTTTGAAAGGATAAACAAGATTGATGAACCTCTAGCCAAGCTCACCAAGAAGCAAAGAGAGAGGACCCAAATAAACAAAATCAGAAATGAAAGAGGTGAAATAACAACAGACCCCACAGAAATACAAAGGATTGTCAAAAAATACTATGAACAACTCTATTCCAACAAACTAGACAACCTGGAGGAAATGGACACATTCCTAGAAAAACACAACCTTCCAAAACTTACTCAGGAAGAGACTAAAAATCTCAATAGGTTGATAACTATGGAAGAAATTGAAGCAGTCATCAAAAAACTTCCAGCAAACAAAAGTCTAGGGCCAGACGGGTTCACAGGGGAGTTTTACAAAACATTCAAGGAAGAGCTAAAACCTATCCTCCTCAGACTACTCCAGAAAATTCAAGAAGAAGGAACACTCCCAAGCTCCTTCTATGAAGCCAGCATCACCCTAATACCAAAACCAGATAAAGATAACACAATGAAAGAGAATTACAGGCCAATATCCCTCATGAACATAGATGCCAAAATCCTCAACAAAATTCTAGCAAATCGAATCCAGCAGTACATCAGAAAGCTCATACACCATGATCAAGTAGGATTTATCCCTGGGATGCAAGGATGGTACAATATTCGCAAATCAATAAACGTCATACATCACATTAACAAATTGAGAGATAAAAACCATATAGTCATATCAATTGATGCAGAAAAAGCATTTGACAGAATCCAACACCCTTTCTTGATAAAAACTCTCAGCAAGATGGGAATAGAAGGATCATACCTCAACATAATAAAAGCCATATATGACAAACCCACAGCCAACATCATACTCAATGGGCAAAAACTAAAACCATTTCCCCTAAGAACAGGAACAAGACAGGGATGCCCACTCTCACCACTCCTGTTCAACATAGTGTTGGAAATACTAGCCATTGCAATCAGACAAGAAGAAGAAATAAAAGGCATCCAAATTGGAAAAGAAGAAGTAAAACTGTCCTTATTTGCAGATGACATGATACTGTACATAGAAAACCCTAAAGACTCCGTCAAAAAATTATTAGACTTAATAAATGAATTCGGCAGAGTAGCAGGATACAAAATAAATGCTAAGAAATCTATGGCATTTCTATACACCAATAATGATCTTACAGAAAGAGAGACTAAAAAAGCAATCCCATTTACCATCACACCAAAAAAATTAAGATACCTAGGAATAAACTTAACTAAGGAGGCAAAAGACCTATACGCGGAAAACTATACAACACTGAAAAAAGAGATAGAGGAAGACATAAACAGATGGAAGAACATACCATGTTCATGGATTGGTAGAATCAACATCATCAAAATGTCCATACTACCCAAAGCAATCTATAATTTCAATGCACTTCCCATTAAAATACCAACGGCATACTTCACAGACCTAGAACGAACTTTCCAAAAATTCATCTGGAATAAAAAAAGATCCCGAATAGCTACAGCAATCCTGAGAAAGAAGAATAAAGTAGGAGGGATCTCAATACCAGATTTCAAGCTATATTACAAAGCCACTGTTCTCAAAACTGCCTGGTATTGGCACAAGAACAGACATATAGATCAATGGAATAGAATAGAGGACCCAGAAATCGATCCAAATCGCTATGCTCAATTAATATTTGACAAAGGAGGCATGAACATACAATGGAGTCAAGACAGTCTCTTCAATAAATGGTGTTGGGAAAATTGGACAGATACATGCAAAAAAATGAAACTAGACCACCAACTTACACCATACACAAAAATAAACTCAAAATGGATCAAGGACTTAAACATAAGACAGGAAACCATAAAAACACTAGAGGAATCTACAGGCAGAAAAATCTCTGACATATGCCAAAAGAACTTCTTCACTGATACTGCTCCTAGGGCAATGGAAGCTAAAGAGAAAATAAACAAATGGGATTACATCAAAATAAAAAGCTTTTGCACAGCAACGGAAACCATCAATAAAACAACAAGAAAGCCCACTGCATGGGAGAACATATTTGCCAATGATGTCAACGATAAGGGTTTAATCTCCAACATTTACAGGGAACTCATGCAGCTTAACAAAAAGAAGATAAACAACCCAATCAAAAAATGGGCAACTGATCTAAATAGACACTTTTCGAAAGAAGACAGAAGGAAGGCCAAGAGACATATGAAAACCTGCTCTAAATCACTAATCATCAGAGAGATGCAAATCAAAACAACAATGCGGTACCATCTCACACCAGTCAGAATGGCCATTATCAACAAGTCAACAAATGACAAGTGCTGGCGAGGATGTGGAGAAAAAGGAACCCTCGTGCACTGCTGGTGGGAATGCAGATTGGTGCAGCCACTGTGGAGAACAGTATGGAGTTTCCTTAAAAAACTAAAAATAGAACTCCCATTTGACCCAGGGATCCCACTTCTAGGAATATATCCTAAGAAACTGGAAACATCAATCAGAAAGGATATATGCACCCCTATGTTCATAGCAGCACAATTCACCATAGCTAAGATTTGGAAACAGCCTAAGTGCCCATCAGCAGATGAGTGGATTAAAAAACACTGTGGTACATCTACACAATGGAATACTACGCTGCAGTAAAAAAGAAGGAGCTCTTACCATTTGCAACAATATGGATGGAGATGGAGAACATTATGCTTAGTGAAATAAGCCAGTCAGAGAAAGATAAATATCACATGATCTCACTCATTTGTGGAATATAATGAACAACATAAACTGATGGGGGGGAAATAGATCCAGAAACAGAGAAACATCAATGAGAATGTCAAACCTCAGGGAAGAAATTGTGAGGTAACCAGAAACCCAAGAATGCACGAGAATGCCTTGCCAGCCACGCTAGCAATCATCAGATGTACAGTAATTTTACCTGGGACAAGAGGGTAAGTATTTTGGACTCATGCTCCTGACTTTTCATGGGTAAGACCACTCATGTGGGCTGATCCCCTGACTAATGTAGTTACCAATAATACCAAACACCTTGGTCATCCAGGAGGTCCATGGGTGGGGCAAGTAAATATAAATACACAGGGGTCTCCACCCAGCTTCCCTTTTGTATGACACAAAATCAAAACAATGCCACTTTGTGTGTAAAATTAAAGAGAGGTTTCTGGCTTGTGTGGACACCAAAGAAAGGGTGTCACTACTATCACTACTTGCCCGTGGTAGAAGTGCAGAAAATGTAACTAAGACCTTGTCTATACAAAAAGAAATAGACAGCCAGTTTGAAAGGGTATTGCCATGGACTAGAACAAAGAATATCCTTACATGATATTATTCTACACTGTCATTAAAATTTTTCCCAGATTTGGATCACCCCCATTACTTATAATAGTTCCTCACGCCTGTGGGGAGGGAGGGATATCATCTGTTTGGTGCTTTTAGACAAACGTAACACATCTCTAGATATTTTAGAATTACAACAGCATATTATACAATTACCCCAAACAAACTTACAAACTAATTCTTTGAATGTCTGGCAGCAATTTAAAAAGGACATGAAAGGGTTTAATCCCTTCCACTGTGTAGAGGGCCCCCTAGGAAGGCACCTGAGCATTCTAAATTGGCCCCTCTTGCCCTTTTGGCCAAGAGGGACCCACTTCTCACAATCCAATTGTCCACAGCTGTTGCCTGAGCTTCTGTTCATGCCAAGGTTGAAACCTCGTGATGGCTGGTACCATGGATCTGTCTCTCGCCCAGTGGGGTGAGCTGGGCCTCCTTGGAGAAGAAACCTGGGTTCCACAAGATATGTGATCAGTGCTGGGACCCTGCCAGCAGGCGAGGGGATCCCAAGGCAGGTGCTGGGCGTGGAAGCCATGGGGGCATAGGCGACCAAGGAGACAGAACTAAACCTCACATCACCCTGCTTGGCCCCGGAGGATGGCTGGTTAGCCAGAGACGAGTAAGATTCCTCAGGGAAGGAACAACCTAAGACAGGCACAGTCGCATAGGGGCCATCAGGAGAGAACTTGGGGGTCAACAGAGGTGGGGCACAGACCTTCACCCCCCCAAGTTTGCAGGGGCCTGAACCCTTACCCCTGCTGAAGGAGATCTCCTGCCCCCATGGCTGCTCAGCTTCACATGCCCAGGTCACATCGGGACCCAGGTAACAGAGACTTGGCCGACAGCAGATGCCCTCTCACTGCAACAAGACTTGATGGAGATGTCTTACACCCATGATCCAGGGAACTAGGGTCTATGATATCTAAATCCAGCCTAGCACCAAGAATGCTCAGGGCCTACCAAGAAGGCAAATAATCCTCTCCACTAATAATTACAGGGTAAAACAAGATGGTTGTTAGAGTATTAAATTTGACAGTAAAATAGTAGTCAAGTTTTCAGACTAATTTAAATTGGCCAATCAAAATAAGCAAATACTCTAGAAAAATCAATTGTACTGGACAAAAAAGCTGTTACTAAGTGTTAACTATAATTTTTATTGGTAGTTCATCTCATGGTAAAAGTGCATAACATATAATGAACCTAAAGCAATCACATTTTAGTGCAAAAAAGTAAAATTTAAAAGCTATCAAGATTACAGCATAAAATTTCCAAAAGCCTCCCAATATTTAAACCAAAAAAGGGGGGATAGTAGAAGAATATCATGTAAGGAAAAATATCCTGCAAATAAATTGCATCTAGAAAACTTTTATTTTAGAAAATTAACTTTCATTTGTAATGCTAACAGCAAGTCACCCAGGTAAAACATAGATGGTGTCAAAATAAGCCAAAGGAAAATCGTTTGGGCGAAAATGAAAAAGGATCGCAAGTCAAATTTATAGAAAATATTCCTTTATTAACTTTTGGTCGAGAATATGTGTGTATATTTTCAGAAAACAACTCCGAGACATGTGGATTCCTGCAACAGAGAGGAATTGACAGGAGTGCTCCAGCCATGAAGTCAGAAGAGAAACAGTCCAGAGATGGAAGACGCTGACGATGCCTTGCCATACTAGCAGTCAGCAGATATGCGTCGCTGCAGATTGCCCAGGACCAAACCAGAGAGGGTCGGACCTGCATTACCACCATTTGTCCACCATCCAGAACTGAAATATCATTGCTGTTATGAACACATAAACAACTGTTGGACATAGAAACCGGGACTCAAAAGAATTGTTGGCCCAGAAAGAAACTCACTATAGACTGATTCATTTGCCTCTCAGCGTAACTATTATTGCTTGTCTCATTTTCGGTTCCTATAAGTATATTCCTAGTATCACATGAGCTCACTCATCTAGGGGAAAAGATGAACATCATAGACTGAAGAACAAGAACAGCATTGATCAGACTGTCAGACCTCAGAGGGAAGGTAGGGGAGGGTGGGGACAAGGGAGATAGATCAACCAAAGGACTTGTGTGCTTGCATATGAGCCTAACCAGTGATCACGGACAACAGGGGGAGGGGGCCATGCATGTGGGGGGGTTTGGGAAGGGAACAGGGGGAGGGGTTGATGACAAATATGAGATACCTTAATCAATAAAGTAATTAAAAAATAAAAAATAAAAATAAATTAAAAAATTTAAAAAAATGCAAGTGCATCAAATAGCTAAATGAGAAAAAAAAAAACATGAACAGAGAACACACAAGAGGAAACACAAATGGCTAATAAACGTGAAATGAAAAGTTCAACCTCATTAATAATCAAGGAATGAAAATTAAAATGATATCAGTTTTCCTAATGAAACTTGCAGAAATTTTCATGGTAATTCTCATTGCCAAGTGGAGTATCAACAAGAAGATACTGAAAATGTATGACTCTCATAAACTGCTGGTGGGACTGAAAAAATTGGTGCTAACTTTCTTGAGAGCAATTTAGCAAAACACTCCTAACTTTTGATGTAGGAATTCCATTTCCAGCAATACAGCTTAAAGAAAAAGTCATAGACATATGTGAAAAAGGTTTATTTGTGAACATTCAATGCAGTATCCAAAACAATTTGAAAAAATCCAAGTATCCTATATAATAAAAGGCTAATATGCAAATCGACTAAACTGCAGAACCATCGGTCACTAGGACACACACTGACCACCAGGGATGACGTGTACTGAACACCAGAGGGCAGATGCTCAATGCAGGAGCTGTCCCCTGGTGGTCGGTGAGCTCCCACAGGGGGAGTGCCACTCAGCCAGAAGCCCTGAGCTGGGCTTCTGGCTGGCAAGTGCAGCCGCAGTGGCAGGAGCCTCTCCTGGCTCCACGGCAGCACTAAGGAAGTCCAACTGCCAGCTTAGCCCGCTCCCCACATCAGACATCCCCCAAGGACTCCCAGACTGTGAGAGGGTGCAGGCTGGGCTGAGGGACCCAACCCCCCCACCCCCAATGCATGAATTTCATGCACCAGGCCTCTAGTCCATAATAAAGGGGAAAAAACTAAATTTTTATAAGTAATTTAATAAAATATTTTGTCTTCATAATCAACTTTTCAACCAATATTTGAATATGGAAATTCTCATGATATAATATTAATTGGAGAGAAATAGTACACACATAATATTATACAGCATGATCGAATTTTTTAAAATAATTAAGTATAAGCAAAATATGGAAGAAAATAGTAGTAATGACTGATTCTCTAGCTGATGATACTTAACATGATTTCTGTTGTCTTCTTTATTTTCTTTTATACCCAAATATTCTAAGAGGATATTTGTTATATATAATCAGCATTTTTTAAAAGGCCTTCTGCCTATTCTTGCAATTTCTAGAACTCCATGCTAAGCAAATAATCTAAAATGCAGTAAAGTTTCTACACAAAGATGCTCATGTTCAGCTTTATTTAAAATAATAAAATTAAAATAGGGAACTAAAGATAGTATGATCTATAAAATATATCAGTCTTTTAATACTATGCTTAATTCCTCTTACTTTACTCAAAACATCTTATGTTGGTGTGTTAGCATAAACAATACTAGGACAAATAGAAAGGACACATGTACACATACACACACACACACACACATCTCCTCCTCCTCCCTAAAAAGCTAAATCTAGGACCGGAGTCTGGTAATCAAATTTCTTGTTCTTTGAGTTTTAACAATAAGATGAGCAAAATTACCTTTCTCCTCTGTGAGTTTAGGATTTATTTCCTAACCAGCTCAAAACATAAACACACATCCTATATAATAAAGAGCTAATATGGTAATTAGACTGGACGGCAGAATGACCTTCCAGAACAACCAGTGGGTGGGGGGCGAGGGGCAGGGCTACGGGGCCACTAGGGCCGAGCCCCTTGCACAAATTTTGTGCGTCAGGCCTCTAGTTAATAATAAGAGAGAGAGAGAGAGAGAGAGAGAGAGAGAGAGAGAGAGAGAGAGAGAGAGTTTTTAATAATATAGAAAAATACTTTTGACACCACAGTTAAATTTTGAAAAGTAAAGCAAAATCGTGAAATCAACAGTGTAACTGGCTTTCTATATGCACATAACACTGGCCTCCTGAACAGCCTTGAACTCGGTGGGATACAGAGACGATGCCGTTTTCTTTTTCTCCATTCACTGCCTTCAACTATGCTCTGTTAAATTTGCTCTTCCCATCTTTTAATGACATCTTGGACAGTCCTATAGCTTCCCAGTCACTTTTGAATGTCAAGAATTATAATCTAGTCTAGTAGATTTTAAAATCTCAGTCTTGTGTTCAGTTCCATGTTCACCTTGGCCTTTCCTTCACTCTTCCCTTCTCCTTTGCTCATTTGCTTTTGGCACTTCCAGGAATGGGTAGAAAGAGAAACCATAGAAATAGACCAAAGATGTACTGTTAACTGCAGCTGCTGTACCCCTCACAGCTATAAAGGCTACCAAGGGCTTCTCCCCAGCTTCTCAGTAGGCCTCCTCTCTAAACAGCTTGCTAAAGTAGGAACCACTTCAGTCCTACTCCATTCTAAACCCCATTCCCACTCCAGTTCAGCTCAGCATTCACCCACAACTCTTTCTACCACTGTCCCCTCCCCAAGACCAGTTCTCTCAGGGGGCACCTGGGCCATATTTCTGAGGCTCAGATGCCTTCCTTGATGTTCCTTTGACCCACTAGAAAGGGCACATCTTTGTCCCAATAAAATATGAGAGTAAAAGCCAGCTTACATCTCTCTTTACCCAAAACATCCTCTGATTATCTTCCCCTCCCCCACTCCAAAAAGGCATCCAACTGGAGAATAAGATACTATCTCCCCTTTCCTGCAAAGTATCCTACTGGAACCCTGCCACACTGGCACATGGGGCATTCTGCTGCTGCGACCAGCCGTTCACATTTCTGAAAGTTGATGAAATACTCAGGAATGAACTTACTCCTGAAGGCTAAAGACTTCCACACTAAAAACACTGATGGAAGGAATGAAAGACAACACAAATATAAAGACATACCATATCCCTGAATTGAAAGGCTTCATAGTTGAAATGCCCAGGCTACCCAAAATGATCTACAAATTCATTGCAATTCCTCTCTAAATCCCAGTTCCATTTCATGCAGAACCAGAAAAAGCAATCATAAAATCCATAAGGAACAACAAAGAACTCTAGATAGCCAAAAAATCTTGAGAAGCAGCAAAAAGCTCAGGCCTCACAGTCCCTGATTACAAAACTATAGTTCTCGAAGCGTTATGGCACCGGAATAAAGATAGGTCTATAGACCAGAGGAATAGAATAGGAAGCCCAGAAATAACCCCATGCATATACAGTCAATGGATCTTTGAGAAGGATCACGAGAATACACAAAGGGGAAAGGGTAGCTCTTCAACAAGTACTACTGGGAAAACTGGATATCCACAAGCAAAGGAATGATGTTGAATCCGTATCTTACACCCCACACAAAATCAACGTACAGTGGGCTAAAGACTAAAATGTCAAACCTGAAACTATAAAACTCCTAGAACAAAACATAGGAAAAAAACTGAATGACATTGGCCTTGGCAATGATTTATTGAATATAACACCAAACGCACAGGCAACAAAAGCAAAAAGTAAACACGTGAAACTACATAAAACTGAAAAGCTTCTGCGCAGCAAAGGAAATGGTTAACTTGGTGAAAAGGTGGCCTATGGAGTAGGATGAAATACCTGTAAACCACATTTCTAATAAGGAGTCAATGTCTAAAATATACAAGGAGCTCCTACAACTCAACTGTAAAAAAGAAATAAATAAATAACCAGCTTTAAAAATGGGCAAAAGACTTGAACAGACTTTTTCCCAAAGGTATACAAATGGCCAACAGGTACATGGGAAGGTGCTCAACTTTATTAATTTCCAGGGAAATGCAAAGCAAACCACAGGGAGAGACATAACCAGACATCTGTTAGGAGGGCCAGTGTCAAGAACAAAAAAACAATGTGTTGTCGAGCATGTGAAAAATTGAACCCCTTCTGCACTGTTGGTGGGAATGTAAAGTGGGACAGCTACTATGAAAAAAACAACATAGAAGTTCCCCAAACAAATTACAAACAGAATTCCCATGTGACCCAGCAATCCCATTTCTAGGCCTTTATCCAAAGAAAGCAAATGGAAATCAGTATTTCCGAGAGACGCTTGCACTCCCACGTCCATTGCTCCATTCATTATTCGCAACACCGAGAGGTAGAAACAACCTGAATGCCCATCAGTGGGTGGGTGGGTTTATTTTAATGTGAAATGTACATAGTCTGGAATATTATTCAGCTTTTAAAAATAAAGAAATCTTTCATTAGGCAGCTAGAGGCCTGATGCATGAAGATTCATGCAAGAATGGGCCTTCCTTTCCCCTGGCGGCCGGCACCGCCTTCGCTCCGGCCAGAGCCACCTTTTTGCTCTGGCCTGGAGCCCTTTCCACCTTCCCACACTGCCCAGAGGTCCGGAGCATCCCACCACATCCCTGGCCGCTTGGTGCCTGCATACGCAAATTAACCCGCCATCTTTGTTGGGTTAATTTGCATACTCACTCCTGATTGGCTGGTGGGTGTCACAAAGGTACAGTCAATTTGCATCTTACTCTTTTCTTAGTGTAGATAACATGGATGAACCTGAAAAGCATTCTGAAATAAGAAACAAGACAGCAGCCTCAGAAGAACAATTATGCATGTTGGTATGATTTCACCAACATGAGGATTCTAAGAGCCAAACTCAGGGAAGAAGAGAGTAGAATAGTGGTGTCAAGGGGCTCAGGGAAGAGGAAACTGGGAGTTTCTATTCAATGGGTATAAAGGTTCAGTTACACCAGATAAATAAGCTTCAGAAATCAGAGCTAAGCTATAGTGCAACATCCCTACAGCTAACAGTACTGTAGGGTATACTTAAAATTTTGTTAAAAGGACAGATCCCATGTTAAATGTTTTATTATATATTTTTTAAATTTTATGGCTTTGAATTGTTGCCTGTATTTCTGAGTACACACACACACACACACACACACACACACACACACACACACATGCACATTGCCTTTGTTTTCTTAAAGTGCCTAATTTTAATATTAATATATGCAAGAATTGTTTATTAAATGCTACATTGTGCTAGGTTATTTTAGACAATGAGATACAATCTAATGAGACATTTTAAATCCCTCCTGTATAGAAATGGAGTTTTACTATTTCTAGCATTATTTTATATCTCAATGAATCTAATTACTTCTAAACATTTTCAGACTCCTTAAGTTACTTCTGACATGTAATTTACTAGAAAATTCATTAAAGTGTTCATTAATTTTTTTACCAATCTGTAAACCTTATCACTTCAGTTTTTATTAGCTAAAATATAATTAACTAGGTCTGGTGTTTTAATTTTAGGGACAAGTTATTTACCTATACTATCAACAGTTTTATGATAATTACATTTTTACTCCATCACCCTTCTCTCCCCATCAGGTTCAGTAATTAGAATTCTACACATAATATCTCATAGTCATAGTGACATTTATATCTGTCTTTTTTACTCCCAGTCCTTAAATACTGAATAGTTTATGATCTTAACTATTTTAAAGACATCACTAGCAATAATGAGCCCAAAATTGCAGTATTAAATATAGTACAGACATGCCCATTAATGGAAAAATTTGATCTTTGTTTCTTGACATTTATATCATTTAAACTTGTTTACTATCCATTTCCTTCATGTAGTGAAAAATAAATTAAATGTTAGTGATACCTGACAGGTAGAAACAATGATTAAACACTGTGATTTCTCTTGAAACAAATATGAGTTTACTGAATATGGCTATTATTAATCCTGCCAGCAGCTTCATCCATGCCTTCTGAGATTTGGTTCCTTTAAAAATTAGAGACCAAGGCCCTGGCCAGGTAGCTCAGTTAGTCAGAGCATCATTCTGATACACCAACATTGCAGGTTCAATCCCCAGTCAGGGCACATATAAGAATTAGCCAATGAATGCATAAATAAGTGGATCAACAAATCGATGTTTCTCTCTTTCTCTCCCCCTTCTTCTCTCTCTAAAATCAGTAGCTAATTTTTTAAATTAGAGACCAAAACTTATAATAATAATCAATACATTCTCTTAAATAGAATTCTTGGAATCACTATAAACTGTTTTCCTAAAATGATGCAACACAAATTCGAAAGAGAAATAAATAGATTGTGGGAGCTTTGCTCAAACTAAGAAAGAATTCACTTAACTAAATAATTATGTCAATTTAGCTTTGACCCAATATATTACCCCAAATATTTTTCTGATCTTAACAATTCTGAAAATAAGAGTTTAAATGGCAGTTACCTGCATTTTTAATTTATTTATTTATTGCATACAGCATTATAACCAGAATTTGCAGACAGTGTCTTTATATGAAACACCTCATGCAATTTTAATGATGATGTCTTTTCCAAATAAAAACCTTTAGATAAAATGTACTTAAATTGAGAAAAACTTGTGTGAAGTTGAGATCAACTGGTTTCTGAAGACCTAGTGCTACATAAAAAGCAGGAAGTAAAATCTGCCCTCATTGGGAAAGGAGAGGGAAGCATTCAAAATAGTTCAGAACAGTCTCCTTTTTCCAGTGCCTGGTAGCATGAATTCAATGTGCTGTGTGCCCACTTAGTATCAATATAAACACTGCATTATGTATTTCATTCAATATTGTTCAGACTCTCAATTTAGAATATATCTATGGTATTATTATATTCAAAGGTTATGAGACATAGCAGAAAAATCAAAGCTAAGCATGTAATCTAGCATATAACAGCAACAAAAATACTTTACAGACAAGTATTTTTCTGCCAAAGACACTGAAACCCAAAATTACAAGGAAAAAATTAGTTAACAGGAATTATCCGACTAGAAATTCTTTAAGTATCACATACAGTGGATGTGAACAAAAATAGATCTCCTTTGAAAAAGAGAATGACATTTTGAAGCCTTCAAGTAAGATAAGCCAGAGATTTTTCTAACATTTTTTTCCCTAAAGAATTCTCCAGAATTTTAAAGCAACCTTGGAAGTGGGGATTTTTAAATTACATAATGTATGCTAGAAAGTGAATGAAAATTTGCATGTGAATGGCTCATATTTGCATATATTTTGTCAATCAGAAAACATGAATTCTGTCTCTACAAAAGGTGAAGTCTAAAAATGTGTATGACAAACACATTTATAAGAGCTTATAAAGCTTTGATTAAATATATATATACACACATACATACATATACTAGTATATATGCATATGTGCACATTTATATACATACATATATATTAACCACAAACACATTATCTCTCACTTTGTGTGTGCACAGAGGAAAGACCGTGTGAGGATTCAAGCCAGGAAGAGGGTTCTCACCAGAAGCCAAGTCCTGTCAACCTTGATCTTGGACCTTGAATCTCCAGAGCTGTAAGAACATTAATGTCCGCTATTTAAGCCATGCAATCTGTGGTATTTCCTATGGCAGCCTGTGTAGACTAACACCAAGTGAATTTGGGATGAATAAGGTCATCACAGGCATGAGGAGGGAGGGAAGGTCTAAGGAGGAGAGGCCCTATCTGTGCAGGATGTAGATGTGGAAGGCCGGGTTAATGGTAAAATGGGTGCAAGTTAGAAAAATGAAAACTGAACATTTTCAGGAGACAAGTCTCCATCAGTCCCATGTAGAGGTTGCGAGAGATCAAGTGCAGTGAGAGATAAGGCAGCAGATAAAATAAGCAAATACTTCCTCTTCTGATTTTTCACCAAAAAGGTATTTATTTCATCAGCTCAGGAGATAATCCCTGGGTCACAACAAGAAGATCCATTGTAAAAGCATGTGCTCATGGGATGTCACTGCTTCTTGAAGCTGGAAACAGCCAAACATTTCTTTCTTTCTTTTTTTAGTTAATCCTCATTCGAGGATATGTTTTTTCCATTGATTTTTAGAGAGTGGAAGGAAGGGAGGGAGACAGAGAGAGAAATATCAATGTGAGACACACAGATTGGTTGCCTCCTACACGTGCCCTGATCAGTCCAAGGATGGAACCTGCAACCAGGGTACATGCCCTTGACTGGAATTGAACCCCTGACACTTTGGTCTACAGGCCGGTGCTCTAACCCCTGAGAGAACTGGCTAAGGTGAGCCAAAAGTTTATTTTTTAAAATATATTTTTATTGAATTCAGAGAGGAAGGGGGAGAGGGGGGGGAGAGAGAGAGAGAGAGAGAGAGAGAGAGAGAGAGAGAGAGAGAGAGAGAGAGAGAGAAACATCAATGATGAGAAAGAATCA
This sequence comes from Ia io, assembly GCA_025583905.1. Classification (NCBI taxonomy): domain Eukaryota; kingdom Metazoa; phylum Chordata; class Mammalia; order Chiroptera; family Vespertilionidae; genus Ia; species Ia io. The sequence continues at coordinate 6,043,536 of JAJQQW010000014.1, forward strand.
TTGACCGGCTGCCTCTTGCACACCCTCTACTGGAGATCGAGCCCACAACCCGGGCATGTGCCCTGATGGGGAATCGAACAGTGACCTCCTGGATCATATGTCAATGCTCAACCACTGAGCACACCAGCTGGGCCAAAAGTTTCTTTAACACAATCAAGTGGCCCTGAAAGCACAAGAGCAAGACCCGCACTGCAAATAGAGAAGAGGCCTCCCCACACTGCTGGGCGGGCCACCTGGTCCTAAACTAACCCAGCCCGCAGGCAAGTAAACAAGCAGTTCTGTCTTGAAGAGATGTGCTTATCCACCATCAAGCCAGGCCTCTGGGCCATGGGAAGAGGGACAGGGCTTGTAGGATTCATGTCCACCCTTCCTCATAAAACCCAGTCCTTTATATGCCTGGCTCTATGGACAGCCCACAGGGGAACATCAGCCTTCCTGAGACTGAAGCCTGGGGCTGACTTCAAACCAGGGGCTCAGAAGGAAAACAAGAATGCCGTCTGCTGGCCTGGGAAGGTGGGAGGTCCCCGAGAGGACGATCAGTGCAGCCATCGGAGAGCCAGGGCAACAGCCGTGTATGGAGGGGCGACTCCAGCTCTACCTGCATCTCAGATCTCCCTGCAGCATCAGGGAGATGGAGGGCAGGATATGGGGTGGAGGGGGGGAGGGCTGCTCCAGGGCATTGATGTTGTCTCCCAGAGTCAAGGGCAAGAAGAAAAGAGGCAGGAAGCGTACACTTGCCATTGCTACCAGGTGTGCCCAGGCCGCCCTTCGGGGCAGGGCAGGGCCCCAGGGCAGCCACCTCCCTGCTGCAGCGAGGGAAAAGGCAGTCTGGAAACCAACATGACAGCTTCTAAGCAATTGATAAGGAAACACGGCCTCCAACCCAAATGCTCCACGAATAAACGCTCACAGCTCCACGAAGGCATGATCATCTTTGTTCCTTGCTCCAGCCGAAGCAACACGTCTTTTTCTTAAAATCCCCCTTTGGGCTGGTTCTCCTTCCAAACATACAGCCGCTAACTAGAAGAGTGTCAGCTCTAATGGGTGCTGCTAGGGTGGAGGTGAAAGAATGCAGCGGAGCCTGTGGGCCCAGAGGATGTGCTAATAACTGGGAGGAAGCAGCAGGGGGTGAGCTGGCAGACCCCTGCCCTGAAGCAGCCCTGCATTGTCTCCAGGACCTTCTGTTCAGCCCTCTTATTCCCACCTCTGTGTGAGTCTGACAGCTCATTCATTTAGAGCTCCGGATGTGGATGCACAGGGGACTGGGTTTGTTAGCTATTTTAAGGATAAGCCGCTTCTGTTTGTTGTTTAATGCTGAGGAGAACACACTGAATGAGATGGAGGAAGACCTTTGCACACAAAAGAAACTTCTTTCAAAAAGGAGAATGCTTTGACATTTGAGACTAAGCACTTCTTTGTGGGGTAGACTTCCTTAAGGCTGACACGTTGGTTGGGAGCAAAGTTAAACAAAGCCCCACCACAGAGCACACACCACCACCACCCCAGCGTTGGGTCTTAACCTACTCAAGGCTGTCAAGCAGGGATCTAGGCGACCGAGGAAACCTTTCTGTATGACTTACTGCAGGGCTGTCGGTGGCTTCTACACCTAGGCTGTGGAGGGTGTTTATGAACTTCATCTTGATTTGAATTAGAAACATTACCTAAAGTTCAAGTTGACAAAGATACCAAAGGAAGCTCTTTTTTATTCACACCAGACAAAAATATGGAGGAAGTGGATCTTTGCAATACTGCCCACAGTATTTTCCCAAGTAACCATACTGGGTGAGTGGTCAGTGGTCAGTGATTATGGGTGCAAGGGGACTGATTAAGGAGGTAACTAAAAAGATGAGCCAGGCCATCTGTGGGTGAAGGGTAGACACTTGGAAGAAAGAAGAAAGTCAAAGGCAGCAAGACTAGCAAATGAGGTCTTTGAACAAATCATAATATACAAATGGCCACATTCTTCAGAAAAATATGTCTATTAAAAGTAGTTCATAGGATTTCTTAAAAGTTAACATAGCAGTTCTATTTTGAAAAAAAACTGATGTACTTACTAATATAAAAAGAACATTACCAAGAATAAATTAGCAACCCTTAAAATACTGTCTTATGCTTCAAACTAACGTTTTCATATTTCAATGGAAAATGACTCATTTTGCCACATAAATATCACAATTCAAAGTAAAAAATCTGGATAGAAATTATATTGAGCTTCCCAGTGTATGAAGATAAAGCTGGATCATTGAAATACGAAAATATCATCTTGCTTCACAGAATCAATTCTTGAAGTCTAAAGGATGAATTGCCCAGACACAAAAGGCTGTTATTTCTCATAAGTCACTCAACATAACTTTTCTTCCTCTCTCATTTTTACATCCCATTTTTCCATACCACTTTTTACCTTGAGCTCTTAACGTAAGTCCTAATTCCTCATCCTAGTTATCAGATCTAAATAAGAAGTCCACTCTGCCAAGTCTTTTTGTATAATCCATATTTCTCTATTTTATCCTTTAGTTTCCTTTCCAACAACCTGGCCCAAGCCTTCTCGGAGTTCCCAGCATTCCACACCATCCACTGCGGGGAGAGTATTGGGTTCTCCAGGGAGCGACAGGTCGACTGTGCCCTGCACCCACCCCTCCCAGCCCACTCTCTCCAGAATCCCAGCTCACCTGTCTCTCGCAGGCAGCACGATTGATCATTTTCCTCAAGTGTCATTTTGATTATCTCATGCTCCTTTTTATTTTTATTTTTAAATATTTTTTATTTATTTCAGAGAGGAAGGGAGAGATAAACACAGCAATGATGAGAGAGAATCACCGATCAGCTGCCTCCTCCATGCCCCCTACTGGGGATTGAGCCCGCAACCCTGTTGTGTGCTCTTGATGGAATTGAGCCCAGGATCCTTCAGTCGGCAGGCCGATGCTCTATCCACTGAGCCAAACCAGCCAGGGCTATCATGCCCCATTTTAGAAGCTTGCAGTCACTTTCCATTGTCACTTTAGTCACATGGAAACAAACGAATCTTTTAGATTTTTAAAGAATAGTGTCTTGAATGCGTAATATCTAGTTTTTCAGGAATATTTTAGGCAGGTCTCATTAGCACTTCTTCCATCTGAAGATACTTTTATTTTTCCTGGTAAATCACATGCCATATCACTGAAGTCTTAGGCATTTAACTTAATTAAAATACAAATGGTAGATGCTTCCTTTTTTCTTAACCAAGAGGTTAAAATGGAAATGTTCATTTTTCTTGATATGAAGACATTCGCTGGAAACTGGAGACTTCTGAATGAGTAATTAAGTTTTTAAAATATGCAAATCAGTGCTGCATTGAATTAGAAGCTGTCATTTCAAATAATCACTTTGTTCTGACATTTTTACATGAGCAAATTATATTTCTAGAAAAAAAGTGTCCGGAGATAACATTTTGTTACTGTCTTTGTTAAGTACTTGAAAAAATTCTTTCTAAGATTGTGTGTGTGTGTGTGTTTTATCAACAATGCAACATGTTCAACAGCATTCGGAGGCAAAAATATACTTTTTAATATTCCGTAGTCATTTTTAGAAATACATTTTATATTGTAAGCATAAATTGTTGCTACTTTTTTTTCTTACTTTGAAATGAACTTTCATCAAATATGAAAAGTATGACATTCATATGATGACTTGCTCCCTGGGTAAGAACAGAGGATAAAATGAAACTGATACCGAATGAAGTGGGGGGGTCCTCTTCAACGTGCGGGCGCTGCTGGGGGTGGACTTCTTATGATAGCCCCAGAAAAGGAATGTTCTGGAACTGGCAGGGAGAACAAGTGACTTCTATTTGTGTGCAGCTGAATCCCTGGGCTTCCCAAGCCCCACTCCCCGTCGCCCAGTCACAGAGGACGTGTCCGGGGTCTCAGTGGAGCCAAAATCAGAGCCAGCGTCCAGAGCTTCTGCTCCGGATTGGAGCCGGGTCCGGGCCCACATCAGGCCAGCTGCAGCCCCTTAGCGCACGGTGCGGGGTCCGCATGGCTGGGGCCACCCGGGGGAATGCCAGGAGCAGGAGCAAAGGGACCCGGAAGCCAGGAGTCAAGGGCAACGTGCCGAGAGAAACCAAGAGGGAGCCTCTTTGTTCAGGGAAGTCATTATCCCAGCGCTTCGCTGCAGCGGCCACCCCAGTCCAGGCTGCCATCTCTGTCCCCAGGAGTGACTCACAGGCAAGGTGCCTCCCTATGTCACCCCACCTTTGCTGGGCATGTATCTATCTTCCCTTCGTCCAGGCCCCTTCCCCGGTACTTTGCAGGGAATGTGCCTAAAAGGCTGGCCTTCCCTTTGCTCCTGTCCTGCTCCCAGGAACTAGCTAATTCCAGGGGGTCCGAACCCGGGCCGTGAGAACAGCCGTGGCCCTGGTCCATCCAAGCGGTGTTTCTGCAGCACAGACTGTGCTTCTGTTGGTGACGCACTCCAGCTCTCTGCTGCCCAATAGCAACCCCTCCACGTCTAGTAGCTTCAAATGGCAAATTTATTTTCACAACCCTTTGTTCTGCTCTCCAATAGGAAATGTCCGCATGTGTCAGTGGCAAAATCTTCTCTCTGCCTCAGGAGCCACCAGCTGGGGAGGGAGGCAGGGAGCTGGGGACGCCCGGCTGTGATGGCTCCGGGTGGGATGGGGGGGGGCTTGGGCTGCGGCTCTCGGCCAGGCGCCTAAATGAGGCCTCTCATGGGGCTGCTTGGGCCCCTGACAGCACAGCAGTGGCCTCGGAGAGCCAGGGTCCCAGGAGAACCACATGGGCAGGCTGGCACTCTCGTGGCCTCGCCTCTGCAGGCGCCCAGCATCCCTCTGCGGGGCCTTATTAGTGAAGGCAGGGGTGCAGGCCTCCCCTTCAACGGGAGGGCACAGGAGCCTCAGTGACTGGTGGAGATGGTCCGCCTCACAGAGTGGAAATGCCATGGGAGAGGGCGTCTACTCTGAAGGCCGACTCTGGACAATACGATCTGCCATATGGCTGTGCCTCTATGGGCCATTTCAGACAATGCAGCTCTCCTGGAATACATGTTTCAGCAAATGCTTCTTCAAGCTGCCCACTACTTTCCAGCAGGGGGAACGTTTAGGAATCTCACGTTGGGTACAATACGAATAGCCTCGGGGCTAAATATTCCGGCCGACAAGAAGCATGCTGATCAAACCATCTCTGTCTCCCTCTGCCAAGGGCTTTCAGTGGAGGTGAGCCACCTTGTTCTCACTCCCGGGGGGATATGCAACTAACCACTTCGATTCGCCCCAAAGAAACTGCTTCTGTACCTACAATAAGTAACCAGCTACCCTGGGCTGGCCTGGCCCTGTCACTGCCAATCAGCCAGTTTGCTCCTTGTCTCAGCACCCAATCATCTTGTGCCCCGGAATCTTTGCTTTGGTGCCGATGTTCATGGCTGGCACTGCCCCATTCCCTGACCTGCGCCCTGGCCTTCCTCAGCCCGGACCTCGTGCTACAGCCTCTTGTCTAGAGTCTCACACTTGCTGCCTTTAAATCTAACGGTACGTGGGACCCAGTTAGGTCGCTTCCTGGGTCATTTTCTTGCATACGATTTTCATTTTTCCTCAGGTGAGATCTTCCTCCACCACTTCTGCCACTTCCGGTCCCCAGTAGACCAGCCTTGGCAACCCTACCTTTGTGCCCGCCTATAAGCTGCCATGTCTGGGGCCTGGGAAAGCCCAAAGAATGATGCCCTCTCCTAATGTGGAGAGCCCAGGTGTGAAATACACAGATGCTCACCTCCAATTAGGGACACTTCTAATTGAAGAAACATGTACGCGTGGAAACAACTAACTATAGTACAGAGCAGAATAAAACGAATGCTCTGAGAGAAATACAAACCACTTTGCTGCATTATTTGAGGGTTCAGGTAAACAACTGCTAAATTTTCCTGGAAAATGACTTGATGCGGACAAAGAACTGTGTATGGGAAGCATAGCTCAATCCATGTGTCCCCTAGTTCAACCTGGTTAGCTGGTTATCCCAAAGGAAGACAGAAGCACTTGCTGCTAACTAAGAAGCACAGAGAAATGGTGTCCTAGGACTGGATGTGACTTAACAAGGAATAAGAGCTCCCCCTCTCAGACCCGGAGACAGGGAAGCATCGATCAGACTGTCAAACCTCAGAGGGAGGGTAGGGGAGGGTGGGGGTAAGGGGGAGAGATCAACCGAAGGTCTTGTGTACATGCATATAAGCCTAACCAGTGGTCATGGACAACAGGGGGGTGGGACATGTGTGGGGAGGGGTTTGGGATGGGAATGGGGGGGATGAGGACAAATATGTGATACCTTAATCAATAAAGAAATTTTTTAAAAATAAAGAGCTCCCCCTCTCCCGACCTAGAGTCCCCTGTGTCAGTGGCGGCATGGTGCAGGTCACTTAGGTTTCTAGCAGAGAGGACAGATCCCAAGTAGCTCACCACATGAACGTTTGTCACTCAGCTCTGCTGAAGCAGAAGAAACGAGTGTTGCAGGTGCTTGGAGATCTACAGCGTTTCCATGGAAACATTTCAGATCTCTCTTACGCTTGACTATTTGGTGGCACACAGTTCCAGCCGTGCTGGGCAGTTACTGCCTCTGCTGCTGTGCCCTATATAAGAATCCCCGCTTGTTGGTTTTGGATATTATTTAAATGCCCCCTGTTCTCAACGTCGTCTTTGATCTTTTCTTTTTATGCAACGAGTTTGACTCCCTGAAAGTCCAAGGTATATTTTGGCACAAGACTAAAAGAACTGAATAGATTAAATATTGTTCTGATTCCCTTTTAAACTTTGGAGTAAACACAAGTTAAAAGTGATCGTCAATGCCACGTGACTGAATTAAAGCACAGAATTTGTTTTTATGTGCACTTCAGAGGAATATTTGCAACTAATATCCTTTAAATACAGTTGAACCTTTTTCCATTATCAACATTTTTAGGCCAAGAACCCTGTTGTGCTTTATTTGTAATTGCTGGAGAAAGCCTTAAGAACAATGTGGACAGGTTGGCATTTTCACTGGAAGAAAGGAAGATTAGAAAAAAATAAACTTCTCTTTGTAGAAACTAATGCTTTGAATGTGGATGACTAATGTGAGGGTGGGGGGAATACTCATTACATACAATTGTGGGTGGTAGTTTCTTCAGTCAAAGTACAGTTTTATTTCTCTGTCTTATATAATCTAATGACATAAATTATATGGAACGCTGGAAAAGTAGGTAAAGTTTTAATAACACCAAAGCCATTCCCAGAACGATTTCTGGATGATGGAGGTATTCCTGGTCCTTCGGGCAGAAGAGAGTAACAGTGCTTTGCTGATCTGATGGCTGCCAGAGTTACTGACAGTCCGCTGGCCCCGTAAGAGTCAGTCTCTCATGAGAAAGTACCCGAGTGTGAACTCTGCTCTTTGGTCTGCGAACGGGAAGTGGGTCACCTTTTCTTGTCATCCTTTCCCCTGGCTGTCTCAGCGGGCACGGTGGATGCCTTCTACCAGCAAACTGGGCTGCAGCCGAGCTGGACCAGAATTCTGGAGCCCTGGGCCCTGGGGCCCTGGCACCCCTGATCCCCCTGTGCCCACTCCACAGTGGGAGTGATCAGGGGAGACTCTCCAGATCTGATTCTGATATGAAGGCTACTACACTTCCACCCTAGCATTCCAGTTGCCTCTTGGGACTTCAATAATCACTTACTAAATTGTATCTTGATATAAGAGGGTCCTTCAAATGCCCCTTTCTAGGAGTCTAAGGACTACCAACGCCGATATTCTTCCTAAGCGAGGCATTCCTCAGTCATGGGCTCACCCCCGAGGTGGTTGCTGGCTGCTGAATATATCTGGTACCTACACAGATATCAAACAGGCTGCTGCAGCTGACTACACAGCAGGGTACATTCAGATCTCAATGCTATATTTGAAATCCAAGTGTGGGTTTAGTTCCAAACTGGGATTTTAAAAGCTGATGTATTTCTTTTACTGAGCAGCGTGGCCTCTGAAAGACCAGCATGTGGCTACACAGCTCAGATCCCGGGCTATGGCTATCCAGACGCTGGCACACACCTGCCTTGCTGCCCCTGATGAGAGTCAGGATCGTACCAGCCAGGCCCAGGAAACAACATGTCCTCACCTGGTTATCTCCCCCCTCCAGCAGGCTTGGGCCAGTACTTTGGAAAACCTATTGACTCTCAGAACATTTCCATCTCCCTCTCCCACCGTCATCACCTCGCAAGCACTGCCTGGAGTGGCAGCTCTATGCATCACCATATGTGACTCCCCTGGGGGTCTGGGCGATCCCCTTTCTGTGAGTGCTATTTTTACGCTACAAGTCTGTGTCTCAATGTAAAGAAGCACTCAGAGCAAACGTCCCTGCCCCCAGCTGCACAGCTAGAACCAAAACATGTCCCTCTCCTACCTGGCAGGGATACCGTGGAGAGCGATGCATACATGGCTCCTACACTCATATCCTTGACCATCTAGAGCCTAAGACTGAAAACAGAAAAAACAGGACCTTCGAAGGAAGGAAGGAAGGACTTCGAAAATCAGTGGGAAGGAGTAGCCATCCTCTCACATGCCTCTTCATAGGTGAAAAACTACCAGCTGCACCATGGAAACCTAGAACATCACATCCTGTCAGCCACACGCAGTGCTGACCTGCTCACACCACCGGCCTGGCTACAGGAGAAAAATCCAAACCGATGCGCCTTTAAAATTCATTCCTGTTCAATGAAACAGATTTAGTAACTGAATCTCAATACAGTGCTAAGGAAGAGTCCTTCCATTGAGTTCCAGTCTTTAGGTTTTAGACGTGGAGATTAATGTCATGGAGGAGGGTTTAGGAAGCTAAGTTCAACCTTTTGAACCATCTATGGGCCACTTAGCCGCACTCTGACCTACATTTTCAGTTCTACCCAGTTCTTGCTCAGAAAGGGAACTGTTCAGTCATTCACTGAACGGATATTTGAGGTCTGAACATGTGAGAGAGAATAGATGGCTGACAAAAAAAAAATTATCACTCCTTATAAATCCGAAATCAGCGGCACTTTATATCATGAAACAACAATGATGTACATCAAGTCCTATGCTGTTAAGCAGGCTGGCGAGCCATCCATTGCAATACCATGTGATAAGCCTTATCACAGAGATATGCAAATGAAACCGCCAACTGCCTGGATGACAGGATAGATTTGTCCTTGTTGATCTCTGTGTGTGCGCGTGTTCAGTCTCGCATGGAGCTCCCATGCCATCCCAGGCACTGAACTAAGTACTTTCCAGGAATTCTAATAGGACACTCACCACCCTGGGAAGGGAGCAGTTGTTTCCCCCTCACATGTGTGAGGGGAGGCTGGAGGGGGGAGGGAGAGGGGTATTTGTGGGCCTGAAGGCAGTGGGAGCTGCTGCAGAATTGCTGTGCCCAGTAGTGACACGGCCCCCTCTCGTGTGACAGAGAGCATTCGCCTTCATATGGGCTTGGCGGGGCGGCCCTCCGGACTGGGCTTTCTGCAGAGCCGCCTCCTGGGCCACAGGCATTGGATGGGGTGGCGTCACCCACAGCTGCTGGAGGGAGTGCCCGGAGGAAGAGAGGCCAGGAGCAAGCCCGCCGCCAGCCGGCAGCTCTGAAAGCACGTGTCCGGGGCTGGCATCGCTTTCCTGCTGCTGGCATGCATCGGGATGTGAGGGCGATGACGTCGTAAAGGCAGTGCCAGCCCATCCCGATGAAGCTCTTCCCCAGAGAGAAAAGCAGAGTGTCGCCCAGGGTGAGCACTAAGCAGAAGGACAAAGACACACAGCCCCCTGCCCTCCCCCACGCACACAGGCGCTCCCCCAGGCCCTGCTTGACCTCCTGGGCCTAGGCTCTGTGCTACAAGTTGTTGGAATCGGAATGTACTGCCATCAGCTCCCCCCACATACTGAGGACGGTGCTCACGGCTACGTGCACTGGCTCCTCCCAGCGGCAGGTGAGAAAGCTGAGCCGCTTTCTAGAAATGCTCCCTTCACGCCTCACCTTAGACCAGTTCTCTCGGAATCTGGAATCACGCTAGGCAGGGCCCAGGTGATGGTAAAGGGCCCAGGTGATGGTAAAGGGCCCCGGTGATGGTAAAGGGCCCCGGTGATAGTAAAGGGCCCCGGTGATAGTAAAGGACCCAGGTGATGGTAAAGGACCAGGTGATGGTAAAGGGCCCAGGTGATGATAAAGAGCCCAGGTGATGGTAAAGGACCCAGGTGATGGAAAAGGGCCCCGGTGATGGTAAAGGGCCCAGGTGATGGTAAAGGGCCCAGGTGATGTTAAGGGCCCAGGTGATGGTAAAGGGCCCCGGTGGCTCTGTGGCATCCCCCAGGTGGAAATCTATAAACTCTTAGGCGCTGCATAAGACACACATGCTGCTGACTATGGTGTGGTGAGTTCCAGCTCTTGCCAGGGTCAAGGTCCGTTTTCAGGCCTTCAGAGTTCTGAATAAATTCCATTGCTTTTACCCTAAATAAACTACGTGTTTGGGTGTCTCGGCAAACCTGGCAGGACATATGCAAAGGTGCCAGCGGAATTAACACAGAAGCTGTCGAGACGTCTGATTGAATCCCAGGTGCTAATGCTGGCCCACTTTATCCACTTAAAAAAAAATGGGTTTTACACTCAGTCCTCAAAGAATTATGTATTTGCTCATATATATTTAAAATATGTTTTTACTGATTTTAGAGAGAGAGAGGGAGACAGAAACATCAACGAGAGAGAAACATCAACTGGCTGCCTCTTGCACAGCCCCTACTGAGGATCGAGCCTGCAACCTGGACATGTGCCCTGACAGGGAATCAAACCAGCGATCTCTTGGTGCATCAGACGATGCTCAACCCACTAGGCCACACCAGCTGGGCTTGCTCAGATATTTTACTTACAGTTAGAATATGTTACCTCCAAAAGATCAATGATGCCTGAATTATTTATAAAATGTAGTCTTCTCAAGGCAACTATTAAGATAGAAAGTAGAGCCTTTTCCCTAGACGGTGATTTTTTTCACCAATCAAAGTGGACACTTTGTTAATACAGCTAAATAAAAGAATAATACCGGCGGTGCTAACAGACAAGTTATTATAGGAAACAAATCTAGGTATTAGCTAATGCCTTTCTTATTGATCTGAGCTGTTCCCGGCAACAACACAACTCAACTTTTATTACAGGATTTGAGTGTTACGTTTTTTGTTGTTTTCACCGGACCTGGATCTGTTAAGGTGGAACTAGACCTCCCTAAGGAGCATGTGTGGCTGTGGCTTCCAGGACATCGCAATTCAACAGCGTCGGGCGTACCTGCATCTGACAAATGAGAAGCCGGTCCAAGGCTGCTTTCTGGAGACGGAGCCGTCATAGCGATTCCCCATCCGCCACCAGGTGAATAGGTTCTAAGACCAGGTGCATCCCTTCTCCATGACAAAAGGAGACAGATGAGCATGTGCCTTGAGCAGGAATCAAACCATGACCTTCTGGTTCATAGACTGATGCTCAACCCCTGAGCCATGCTGGCCGGGCAACCCTAAATTTTTAAAAAATATGTTTTTATGGATTTTAGAGAGGGAGGAAAGGAGAGGCAAAGAGATAGAGAAACATTGATGTGAGAAGGTAACATCAATTGGCTGCCTCCTATACACCCCCTACTGGGGATTGAGCCTTCAACCCTGGCATGTGCCCAGACTGGGAATAGAACCAGCAACCTTTTAGTGCCCAGGATGATGCTCTACCAACTGAGCCACACCAACCAGAGATAAACCTAATTTTTTTTTTCAAAAAAAGAGGTCATGTATTGTAGAACCTATAATTATGAAACAATATGCAAAAAGAATTTTTAAATGAAAATTCCAAGTACATTTATGATTTCACTCTTTTCTATATGAATCACCTGAATAATGACATAAATCCCAAGAGCTCAGGGTTTTCTGAAAGAGCTGATGTCTCCCCTGAACAGGATTCAACATGAAGAGAAGAGCATCCAAGCATTCATACTGAACATATGCCACCAGATCATTATTCCACCCAGATTAAATTCCTGGGGAAAAATCCCTTCAGGACACTTTGATTAGAAGCTGATCTAAAAGGCCTTAAAGAGCACTGAAAATGCCTGTGAGAAATGAGGCGTTGATCACCACTCATCTCACCATCAAACCATCATCGAGTTGTTAATTCCCACTAATTCGTGAGGCTTTGCCTAGTGAGTTAAATGATGCAAATCTACCGGGGTTTGGTGGTGACTCATAAAGCATGACTGCCTGATGCCACACCAGAGTTTTTCCCATTTTCATTCTCAAAATACAAGCATGCACCACTTAGATCAGGGAGACTCTCAGGAAGCTTTCTTTAAGTTGGTGGTTTAGGATTGTTAAGTCACCAGGAGTCCTATTTCCAAGAGAAAATATACGTGTTAGTCATAGGAGGGGATTTCCATCAACATGAAGAAAATGCAGCAGACTTTCCATAAGGAAAAACGTGTCTGCTTCCTCCTCTGGAGGACATAGATCACATCAGCGAGGCAAACATCCCTGCCTTCGCGGTGCTTAGTCATCTCAGGGAGAGATGCAGACCCACATACAACAGAAATGGCTGACAACTGGCTGTGTGTCTCTGCTGCAGATAGGGTTGTAATAAATGGAGAAAACGGTCAAAGCTATTTTTATGTAAGGGAGGTAAACTATATGTTGATATTTAAGCATATGTTTACTCGCAAATGAATTTGGATTGTGTGAAGTTGAAAGTAGGCAATAATTATTTCATGTCAGTAAATACTCAGAACATAAAAAAACAAAAGATGACACCTTGTTATTTTCTATATACAGGGTGGAGCAAAAATAGGTTAATAGTTGTTCGTATGGAAGATAATACAATAATTAATAAATGAGCCCAAGCTGGTTTGGCTCAGTGGACTGAAGGGTCCCGGGTTCGATTCCGGTCAAGGGCATGTACCTCGGTTGCAGGCTCAATCCCCAGCCCTGGTTGGGGCACGTGTGGGAGGCAACCAATTGATGTGCCTCTCTCATATCATTGCTTCTCTCTGTCTCTCCTCCTCCCTTCAGCTCTCTCTAAAAATCAATGGAAAAAATATCTTCAGGTGAGGATTAACCAAAATAATAATAATAATAATAATAGAATAAACTCTGTGTTTCATGTACTCACAACGTGGCTGTAGTTACAGACACAGAGAAAGACCCCATTTGCTCGAAGCAGATTCTCTCTGGCACCTGTATGACAGCATCCTCTAGAGGACATCCTTTTAGCAGAATCAGAACATCTCTTCTCTGGTTAAGATCATTAGTGTGTTTTTTTTACTTTGTTTTCTCACTGATTTATATGCCTGACCTCATTCTGAATTTACATACCTGACCTCCTTCCGAATTCGTTGAGAAAATCCACTGAATATATGTTTACATATATTTAATACATGTGCATATTAACACAAACACACAGATATATATGAGGAGGAGGAGATTTATCTTGACAGGAGAAAGCAATTTATTAAACTGAGATAAGAAAGAGACCATTTTTAAATGATAAAAGTAAATGTATTCGTATGTGACAGGCACAAAATTATTAAAATACCTACTCACATGCCTGTCTTTTCTTGCCTTCCAAGCAAAAAGGATTTTTGCAGGTGCTCAGCCCAGGCCACTGCCATGTCAGGGGCCGGGCTGCAGAACTGCTGATTGATGTGGGCACAGGCATCCTGTACACCCACTCACCTGAGGAAGCGGAAGGAGTCCCCATGTGACATGCCCACGTGGCTGGGAATCAGTGGGCACAGCCAATCCGTTTCTTATTTGGAATCTTTTCTTATTGATCCTTCGGCAAGAAAGAGGGACAGTGACAGAGAACACTGGGCAGTTGGAAGTCCTGCTTCTAGTGGGGCAAGTTTTACACAGGGGATCGGCCCACCAAGGGCGCCAGTTTCCTGTGCATTAGGATGTTTCACATTACGGGATGAAATCCCTAACAGCCCAGAACTGTGGAAGGGTAGATACAAGTGCTCTTGTGTTGACTGGGGCATGGAGGGCCAGCGGGTGGCCCACGAAGCCAGAGGACAGACACACTGTCCTGGATGAAAATGACATGAAATTCTCATGAATTTCAGGGACCCCATTTTCACAACCAGGTCCAAGTTCTCCAGCATCCAGACCTAGGACAAGAAAATTTGGCAAAGCCTTACTGAGCCAATCTTAGAAGAAAAAGGTTCTGACGGCTGAAGAGGAGTTCTAAAGAGCATGTTTGTGTTTGGGGTAAAGTCCTAGAAAAGACAATGGGACTGCTAGTTTCCATTAGTGGAAACAGCTATTTTGTTAAACGAGAAAGAAATGGTTTAGGACATTCTAAAGTGTATTGAGGAGACAATTCTGTCATCAGTCTTCTCTCAATCTTCAAGAGTCCTGGAGTTGGAGTTCTGTCTCAGTGTGTGTGTGTGTGTGTGTGTGTGTGTGTGTGTGTGTGTGTGTGTGTGTGTGTGTGTCTGCATGCGTGTGCACACATGTGTGCATGTATATATATGCGTGTGTGTTTTAAATTCAACTCCATGCTGCTGCCAGCACCAAAGTGGCTCAGTTCATTCAGGTTACATATATTAAAGGAATATGTGTAACAAAATTTGCTAATATATGTTTTTTCCAATTTTATCTTATTTATTTCATAGTACTCATTATTTTTTTTACATTATGAAATTACAGAAATTTAGAACTAGGAAAACTATAAAATTTAACAATCCCATAACATCACCTATTGGTAAGTAAACTAAAAGCCAGCCAAGTTAACTAGTTCCCGACATAATGCGGCTAGGGAGTGAGGCACTGAGCCAGAGTCAAGAACGAAGTTTCTGAAACACTAGCATCTCGAACTGGTATGGAAGCCAACCTTTCTGCCTCCGGGAAGAAATAACATTTCTGGCAGAATGCTGAAGCAAATTCCTGCTGAGTTTTAACTTTATGTCTTGTTATGAGACACTATTTCCTTCCCACACAGCTGTCAGTCAAAAGTGGCCTTTAACCACACTTTTTTTCAAATTTATGACTAACCCAGTGGTTCTCAAACTCAGTTGCATGCTAGATCACCTGAGGTCATTTTTAAATTCCCAATGTCCAGATCCAAACCCCATGCCAATTAAATCAGGATGTCTGGGGTGGCTGCACTATGACTGTGGCACAGAGGGCCATCGGGTGTATCAATATCCAATATCCTTTAAAGACCCTCCCCTGGGTGAGACCAGTGTGACAAATGACTAATGTAGCCTGACAATGCTTCTCTCCTTGCGCCCTACCCTGCCCACTCCTCATATCTCTCCCCGTATCTCTCTCTCTTCTCAAATGAATCTTGACATTGGTCTACTAGAGGCTTTTTTTTTTGCCTAGATTGACTATTTTTCCAAAGTTTATCCTTCTTTGCATTATCTTCCCAAGTTAAATGATATGCTTAGATACTCTGAAAAACAATAACTATTCAAGACATACAATACATTCCTTAAAGTCTTCACATTTACATTAGGAAGAGCTAAGATAATCTAGTTACTCTGGACAAATAAAATCACAACTAAATATTTACTGTCAGAAAAAAATAATCTTTGATGGGCACCAAATAACTACTTAACTAAACACTTACATCTCCTCCATGCCTATGGAGGCACTTGCCTACTCTTTATTATACAATTACTGAATTGCTCATGCCTTTATGAGCTCCCATCACTTATTTTGGCCTCATCCCATACATGGCTGTAGCGCTAATGGAGCTTACTAAGGAAGTAAATTATGCAACTGCCCATAATAAGATTAGCCAATTTCCATACTTTCTAAACATTGAGTCACATACCACAATATTTGGTAGAAAATATAAGAAAAATCCCCATTACTGGAAATCTCATTTTTCTGATTATTTTTCTAAACTTTGTTTTCTATGTATTCATTAGCGTGTAAGAATAAATTATATGCTTAAAGTATGTAAAAACAGCCAAAAGTAAAATTGTTGACAGAGCAGAAAAAGGCATTTACTGAACTTCCAACATGTCCCAGGCTGTAACTGAGTACTTTATACATATTATCCAATCTTACCCCAAAATTCTAAGACCATCTTTATTTTATAGTGAGGTATATTGAGACTCTGTGAGGTTAAGCAGTATGGTTGAGAGATAAGTCAGGATCCATACTGTGAAAGGATAATATAAAGTGACTAGATTTGCTTATTATTATGAAATACAAATCTACTGATTTTTAAGATAAGGGAACATAGACCAGTAGGAATGTACTGAGTAGCTAACTAAAGGAAAAAAGCAAGGGTTTTAGTTGCTAAAGAGAAGGAGTTTATATTGTTTATCCTAGGTAAGCATTGAAAATTGCCCTCTGGATAAAATCAAATAAATAAATATTGACCATACATCATTTGTCAAAACAAATTCCAATTCCCCCAAAGGACTTGTATCAAAACTTATATATATGTACATATACTTTAGAACCCTCAAAATTCAATGATAATAATCCAATTTTTAAAAATTAGGCAAACTAACTGAATCAACATTTCACCCAAGAAGATATACAGATGGCAAATAAGCTCATGATAACATGCTCAGTATAATTAGTCTTCAGGGAAATGCAAATTAAAACCATAATGAGTTATTACTGAAAACCTATTAGAATTACTAAAATATAGAAACTTAACAAGACCAATTGCTGGCGAGGATGCACAGCAGCTGGGACTCCTCTACATTGTTGGTTCAGATGCAAAATAGTACAGCGGTCTCTTCCCTTCAGATGAGCAAGTCTAAAGCTTCCTTGTTGAGTGTGTACAACCCTCACAGTCTATGCAGTGTCGTTTGCTGTTATTGTAACTGCAAGGAGAGCTTCGAAGGCAGCAAGTACTTGGGGGCCTCAAGACAAGGAAGCAACTTGTGCGTAAAGCAATGGAAACCAATGTTCCCATCCTCTCCTGCTAGATTTGCGTGCCAACAGGCAGCTAAGTGAGAGAATAATAATTCCTTTTAGGCACTACCAATATAGAAATATCACACCCAAGCGGCACATAATCCCATCCCAGATGGCACCCTCCTTCCCTCTCCGAGGCCCACGATGTGAAGTGACGTTACCACGGTATAAAAATACCGAGAACCACGCACACAGCCTAACATTTTGGTAAGTTATGTCAGTGTATTTCTTGGTACCTTAGGTTACAACAGAAAAAGTATAATTAACCCAAGCCACACAAAACATGGTTCACTGATCAGTCAGGTCAGTGAAAAGTATCATTAGCTCCTTCCCATGATGCAGTGTTGTCAGTATTTTACATTATATGGATTAAAGACAAGTGTTGGATTTTATAAGACGTATTCCTGTCATATTTATAAGGATTAAAGTAGCACTAGAAACAAACTTTAAGTTTTTTTGACCATTATAACTAGTTTTGATTTTTCACAAAATTAGTGGCAGATTATTATCAATCTAAAAGGTATAATTTTCACAAATAAGGTTATTAATGGTGGGATAATCAAAAATTAATTTCCATGAGTGGCTTTTTTAAAAATATGTGTTTTTTTTATATTTCAGAGAGAGGGAGGGAGATGGAGAAAGAGAGAAACATCAGTGATGAGAGAGAATCATCAACCAACTGCCTCCTGCACACCCCACACTGGGGATGGAGCCTGCAACCCAGGGCATGTGCCCTGACTGGGAATTGACCTCCTGGTTCACAAGTCGATGCTCAGTCACTGAGCCACACCAACTGGGCAAACATGCACAAATTTAAAAAGTGAGGATGATGAAATATAAAGACTGGCAGTCAGAACTCAAAAGGGCTGGAATCAAGGCACAGGCAGAAAGGATTCTTAAACATCAGGCCAAGCCAATGTACTTCCAAGGAGCATGAGGTAAAACATATTACCAGATGTTGTCAGAGGCTCTCCCACCACCTGCTTTCCATTTAAAGATGTATTTACCAGCCCTCATTTTTTAAAACAACTTTATTAATATCTATTTTTCCATGTCATCACATTTACCCATCAAAGTATACAGTTCCATGATCTTTAGTAACTTTACTGGGTGGTGCAACTATCACCGTAAATCAATTTTAGAATTTTATCAGCCCAGTAAAATCCCTCATTGTCCATTTACATGTCTCCTCCCCATCCTCAGCCTCAGGCAACCACTGATCGACTTTCTGTTTTCATCAATTTTCCCTTTCTGGCCCGGAGGTCACAATTTGATTCCCAGTCAGGGGCACATGCCTGGGTTGCAGGCTCATGCAAGAGGCAGTGGATCAATGATTCTCTCTCATCGCTGGTGTTTCTATCTCTCTCTCCCTTCCCCGTCCTCTCTGAAATCAATAAAAATATATTTTAAAAAGAAAATTTCCCTTTCTGGACATCTCAGGCACATGGAATCACACACTGTGTGACTTCTTTCACTTTGCATATTTTTGAGGTTCATCTGTGATGTAGCAATTTGTTCTTTTATATCGCTGAGGGTATCCCATTTAATGGATAGAGCGCATTTTACCCAAAGTCTGCTGTTGACTCCCAAATCATTACTGTAATTATATTATTTTGTTAAATATCACCAGTAATGTCAGTGAAATAGTGGAGTAAGAGCCTCCAAAAAACCTCTCCCTCAAAGCAATGAGAACACTGAAAAAAAAAAAAGGGTCAAAATCAACTTTTCCAGAACTAAATGTTCACAGCCACCCAAGATGTGTTTATTCAAAATAAAAAAAGTTTTTGTTGAATTTCAGTAAGAACAACATGTTTTGTGGCATTTTAACTTGTCCTCTTCTCCTCTCCCAGCCTCCCGCCCCAGCTGTCAATCATGGTTAACAAAAACCACACACAAGCTTTATAGTTCCCTTGGCTTTGACTCTGTGCTAGAGCAATGTCTGTTCTTTTCCTCTGCATTGAAAGGACTGTTCATCCTTTTAAATGTATTCATAATGTCAGCACATTATATTGTATTAAAGGATAGGAATAATCCAGAATAAATCTTCAAAAATATACTTTATCATGAACTATAGTGGCATCTAATTGGAGAACTCCAGGGTTAATGGTGGTTTTGTAATTGTCTTCATTATAGAAAATAAATTAATAAAAATTAAAAACACACACACACACACAAAACAGCTTGGAAGCAAAAGGAAGAGGCAGGCTGGCTAGAGCGTCTTCAAAGCCCCGTCCCAGAGAGTAGACATTCTCTGCCCTATCCTGTGGCCTCCTTCCAGATCTCACAGGCTTTATGGACCCGACTCAGGGCTTGCTTGCCCCATGCAGACAGCCTTTTCCCCATGCATCAGAATAACCAGAGGAAATTGTTTAACACTGCAGTTGCCTGGGTGATGAGTTAGAATTGGGGTAAACAATAGACTAACCCAAAAGTTGAAAAGGAAAAGCCAGGGTGGAAACTTCCCTGAGGTGGGGTGAAAACTCATATATCCTTGAGAATCTAGAAAGCCATGTGCTTGTGCAGCTCACACGTATTCTCAGAACTTCTGCTGTAATTATTGTCAAAACCACATCATTTAACACTTAATTATAGGGTAGACGTATGACTTTAATTGCAGGTTACTTTCATCTCCCTGACATTACACTAACAGCTAACTTCCACATAGCGCTGTGTGCCAGGCACTATACTAAGTGCTTTAGGTGGGTTGGCTTATTTAATCGTCATAAAAAGTTACCTGCTATTATCACACACACCCCATTTTACAGAGGAGAAAACTGAGGCTTAAGACTGCTTAAAACCCCAACGTCAAATAGTTACCAAGGGTAGAACTGGGAGCCAAATACTGACCTTTAGCTCAAGAGGCCATGCTCCTAAATACCAAGAAATGTCACCGCTTCATGGCCTCTAGTTTTCAGGGAAGGCAAAGGCTTTGAAGCCAAAACTTGTAGACATGCCACGTTCCAATTTGGGGAAATTATTTAATTTCTATGAGTCTCAGTTTTCTCAGTTACTATTATTTCATCAGGAATATCCTCTCTAATAAAGACGGAATATGCAAATTGACTGTAACTCCATGACAAAGATGGCGGCGCCCACAGCCAATGAGGAGGGAATATGCAAATTGACACGACAAGGCGAGAGGCGGAAGGCAGCTCTGGCCAGAGGGAAGGTAGTACCAGCAGCCAGGGGAAGGAAGGCCTATTCTTGCATGAATCTTTGTGCATCGGGCCCCTAGTTATAAATATTAGACAATAGCGTACATGGAAAAACACTTTATATATTGAAAAGTGCTTATAAAAATCTTTTCTAATCAGGTAACTGGGCGGAGGAAAGGCAAGAACACATGATAGAACAGAGCCAACAAGACCTGGGTTTGGTCCTGACTTGAACACTGGCCATTTCAAGGGCAAATCATTTAACCTTTGTGGGTCTTCATGTTGACATTTATAAAATAAGCTTTATCCACACTTTCTGGGTTTCGAGGACTGACAAGAGAAAGTAAACAAGACAAGAAAACCTGACAAATATAGTGTCCTCAGCAACATCCTTTCCTTTCCTACTCCCTCTCGTCATCATAGACCAATGTTCCATTTCCATTTGCTTAACTCAGTTTTATTTTGCTTCATAATACTTGTCAGCCTCTCCCATATTTTATTGTGACTTGTTTCTTTATTTTCTATCATTCCATTCCAGGCTGCAAACTCCTTCAGGTCAAGGACTTACTATTTTCTAGAAGAGTGCCTGGAAAATAGTAGGTACTCAATAATAAATACTGTTTGAAGGGCTTATTATCATCTACCATTATCGTTTTTGAGGTCAGGGTCAATACCACTGTAATCACATAACAAAAATGAGGTAATATTTATTGAGTAGCTTTAAAGTGTCTGATACGCCCTCAGTCCAGTTTGCTCAAAGACTCACCTCCGGACTGACTGTATCAGAGTCACCTTGGATACTCATTACACTGGAAATGCAGAATCAAAATGGTGATGTCCCAGGGATTTATCTTTTAAGCAAAAGCCACCTTTTTCTTTCTTTCTTTCTCTTGTCTGCCTGCTTGGAGTAAGTGAAGAGACCATCAGAATAAACTCCTCCAAGTTGTTCCATATAACGCCTGGAAGAGGAGCCACAATGAGAGAGGGGTCCAGGGAATCCTCGCCTGATTGCTGAGCCAGTTCTTCCCCCCTTTTACCCATGGCCGTGACCTCCAGAGAACACTGGAGATGCGTGGAGCATGCTGTGACACTGTGAAGTGACTTCTCTGGAATCAGTACTTTAGGTATATCAAAAGGAATCAGCAAATGCCAATTTTACAATTTTTTTTTATTGATTTCAGAGAGGAAAGGAGAGGGGAAAAAAGAGAAACACCAATGATGAGAGAGAATCATTGATCAGCTGCCTCCTACACACCCTCTACTGGGGATCAAGCCCACAACCCGGGCATGTGCCCTGACCTGACTGGGAATTGAACTGTGACCTCCTGGTTCATGGGTCGATTCTCAACCACTGAGCCATACCAGCCAGGCAATGGTAAACTTTTTATTGGGGCACAGATATGAGAAACCAGGATGTCTTTAAGTGAAATGAGCAATCAATATTCCACTAAGCCACCTCTAAGAAAAAAAAAAGGCAAGGGGGGGACCTCTTAATTCCTATGAAAGACCGTTACCTGTAACAGAGCGATACTGTGAGATAAAGATTCTATGCCCACAATAATGCATGCACATTAGGTGTTTCCTCAGCCCCAGGAGTCTTTGTTCAGTTGCTATTGCTTAAGTCACACAGTCCTGTCCTACCCTCACTCAGAAGCCACAGCACCATTATGCCAGAAGCCAATTCCAGCATGTCATAATTGTAAGAGTTTCATCGAAAGGTTGATGGAACTTGGGGACTCAACAAGGGCTGAGTCACATATGTTATTGCCTGCTGGAATGGCTGAAAGGCATTCCCCCAAACCTGAAAAGGATGCATTAAATTAATTGTTTACTGCCAGACAGCTAAGGGCATCTTAATCTACATGTTATTGCCTCCTACTGGCCAAACACCTGAACAACTGGAGGCTATTCCCCAATCTGACAATGGATTCTGTACGAAACCCTACCCTTTGAAGTGTATATCTCCACCTTGCCTTAGGACAAATTGTGTTAATAAAAAGCAAGGGGTCCTGAGACAAGGAGAACTTGGTTTCTTTAGCCAGGCTCCTCTGCCCACCTGCCCCCCCCCCCAAATGCCTTTCAAAATTATGTTTTGTCTCTGGACTCTTGATTAATTTATACACAAGCCCCTTCTCCAGATTTCAGAACCCTTCTAGATGCCGGATCAAGACCACCGGCGTTATCATTATCTCCAGCACTTGCCTCCCTTCTCCTGGAGGCAGCCATACCTGACAGAGCAAGTGTTAGAGGAGCCTGTACTGGTAATTCTATAACGACAGCACTTAGCCCCTAATTATCCAAGCAAACAATGCATGCCACACAGTGCAAGCAAAGGCCCCTTAGGTTTCTCTCCTCCCAGCGTTTTCCTCAAACTAAACTCGAGAGGATCTTGGCAGGTATCCAAGGTGAACGTACCATGAAACAGAGCGATGCCTAAAGACACTTGATCACAGAACAGGAACAATTTCATAAATCCTGCACTTTAATCAGGCCTCGCTCCCTGCTGCACAACAGTCACCTGGCTGCAGCTAACTTCAGCTATTAAAAAATCTGGTCTTCAAAAACGCAGAACATTTTTATCTTAATGGATTCTTTAAAAACATAGACCCATAGCTTTCATAAGAGAGAGGGCCAGCATAAAGACAAGAAGAGAAAAATATAAGCTATCATACCATGACATGTACAGACTAAGGGGGGGGGGTGTCAGAAAATCCTGGAGGGTAGGGGACATGCAAAAGCTTTATGGTAACATGTATCTTACCCCCATTTCACAGGTAAATAAGTAAAGTGAGATTGCACAATTGTCCAAGGTCACATACGGATAAACCTAAGTGTTCTGACATCAGAAGCTAGACTTGCTCCACTGCCCTGGGCTGAATCTCCTGAAAGTGGTGGGATTTGAACTGCCTTGGAACAAGCAGAGACTTGACCCAAGTCAAAGCAGAAGGCAGCGCGTTCCAGGAGGGAAACATCGGCAGCAAAGGCACAGAAGTGCCCTGGGAGGTCTTGAAGGCATATAATGAAGAGGATGGTGTGGCTTGAATAGAGGATTTAGCAAGAGATTGGTCACGGACTATGGGAGCAGGGAGCGGGCCTCAAGAGAGCCCCAGAAAGTAATTTAGGGAAACCACGCTGGTAGGTATGTGTTTGAAAATACCGTTTATTGACAAACTTCTGTTCCAAGTAAACATTATCTCACTCAACGTGTGGAAATATAACTGTTGTTATTTTATTGTTGTTGTTGTTGTTGTTGTTGTTGTTGTTGTTATTACTGCTCTGACAGCAACACTCTTCTGGATATGGAAATCCCAGTACTTCTCTAAATGTAGCTACAAAGCAATAAAGTCAACAGCACCCAGATACTGGGAACCAGTGAAAGACCATCCCTTGTGTTCGTATTTTCCGAAAAAAAATGCTAGAAAGAAATATTCAAGAACCATCATTCACAAGCCTAGATGTGTTCAGCATACAGCCACAAGGCTGCATGAGAGCAAATTGGTTTATTAATAGACAATGACTAAACAAAGTAATTACCACCAAATGGATAAGCACTTCATGAAGTATCTTATTCTAAGAACAGCTTTTGAGGAGAAAAAAAATCAATCATTATGGTAAGAGTTAACCCAAATATTGTTCACATAGGTTTTAGATCAATTCAATGCAATAACTATTTGTAGAAGACCTATATGCCAAGCATTTTCCAGAGTCTTTGGGAGAATGAGCCCCCCGTCCCCGCCCCCCACGCCCATGGGACCTATGACACAGAGTCCTGTTTTGTGTCTTATGTGCTCCCACCCCTTCCTCTCCTTGCCCAGCTGCTTAGGCCGGGGGATAAGCCTGACTCAAGAGCAGGCAAGCCTTACTCTGCCCTGTAACCCACAGCAAATGATGGCCAGGCTCATAAACAGGAAGTACAAGACTTCGCTCTTGGAAACTTAAACTAAGGGATTGCAGAGAAAATTGCTTGGCTAGTGATGAAAGCTTCAGGATACCAGCATGTACAGTCCACGCTAGAACAGTGCGGGCATTAAGCCATCAGATTTCGAGGAAGCTGCTCTGACAGAGAGAACAAGAGACAGAAATGAGAGAAGCCATTTGCATCCCCGGGGGGGAGAAGATAAAAGCAAAATCCTCCGTGTTTAATGTTTCCTGGTTCCATTTCTCAAGAGTCTCGTACATACTCTGGTGCCTGTATTTAGATCTCTGTACGATTTCACTAGCTGTGCTTACAATAACCGTTTTGTTGAGTGCTTTTCCAGATTTTTCTATTCCGTGCCTGCCAGATATTCTTGCCTAAGACACCTGCTGTGATTTCAGCTCTGATCTCTCATTCCAAGAGTTCAAAGACGGCTTCAGGATAGTTCCTCCTTCTAAATACCTAGCAACCAGGTGGAAAATGAGTACAGCTACATGTCAAACATAATACAAGACAGACTGTGGGAAAGAGTACAACGTACAGTCAAAGGGCCAGGGAACAGAGTTTGGTTCAAATTGGTTATGTCTAAGAAGGCAAAATTTTCACCAGATCTTAAATATTAGGATTTGAAAAGTAAGGAAAAGTGGAGAATTATGTTCTAGTGCAGGGGAGCAGGGTTAGCAAACACACGGTGGCAGAAAAGGGCAACTTCTTTGAAATTGTTCTAAAATGAGTTTACGATATGGTGCATGGAGAATGGCAGAATTTAACAGGAGATCAAATAAGCATGGAACATACCACAGAATGTGGAAATTGTTTTGTAACCCATGAAGACTTTAATTATGGAAATCAGTCTATTGGAGAAATTCCTTTATTAATATATGTCTCCAAAACACGTAACATTCAGTATTTAGTGCTCACTCAAGAGGAGCAGAGGAAGTCAAGGGAAGACACCAGTTATTAGACTAACTGGTTTTAGAGGCTTGATCCTAGAAGGCGGGCCTAGAAGTGATTTTCAGAGTTAAATGTCTAAGCAAGATTCGAAGAAATTTGCTTACTAAGAAACATTCCCCCGGGTCACAGTGGAAAGGGTTAGAAAGGAATTCAGTAGGAAGAGAACAGGCTAAGAGAAGAAGAAGGGCAAGGCACTGCAAAGCTTCAAGCATGTAAGAAAACAAGTACTTTGTGAATGGCAGGCCAGGATAATGGATCTGAAAAGCATGGTGTAGAGCCGCCGAAATAGCTCAGTTGGGAGAGCGTTAGACTGAAAAGCATGGTGTAATCAAGGTTCCAAAATACTTGACATCCTATATAATAAAAGCCTAATATGCTGTGTCCAGTCGATCAGTCGGCAGTTCAACCAATCAAAGCGTAATATGCTAGTGATATGCTAAGGCCGCTCAACCACTCACTATGACGTGCACTGATCACCAGAGGGCAGACAGTCGACCAGTCGACCAGTCGCAATGACATGCATTGACCACCAGGGGGCAGATGCTCTGACTAGTAGGTTAGCTTGCTGCTGGGGTCTAGCCAATTGGGACTGAGCGAGATGGGCCAGACATGCCCTGGAGCCCTCCCATGGTCCCTCCCCAGCTGGCCAACCTCCTGCATCCCTCCCCAGCCCCGATCATGCACTGGTGGGGTCCCTCAGCCTGGCCTGTGCCCTCTCGCAATCTGGGACCGCTCAGGGGATGTCTGAGAGCCAGTTTCGGCCTGGTCCCACAGGCCAGGCCGAGGGACACCACTGGTGCACGAATTCATGCACCAGGCCTCTAATAACCTATAAAGCACTATGTGATCTAGTTCCTTCCTGCCTACTCCTGCATTTAAGAGCAATGATTTTTCTAATAATAAGTTCTCTCTCTTAACCTATGAGGTATTCTGAAATGCAGCCATACAGAAAAGTCAGAAGAAAAAACTGTGTAGTTATGTCTAGTGATGGGTTTTAACTAGAGTGACTGTGATGATCATTTTATAATATATACGAATATCAAGTCATTATGTTGTACACTTGAAATGAATATATGCTCCATGTCAACTACAAAATCCAGTTTTTGAAAGAGGCAGAAGAAATGCTTGAACCTCCTTTTATCAATCCCCCACCCCCCCCAAAAAAAAAAAATGAGTTGATGTCCTATCTACCACCACAGGTGTCCGAAGGGTTTTTGCTTTGGCTTTGATGTTTGTTTGATTTTGTTTTGGGTATCGGTACGTGTTTCACTGCATTGTGGGCATTATTCTTTTGCCCCATCTTTGGCAGCGGGAGCCCTTCAAGTTCACTCCTGTGTAATTCTGACATGATTGCAATACGTTTGGATGGCTTCCTCTTATCTGTTCTGACAAGATCTCCCAGACTCATCTGCCACAGTTCCTGCCTGACCTGCTCATCTCCCACGGTTCCTGCCTGGCATTTCTTTAAGGAGCCTTGGGTGTTTTCTGCGGCAAATGGCATTTAGAAGCCTCTGAGTTCTAGAGTACTCATCATGACTGTGTAAGCATTAGTTCCAGGGCTTTTCAGTGGGTAAACCTAGAAAACATGTCTTTTCAGATAGAGGAAAATAACTAAGTGTATACATATATAATATCTAATTCAAGTTAATGATTATAGGATTTTTACTTAATTTCTTTGATTTTATTTTTTTAGTATGTTTTTACTGATTTCAGAGGGAGAGAAGGGTAGAAACATCCATGAGGAGAGAGAATCATTGATCAGCTGTCTCCTGCACGCCCCACACTGGGGATAGATCTCGCAACCCAGGTGTGTGCCCTGACCCGGAACAAATCAGTGACCTCTTGGTTCATGGGTTGAGGCTAAACCACTGAGCCCTGCTGGCTGGGCAACTTCTTTGATTTTATATAATTACTTCATTGCTTTATCCTATATACTTATTTATGGATCTACCGATCATAGTTTGAAAATAATGCCGCCGAAACCGGTTTGGCTCAGTGGATAGAGCGTCGGCCTGCGGACTCAAGGGTCCCGGGTTCGATTCCGGCCAAGGGCATGCACCTTGGTTGCGGGCACATCCCCAGTAGGGGGGTGTGCGGGAGGCAGCTGGTCGATGTTTCTCTCTCATCGATGTTTCTAACTCTCTATCCCTCTCCCTTCCTCTCTGTAAAAAATCAATAAAATATATTAAAAAAAAGAATCAAGAAAAAAATAAATAGATAAATAAATAAACAAATAGATAAATAGATAAATAAATAAAAGTAATGCCTACATTACCAGCTGCAGTACCACGGAAGCAGCCAACTTTTCCCTGTGGTTCTTTCCGTCTTTGCGATACAGCTCACTAGTGATGTAAAGTCAAAACACTGTGTTCTAAGATCACCGCAACTTCATTCCTTGTGGCACAGCTCTGTTTGTTTTCTGCTTTACATATTGACATCTTATTTCCTCTGTCAATTAATTTCGTAATTACCTAAAATACTCATATGGTTCCCAAGTCAAAACCATGAAACAGAGCATTTGATGGAGGTCTAGCCTCCTTGGCTTGCTGCCCCGCTGCTTTCTCTGCATGCCATAGATAATCACTTTTATTTGTCTTTGGCTTACCCTTGCATTGTTGTTGTGTGTGTGTGTGTGTGTTGTTTTTTTTTTAAGTAGTAGCGATTCACACAGAGAAACACGTACATATTTTCCCACAAAAGCCAAGACTTCTTGCCCAAGAAGAAACGTACAGTACACATTCTTTTGCACCTTGTATTTTTAACTAGTACTATATTTTGGAGATTAAACATTTTAAAAATTTACTCTATCATTCTATAATGGATGGATGGGTTTTTTAAGTATTTTTAAAACAAATTTTCAAGTAGTTTATTATTCCTAAAGAGAAATAATTGTTGTTATTTATGACACCTTATCTTCCCACTGAAATAAAAAGTTAACTGCACTTTTCTGGAAACATCCTTCTCTCAAACATATGGCTGACAGCTGACTCATGTGAAACATCTATGTCAACAATGAAAAAAATAAAAATTCACTTTTTTAAAACAAAGAAAAAATTATGATTAATGTTTTCCCTTTGACGGTGACTAAAATAAAACATGTGTTCTGTAGGTTATGGAACACAAGAAATAAGCAGAAATTATTGGTTTTATAGTCATAGGCACTCAACATTGCTTGCTAAGAACTTGCTAAAATTATCACAAATTTGAAAAATAGAAGTTTTGCCTCAACCTAGTTCACATTTTTCATAACACATCTCCCTTACCTCTGCCAATACTGAAATGTATTTGAACTCATGTAAAATTATTAAATACATCTACATATCACAAGAATATATCAAATGAACTTGTTACTGAGGCCGAATTCATTAACATACTCTATTAAACAATTCAACAATAGTTTATCAGGTACCTAGGGTGGGTCAATCACTCCACTAGCCACTGGAATACAAAACTGAATTGGCTCCCTGAATTTGTAAAGGGTTGACCAAAGACAGACATAATTCATAATTCTGAAAGAATGTGCTAAAGACAATATAATCTATAAACTACAGTGGATGCAGCTCAGAGAAGTTCAAGTGATTAATTCTTAGAAAAGATTCCCAGCTGAGTGGCCGCTGGGTCAGCTGGGCTGTGTAGGGTAAGTAACTCTGAGGGAAAGGTTGGGCAAATGAATCCCCTAGCAAAGGGACAAGCAAAGAATATCATAATATCCATCAGGAAACTCTACAAATGGCCTTTCTTGGAATCTTGTATCTCTAGGGACATTTAAAAAAAATGCCCAGGTCTGGGCACCATCCCACCTCTATAACATAATTCACTGTGAAGTCAAGGCTAAGAACCACTGTGGTAACTGATATCTGGAACTACCCAAAAAGATTTGAACCCTGTGTGAACAGGTCATTTTAGCTCTATGACAGAGGGATATCCTCTTTGCTTATAGGAAACCTATTCTTGCTGTGGAACACTACATCCTAAGTGTGATGTTCTCGATATTTCCCTCCATCACTTTCGAAGTAAGGACTGGTCATCTTTTTCAAAGCATAGTAAATTCAGCATTCGAAAACTATGTCAGTTCTTTCTCTCATTTTTATAAACATACTAGAGGCTCGGTGCATGAAATTCATAGGGTCCCTAGGCCTGGCCCGCAATCGGGGCTAATCGGGGCCTTCTGGCTGCCAGCCGGGGCCTTCATTTCGTGCCGCCCCTTGGTGGTCAACGCACATTATAGAGAGTGGTAGAACTCCCAGTCAGTCAAACTCCCAAGGGGACAATTTGCATATTAGCCTTTTATTATATAGGATAGGAGAAGTGATGCTCTTAGCATTGTAACAAATTAGGCTTTACCTTCAGCCAAAATCTAATGCATGTGAAAGAAGTTTGCGGGTCTTTTTGGCCATCAATGCTTAATTATGCATTTCATTTTAAGTAAAGGTTTTACTTGAAAAGGTTCATTAGTAACAATTAGTCTTCTCTCTTTTCTAATTTACATGCACCTGTTTCTCATTACAGTGGCACTATGTCAGCCTTAGAAAATTCATTTTAAACTCTTTAAAATAACTGGGGTATTTCTGACTACCCAAGGATATACATCTCCCTGTACACAAATGTCTTTGTATGCCCCCTGCCCTCCCCCACACACACAAAAGTTATGTTGAAGCCCCAATCCCCAATGTAATGGCATGAGAAGGTGGGTCTTTGGGAGGTAATTAGGTGTAGATGAGGCCATGAGGGTGGTGCCCCTTTCATGGGATCAGTGCCCTTATACAAAGAGGAAAAGGCCAGAGACCTCTCTCTCTCTCCACCAAGTAAGGACACAGTAAGAAGACAGCCATCTGCAAAGGAGGAAGTGTACCCACACCAGGAACCGAATATGTTGGTACCTTGATCTTGGACTTTCCAGCCTCCAAAAAGTTGAGAAATAAACGTTTGTTATTTAAGCTACCCAGTCTATGGCGTTGTGTTAGAGTAACCCAAACTGACTGAAATCGGCCCTCAGAACATAAACCAAAGCCACATCAACTAGCATTGGAAAGTATTCTGCCAGAACATGTGACTATTCCTATTGCAAAGGCATGGTCATAAACTAATTATCTATCCTAATGGCAGAGTTCTGAGCTGAAAGCACAGAATTCTATACTACCTATTGGGGCAAGTGGGGAGAAAGGTTTATTTATAACAATCTATTTTATAATGTTAATGTGGAATTTTAAATATGTATTATAAATCATTCTGACTAGTCAACAAATAAATTCCTATTTTAGTAATTTTCAGAATTTTAACATGAACTAACCCTAACAAGATTTTTTATTGGTGTTTAAACAAGATCGTTTTTAGGTTATGATTACATAACATATAGCATCATAAGTCATCGACATGAATGCTACTTTTTTTAAAAATCAAATTTAATCCCTTATTAGTAGAGCAAAGGAAATTTTTCCCCAAGATAAGGCATGGGGAAATATTTTCTCATCATAACATTCTCACTCTTCCCTGGGGGCATTTTCATTTTGCAACACCCTTCTTTATTCCTCCCCGACCAACTATAAAATCCCACCTGACCTCCATGACCTTCCACCCATCCTGGCCAGCCCCAAACAGCTGCTGGCTCTCCTCTCTCACATCAAAACTTAGTCATCCTTTTAACTATCTCCTTCGACCTCAATATTCTGGCAAGAACTTGATAAACAATTTATTAGTTTATTATATATATGGGCTGTCAGTAAATTCATGCCAAGTACATTTAATGATTTTCACAAGTATCATCTGCAGCCGCTGTAAAATGAGGACTTTATCCTAATGCTGAGAATGGAAGTGATGGGGGGTGTGTGTGTGTGTGTGTGTGTGTGTGTGTGTGTGTGTGTGTGTGGTGGGGAGTGGGGAGGCAGGGAATACTAAACAAAGCACCAAAAGACCTAGTTTCACAGCTCTGGGTATCTCAATCTTTCTGATACTCAGTTTAGCAATTGCAAAATATATATCATAATGACCCCATTTGGTGTGAGGATTATATAAAAAGAGATAAGTAAAAGTACTTTGAAGTTTTTTGCATACATAGGGGTATTACATTTGTATGTATAAATGTGATATGTGTGTGTGTGTGTGTATATATATACATATATATGTAGTATTATATATATATAGTATTATTTGCCCAATAATGTGGAGCCCATAGACCTCTCAGGTCCTTTCTCTACAAATGTCAAACAAATGAATGACAGTGACAATATTAGATGAGAAGGGGAAGAGGAATGACCTTTCAACAGGACAGCTGGATACCTTGGAGACTGCCACTGAGGTGCCAGAGAAATGCCTTTTAGAAAAATGGTCACCATTTCCCACCTTTAGCCTCCCAAGTCCCATATAGCTGCCTTGGGCACAGTGGGAGAGCACAGAATGAAAGCATCCCTGTAGGTGGTCTCAGCCTATCATGATTATGTGAAAGGAAGATGGGAACTCTATGCATTTTTTTCCCGCTGTTCTTTCTTATAATTTTAATGCGCTGATCAGAAGCAACTTAAAGCTGTGTGCTGAGGGTTTCATTTCATAGGAAGTAAAAAAAATTGATGGATGGATGTGTATCTATAAAAAGATCAGCAGCAAAATGAGATTGTCTTAAGTCGACCCATTTAAGACTCGCCTATCACATGGACTCCCACCCTATGAAATTATAGCTTGGTTGGGAGCAGCCGAAGCATGTGGATATGCTGAGGAAACAAGTTCAGGCTACTGTGTAATGTCCTCATAAGGCTGCTGAGGCAGGGATATCACTAATTGCATTTTCTGAGTGACATTTTTGATCATCCCACCTTCTCGGGAAAGAGGATTTTCTGAAAATTGAAAGGGTGTAAGGATGTTGAGAAGTCATCCACGTGGCGATGTGTGTGCCCAGCAGACCATTTTCTGTTTCCGTGGGAGGAGCAGGAAGAGTTGTTCTTGCTCTTGTGTTTCCCAGAAGCCACACTGTGTCTGAGCGGTTACGTAGGATGCGCCTTGCACACAATGTTTCCTGACAGGGCCAGTGGAGTGAACAGAAATTCATGCCAACAAGACACAAATGTTACTGGCTCCCTTTCCTTGTAATATTTCAGGAGAGTCTAACCTAAATGTGCTAACGGGAACAACCAGTAAAGACGTCCTCGGTGAGGAGAAGGAACAATGGGCTGACAGCCCAAGAACCCCCGCAGGAGACAGAGAAGGTGAGCTGTGTTCAGACTGAAAGATGATCAGAGACAGAGAACCAACAGAGTGGCCACAGGAACACAGCGGCTGCATCACCCATGTTGTGATCACCACTCCTTCCTGTAGGAAGAGAGACGAAACCCCCTGCTCTGGGCTGCTCAGTGAGCAGAATTCTCGCACTGGAATAGAATCCTACAGGGTGGGGAACGTCTGGCCCGGGGGCCGTGTAAGCCCCGCAAAATCATTTGGTCTGGCCCTGCCAAGGCATTAGGGCTGAGTTAATTAAATGTTGGACCAAATACAGCAGGCTTGTCTTTAAATTGATAATTTTGGGTGGCCCACAAATGACCTTATAAAGATCCAATGGCCCTCGGCAGAAAGAAGTTTCCCCACCCCTGGAAGGAATGGCACTGGCCTTTTGGAAAGACAGCTACTGCTCATGTCCTGAGAGCCAGGAGATCTCATGGGGAAGCCGATGAGCTGACAATCGAGTAACTGCATAGAACACAGAAGACAAAAAGGCCCTGCTCACCCACCTATGAAAGACGAGTTGATATCCCTCTCCTCCTTCAACCTCCAATGCTTCGCTGTTTGAAAATCATTATAACAAGGTTTGTTTGTTTTTTCAAACTATTTATAATTCCTGAATATGTTTCTCAATAACCCAATGCTCCTGAACATTAGGTAAATGTTAGAGTAGTTTCAAACATTTGATTTGGCACTAAGTTTATTTCTATATGATCAGGCTTCGTATTTTGTTGATCACATGACAAGTTCTTAGCCCACAACATTTAAACATGAAATGGGAGTTCGCCATGCAACTATTTCTAAATCTAAACCACACTGACATCCATGCTACAGATTTTACACCTTCCCTCTGCATCCCTACTGCTTAACAGTTGGTCAATTTGGATAAGATATACCAGTGGTTGGCAAACCGCGGCTCGCGAGCCACATGCAGCTCTTTGGCCCCTTGAGTGTGGCTCTTCCACAAAATACCACGGCCTGGGCGAGTCTATTTTGAAGAAGTGGCGTTAGAAGAAGGATAAGTTTAAAAAATTTGGCTCTCAAAAGAAATTTCAATCGTTGTACTGTACTGTTGATATTTGGCTCTGTTGACTAATGAGTTTGCCGACCACTGAGATAGAAAATGTTGAGGGGACCTGGTGCTGGAGACAAAAGAAAGACATAGAATATTTTCTCACAATATTAAGTAGCATACTTTGTGTCTAGCTTGGCTGGTGTTGCTCAGTGGTTGAGCATCGACCTATGAAGGAGGTCTCATTTTGATTCCCATTTGGGGCACAAGCCCAGGTTGCAGGCTCAATCCCCAGTAGGGGGCGTGCAGGAGATAGCCAATCAAGGATTCTCTCTCATCACTGAAGTTTCTATCTCTCTCCCTCTCCCTTCCTCTCTGAAATCAATAAAAATTTATTTTTAAAAGGATTTATTGAGCACCTACTACATGCCCACCTGGGCTCAAACACTGTAGAAGATGTAAAGAACAGAATCTTCAGGCTTACATAGCTTAAGAAGAAATGCAGATGCATGTCAAAGCAAGGCTGTACATGGTGAAAGAGAAGGCATGAATTCGAGCTGAAGACCTAGAAGAAGCTATACCTGAGGCCCACCTCCTCTGAGATCTAGGGCTAAAAATCACTCATGGTTTCCCATATTCTTACAATGAAGCCATAAACAAATGCTTCTGTAAATTGCTTCTTTCTCAGAACTACTGTTAATACTATTGTCCCTGAGCTTATACTTTTTATATTGCTACTAGAAGCCCAGTGCATGGATTTGTGCACCAGTGAGGTCCCTTGGCCTGGCCTGCGGGAATTGGGCTGAAACCGGCTCTCCACCATCCATCAAGGGGTCCCGGATTGTGAAAGGGTGGTTATTAGGTGACACACCCAGAATTGGGTTCCCTCCTCTCTGGTTCCAGATGTGTCACCTGAGTACCGCAGCTGCCAAGTCACCACAGCTCGGCAGCTCCTGCATTGAGCATCTGCCCCCTGGTGGTCAGTGTGCATCATAGCTACAGGTTGGAGTGTCTGCCCCCTGGTTGTCATTGTGCACCTTAGCTACTGGTCAGATGGTCAAACGGTCAGACGGTTGCTTAGGCATTTATATATATATATATATATATATATATATATATATATATATATATATATATATATATATATATATATATATATATATATATATATATATATATATATATATATATATATATATATATATATATATATATATATATATCTTCCTGCAGTATCCCAACTGTTCTGTAAGACTTTCTTTGAATCTTCCAAAACCCAGTGAATTACTGTTGACTAAGAGGGAAAATATTTTTTTTAACAGATTAGAGTGCTTTTCTTTTGCTAACTTCATTGTGTGGGAACTTTGTCCAAGGGAGAATTGAAATGTTTACTGCAGAAATACAGAATCTATACACTCTTTTTTGAAAGTGAATGTTCACATAATGATAGTTTTGTCAAATTACATTTTCAAAGATAAAATGAATAAAATCAAGGGCAGCTACAATTCTGAAACAACAAAACCAACTATAAATGGTAATGACTAGGAAATGATTAAAAAGCAGAATAATATATTAATCACGAATCACTAAATAAATGGAAGTTCTAGAATATTTTTAGAACTGCAAGCAACTCAGAAGGTTATTTATTTCATCTACATATTTGGATAAATCTATAATTTAAAGTTATCCTAGATAAATAATTAGCAGTTGTTTTTCTAAAAATACTTGGAACATTCCATGACCATCAGTTCCAAGGCTCAATATTTATTAATTTCATTCTAGAATGTTTTTCTTCCCTTTGCTCAAATTCTCTCATGATGCTATTTCTTCTGGTTTACATTCTAAAGAAATTGCAAATCATCTTTCAAATCTATAGCACTGTTGATCAAACTTCAGTCCAACCAGCATTTTGACTTAAATGAAATAGAAAATATCAGAGTGCACTTGGGTAAAGTAAAAGGAATAATTAACTCACGAAACTTGTTTCAGTTACCATATGTATATATGGATATTCATTTATCTACACCTATGTCTATCAGGACAAAAACCATATTTCTTATTAAGTATAATGGTAAAAATAATTTTTTAAACATAAATGTCTATTAGGACATCAAAAATTTGCCCTTGTACAGTTTTTATTCCTTCTATAGTGTAAGAATATTTTCTAACTATGTTTCCCTTCTTTTGGACTCACAAAATTTTTGTTGTTGTTCACACAATTATACTCCTTATTGATGGACCAATTTTGCTGTGGTAAAACTCATAAAATATTTTTACAGACTATTTTTTTACTTCATATTATAACCCTAGACTTGTGATCCTTGGAAAATGAGACATATTTAAAACTTTGATGTATGATTTTTAGGTGACTACTACTTAGCCTTCATGTCAATGAAAATAATTCACAATGTAAGTGTCTACAAAGTTAAATTGTTATTAGAATTGATGATGTAGTTAGCAAGTGGTTTTGTGTGTGGTGTAATTGAAGCATCAATTATGTTTCATAAATATTATTCTTTTGACATTTAATACAAAAAGGCATTTAAGAAAGAATTTTTCTACACTAACTTGGCTTTATTTCTCATTCCTAGAGGCACAAATAACAAATCTTTGGATTGATTATAAACAACAATAATATTATTCTTTTCTAAATAAAAACTGAACAGATGAAAAGAAATGTGACTTTATAAAATTCAAAACTTTTCCTTGATATTGTCTCTTTTCCTTTAAAATCAACTTTATTCAAGTATAATATATAGAAAATAAGATGTAGATGTTTAAGTGTACAATCTGATGTTTTGACAATGTATATTCCCATGTAAACATAACTCTTTCTAGTCAGTCTTTCCTCAACCATAATGTATGAATCAATATTGTTGTTGAAATTCATTTATATTGTTCTATGTAGTTTGTTTCAATAATTTTAAACCTTGATGCCATCAATGATCGAATTTCATTGATTTTCAGATTGTTTTGCCCAAATTTGTCACAGGATTTTATAACAACCAGTTCTCACGTGATTAGACAAGAAACTACCTCATACTTAACCAGTAAGTCACCAATTTTGGATCTCTTCTTCTGACTTTGGTGAAGAGAAAACACCTGGTTACCACCTTTTGTCTAATAACGTCTTACACCTGACATTGGTAATTAAGCTTCCCCTGAAGACCTAATAACCATGGTTCTTGAAACTCCCTTTATAAACTCCCAACCCTTTAATCAGTTACTTCACATGGATTCTTGCCAAGCTCTCTCCATTTTTTTTTTTTAATGTCTCTTAAAACTGTGAGATCCAAACTGGGCACATCCCATCATTTAGTATTAAAATTTCTCTATCATCATAACACTCCGTCTTGTGGGCAGTGGTCGGGGAGTCAGGAGATTTAATATCTGCTCCCTCTTTCCAGCTTACTAGCTGTCTTGAGCTGGAGAAGTTCTCCAATTTATCTGCATCCCAGTTTGCTTGTACATAAATAATAGGAACTAAACTAGAAGATTGTTATAGTCTCAAGCTGCTATGATTTTATGACTTCCTATAATAAAGCAATAATTTTTCATGGATATCTTTGTATAGTAACTTTTTTGCATCCTTTTTCTCAAATTTGTTTTTTCTTCACAAAGCAATTTATCCTTCATGTATCCCCAGGGAATTCATTATATTTATTTTTTCAACTTGTCAATGTCATTCAGAATTCTAATTTTCTACAAGGTGAGGAGTTCACTTAAAATATCAGTACTTCATTGTCAACATGCAGTATGCATCTAAGAAAAATATCTCAGAATATTTTTGCATATATTGAATTCATTTCAGGGATTTATAGAAGACCCAAACAAGCATGCTTACACCTAGGCTCATAAAAAATTTTTTACCACAGTAAAGAATAGGCCAAAAGATGAGATTAACCAACCCTCACTGTCCCCCTTTCATTTCCTCCTCTTCCAATAACATGTACGTAACAACCTCATTTACTGTGCTAGGTGCTATGGCAAGAAAACATAACAGATGTATTTCTTGTCCTTGAAGAACTCAGATCCTAAAATAGGTATCATTTAATTGAGAAAAAGGGTAAAATAGACTCAAAATATCTTTTTAAATAAAAGAGTAATATGCAAATTAACCATCACTCCGCTGCACCCACCAGCCAATCAGGAGTGAGTATGCAAATAAACCCAACCAAGATGGCTGTGGCCACAGAGCGAGCAGGAGGGAGGCTTGGGTTTCCCTGGCGATGGAGGAAGCTAAGCTTTCCGCACACCCTGGCCAGCCCAGGCCTCCACTTAAGGCTACAAAGTTTCAATTATAGAAGATAAATAAATCTCAACAAAAATGGCAGCAGCCATGGAGCTGGAGAGAGCAGGAGGCTTGGGTTGCCCCCGGCGATGGAGGAAGCCAAGCTTCTGCAGCCCTGGCCTGCTTTGGCCTCCGCTTAAGGCTACAAAGTTTCAATTATAGAAGATAAATAAATCCCAAAAGAAATGGCTGCTGCCACAGAGCAAGCAGAAGGCTTGGCTCCGCTCCAGGCTACAAAGTTTCAATTGTAGAAGATAAATGAATCCCAGATACCAGGGCCTCCACTTGGGTTGCCGGGGGGCATGGCCAGCCTGCAAACCACCACAGGCCCCTTGCCCAGGCTGCCCCACACCCCAAGGGAACCTCCACCCTGATCCGGGACACCCTTCAGGGCAAACCAGCTGGCCCCCACCCCTGCACCAGTCCTCTATCCTATCTAATAAAAGAGTAATATGCAGATTGACCATCACTCCAACACACAAGATGGCTGCCCCCATGTGGTCAAAGATCCTGCCCCCATGTGGACACAAGATGGCCACCACAAGATGGCCAGCAGGGGAGGGCAGTTGGGAGGAACTAGGCCTGTAAGGGAGGACAATTGGAGGCGATCAAGCCTGCAGGGGAGGGCAGTTAGGGGTGACCAGGTCGGCAGAGGAGGGAAGTTGGGGGCAAACAGGCTGTCAGGAGAGCAGTTATACATCAATCAGGCTGGCAGGGGAGTGGTTAGGGGGTGATCAGGCTGGCAGGCAGAAGCGGTTAGGGGCAATCAGGAAGGCAGGCAGGTGAGCAGTTGGGAGCCAACAGTCCTGGATTGTGAGAGGGATCCCAGATTGGAGAGGGTGCAGGCTGGGCTGAGGGACACGCCCCCCCCACCCCCATGCACAAATTTCGTGTACTGGGCCTCTAGTACAAGGAATAAGTGACTCTTTAAAAGTGTATGTACTTTTTCCAATATGTACTAGTTGAAATCTGGTAGCAAAAGGTTCTTCATCATCAAGTCAGACCTCAAGACTTGAGTCACAGCTTCCACCTTGCTCACTTCCATATGACTTTTAGGAAGGTTGTTGTCTGGAAACAGATACTGTCTTTATTCTTTTACCACTACTGTTGTTGTACATGCATCTCATTCCTGTGCCTTCCTTTCCCTCCCCCCACTCCCACCCTCCCCACACACTTACTACCCCACTTTGCATATAGATGACCCAGTGTCGGTGCTTCATGTAGAGTCAACCCTATACTCTCCTTCGAACCTGGGCTCCCAAAATTAGACTCAACTGTTTTCTTAAAATTACTCTCAGATTCTTTCTTCCTGATAAAGAACTTAAGGGGTTCCTGAGAAATACTAATTAGAAATCAAGTGTTTTCCCATAAAGAAACTCAATACCAAGAAAGCAATCCAATTGAAAATGGACCTGAATAGACACTTCTCCCAAAAGGACACACAAATGGCCAATCGATGTATGAAAACATGCTCGATGTCACTAGTCGCCAGAGGAATGCAAACTGTTATAAAACCACATGAGAGGTCACCTCACACCTGTCAGACCGACTATCATCAATTAATTGACAAGCAAGTGCTGGTGAGAATGTGGAGAAAAGGGAACCCTCGTCCACTGTTGGTGCGAATGCAGACTGGTGCAGCCACTGTGGAAAACAGTATGGAGTTCCCTCAAAAAATAAAAAAGGAACTGCCTTAAGACTCCAGGATTCCACTTTTGGGCATATATCAGAAGAAACTGAAACCCTAATTCAAAAGAATATACAGGGGTAGGCAAAGTAGATACATAGCTGTGAGTACACAATACACAGAGTTTACTCTTGTATTATTATTAATGTATTGTTATATTATTTATTTGTATTTTTGTATTATTATTATTATTGGTATTATTTTGCATCCTTATGTATGATTTATCTTTTAGACAATGATGGTCAGTAATTTAACCTACTTTGCCCACCCCTCTATGCACCCCTGTGTTCATGCAGCATTATTACAATAGCCAAGATTTGTAAGCAAGCCAAGCGCCCACCACTAACTCGCTCTTGATGAAACATATAAACACCCACAGCCTTCATTCCTTTGTAAAATGTGGCTAATAGTGCTCCCCTGCCGAGAGAATGTAAAAAAGCAACAATGAAAATCATTGGAAAGTTACCAAAGATACTTCCAGTAATAACAACTCTCCTGACTTTTGAAGTGTTATTCAGCTTTACTATGGATTTCACATGCCAGTTTCGATTCCAGCAGAATGCAGCTGTCCAGTAAGAAGTCTAAAAGAACATCTCCCTTTGTCCACTGAAGCATGCCACTTAGGTCTAATGCGTTCTAGTAATTGTCATAACCTAAAATAAGACCTGTGCCCCTCTTTTCTTTTTCCAAAAATAATGATATACAAGCGCATGGCTGGTAATGAGAGTGACAGTCAATAAAAGCGTGATCGTGGGGAGATGCTGAACCAGGTGAGCCACAATATTTAATATAAATCAAATCACTTAAAATGTATTTTAGAGAAACAGATGCATGTACATTACTATCTAGGTGCTCTTACGCATACTGTGTATAGAGTATGGTTTGAGCTTGCTGTTCATTTAGTTATGGCTCAGTGGGTACATGTGTTGATGAACCAGGTTGAGTCTAAACCGTTTCTTTAAGACGTGCAATGCTCTCAGGCAAGGTCAACGGGTCCTCCTCTCTGTGGGGGCTCCAATGCAGAAAACAGTGGCTCTGCGTGTGAACTCTGGTGACAGAGTGGCTAAAAGTGGAAGGCTTGATGGGACTTGCATATTCAGTAAAAATAAAATTCCGAGCAGTTGTGTTCACAGCCTCTTTAATTTTTGCTTTGAGTTTTAAAAATGCTTCTAAAGGAAGGGACTGTTTTATTGATTAGCCAGCCCAACAATTTGTTACAATGTATAAATAATAGCTAGGTGTTTCAGCAAATTCTGGTTGTAACAGTGGCGGGAGTCGACATTATCTGGTAAATTACTGTAGTAATTCTTTACTACACATTTTTCATATTCCAATTAACTTTTTTCCTCCACTAAGTGCTAAGCAATAAAGTAACTGCAGTCAGATCTCATTTCCTCGT
Source organism: Ia io (assembly GCA_025583905.1). Classification (NCBI taxonomy): domain Eukaryota; kingdom Metazoa; phylum Chordata; class Mammalia; order Chiroptera; family Vespertilionidae; genus Ia; species Ia io. Next base: position 6,084,072 of record JAJQQW010000014.1, read on the forward strand.
GTCTGAACATTGCTATTTCACAAAGAACAATCCTTTTTGGATACGTAAACTGTCAGCAAAATAATTTCATTTGCCTTTTAATTGATGTTTAAGCCTCTGTAATACCATCCTTAACAAATGCCCTTTCATGATTAGCCAAGGAAATGTCTTCCTATAATTAGCACTTTTCCGACACCAAGTAGAACACCTTTGTCCTAGAGGAGCAGAGGGTGGATGAACTATTTTTTCTTTAAATGTTTTATGTTGATTTTTTAGAGAGAGGGGAAGGGACAGGGAGAGAGATAGAAGAGATAGAAACATTGATGAGAAACATCAACCGGCTGCCTCCTGCACACCCCCTACTGGGGATCGAGCCTCAACCTGTGCAACCCCGGCATGTGCCCTGACCGGGAATTGAACCGTGACCTCCTGGTCATGGGCTGATGCTCAACCACGGAGCCTCCTGGGTGGGCTCAGTGGACAAACTGTGAGGAGGCCCACCCAAAGACAATTCTGGTCAAATTCCCCCAATGGTCGCAGAGGATGAATATCCGGCACCATTTAATGACGCCTTTCTGGGGAGGAGAAGGAAATGCCCTTTAGCACCATCACTTTGTAAAAGGCGAGGAGGGTTCAGCATTCTTCCTTCCTGTATGTAAATGGGGATGTCGACATCTGTGGGAACAAATGCCCACGCAGGCCTTGCAAACAAAAATAGAAAGATTCCATTTTAAAATCTCTTTTGCAGACATTGTGGAAGATGACAAATAAAGTACAGCCACTGTGGAGAACGGTATGGAGTTTCCTCAAAAAACTAAAAATGGAACTCCCATTTGACCCAGGGATCCCACTTCTGGGACTATATCCCAAGAAACTACAGAAATACCAATCAGAAAGGATATATGCACCCCTATGTTCATAGCGGCACAATTCACCATAGCTAAGACTTGGAAACAGCCTAAGTGCCTATCAGCAGATGAGTGGATTAGAAAACTGTGTACATCTACACAATGGAATACTTCGCTGCGGTAAAAAAGAAGGAATTCTTACCATTTGCAACAGCATGGATGGAATTGGAGAGCATTATGCTAAGTGAAATAAGCCAGTCAGAGAAAGATAAATATCACATGATCTCATTCATTTATGAAATATAATGAACAACATAAACTGAGGGACAAAAACAGATCCAGAGACAAAAAAGCATCGATCAGACCGTTAAACCTCAGAGGGAAGGCAGGGAAGGGTGGGGGAATGGGGGAGTGATCAACCAAAGGACTTGTATGCATGCATATAAGCCTAACCAATGGACACAGACACCAGGGGGGTGAGGGTATGGGGGGGGGGGCAATGGGAGGATAAGGACACATATGTAATACCTTAATCAATAAAGAAATTTTTTTAAAAGTAAGTTGATATTTAAAGTCACTACAGAAGACAATCAAGTTCGCCCATAGTTCATCTATTAAGACAATGATCTTAATAGATAATGTTCTTAATGCCCCCATGCATAAAACTCACCTATGTAGACAAAAGCAGGATGCTGTAATGCTTTTAATAAAGAGGTGGATGGTGTGACTGTCTGCTCAGGTCAACTTCTCCACCATGATACAGATCAGAAAGTAATTTAAAAGGACGAATTCTACTCCCCCAAAGCTTTCTGCTAAAGCAGTTATCCAGGTTACATCTAAAACATACATGTAGAGTTCATTCAAGTAATAATTAAGATATTTCAGTTTGTTTGGCTCATAACAATTTTTTTTGCCATCACAATCTCAGACTAAATTCCCTAATTATACCAAGTAAATGTACACTAAATGAGTGCAAATAGTGGAGGAAAGTAGGCACTGTAGCATTTTACATAGTTTGTGTTTTTTCCTCCTCTCAAGTGTTCATTCTTTTCAATGTGCTTATCACACTTTGAGATCAGAAAATATATGCATTGCGTAATAATCCCATAGAAGAATCAGACGTCCGCATATAGTCCCTTGGTCTTTCTGGTTGAAGACAAAACATATTTTTGGATTACTCAACAATTGCCAATTTTGACTATCTCCTAAATAAGTCCATTCTGATTCTATTCATCATATAGTGTAAGACAGTTTCCTAATTTAGGGCATTTAGCAGATCTCGTTGAGGGCTCCCTTAACCTCTGCCAGAGAAGTTACTTGAACAACATTTTAGGAGAAAGTTTCCACATATTAAAAGTTGCAAGTTATGAACTTTATTTAGTATGTCCTATTTAGAAATATCATGCCAACTGTATATTTTTACATTTTTGTGTCGAAAGGAAAGAGACTATACTGCATTTCAGTTTAATTTAAATCTCAGTGATTATAAGGCATTAGTATTTTATTTAATACATTGAAGAAAACTCTTTTATGGCAAGAACTAAAACTGACTTATAAAGATAGGCAAAAGTTTTTTTTTTCAGATTAGATACCAATATTTTTTTTGCTGCAATGAAAGAATAGCATATCACCATTGACATCTTAGCAGGGTGAGGTGATATTGAACCAAAGAAAAGCCTGAGGTTGTTTTGAGAATTTTATTGGGTCTGTTAGACTGGAAAACTGCTGACAAGAGATTATGTGAATTATTCTACGACTTCCCAGCAAATGAGATTAGCACTGTATCACCCCAAGCTGTCCTGTCAACATTTAAAAAAAGTAATTGTCCATGTGATATATGTAAAATTCAAAATGGTACTCACTATATTCATTGAAATGCATTCAATATTCTTGCTGAATAGAGACAGTATTGTAAAAACCTGGATTATTTTTTCTACATGTTCTTTTTGTCTTTAAACTCATTTTCCCTTCATCTCTAATCTCTGTAATTTGAGAATGAGGGTAAAATTGTTGCTATAATATTTAATGTGTTTCATTGGGGTTTACGGGTGCAGAGTCTAACTCATCAAAGTGTTTTATGTAGGTCTGATTAGCTCCCTTGCAAACATCTTTTGGAAGGCATAGCACATACTCTTCGTGCAATTGGAAGCAAAGATTGGATGGATGGATGGATGGATGGATGGATGGATGGATGGATGGATACAGAGAAAGGTGAGGCAGTATCCTCCACTATGTATTATTGAATTTCAGAATTAAAATGAAAGCAGATTTTTATGGTTACCATTTATTTTTGCTTCATGTCAGTTTCTACCTGGATTACATTTGTATTAATAACAATCATACAGATAAAAACTTTAAATTTTTTAAATATATTTTTATTGATTTCAGAGAGGAAGGGAAAGGGAGAAAGAAACATCAATGATGAAAGAGAATCATTGATCGGCTGCATGCCCCACACTGGGTATCGGGCCCATACCTGACATGTGCCCTGACTGGGAACTGAACCATGACCTCCTGATTCAAAGGTCTATGCTAAACCACTAAGTCACACACACCGGGTCAGATAAAAACTTTAAAAATAAAATTAGATGCTATGGAGGACGTGGGATAATGTAAGCAATGAATTCTGTCCTTGCAAAGCTAATAGTTTAATGTAGGAGCTAAAATATGTAAATAACCATAAACAGAGAGATGACAGGTGATTAATGCCGGTGGTCTTGTTCCAGCATCTAGAAAGGGTTCAGGAATCTGGAGAAGGGCTGTGCGTAAATGATTATAGAGTCCAGAAACAAAACATAATTTTGGAAGGCATTTGGGCGCCAGAGGGGCTTGGCTAAAGAAACCAAGTTCTCCCTTGTCTCAGGACCCCTTGCTTTTTATTAACACAAATTGTCCTAAAGCAAGGTGGAGATATACACATCAAAGGCCAGGGTTTAGTATACAGAATCCATTGTCAGATTGGACAAATTGCCTTCTGCTGTTCAGGTGTTTGGCCAGTAGGAGGCAATAACATGTAGATTGAAATGCCCTTAGCTGTCTGGCAACAAGCAATCATTTATGCATCCCTTTCAGGTTTGGGGAAATGCCCTCAGCCATTTCCAGATGATTCAGCCCTGCTGACATGCTGAAATTGGCTTCCGGCAGGTGATGAGAAAGAAACCTCTGAGATAATTTCGTGAAGAGGAAAATGGCCTCAGAGGAGACCTGTGAGGAGTGTGGCAGGTGAGCTTGGGGACTGCGACTGGTAGAAATCACCAGAAAATGAGGAAAGCAGAGAAGTTCCTAGTGCACACAATTCCTGCTAATGGGGGAGGGATCATAGAGAGAACCCATCAGGCTGGGGAGCTGCAGCAGCTGTTAGAACAAGACAGGGCGGCCTGGAGGCTGCGGTCTGCTCTGAGCTGAGCTGTCTTAGGTCAGCGCATGTCCAGCTCGCCCACATTCGCCTTTTCCCAGGTCAGCAACCAGCTATGGGAAGGTTGTGAAGGTTGAAGGTAGCGGAGGGGCTTCTTGCCATTTGTTCCCTCCTTTTGCTATTGCACTTTTAACGAGCAGAATTACACGCAGAGGTTCACTTTCTAACTATGTTCATCTCACATCGAGGACCAAACTCCAAGGTCGCGTGTGAGGATGAGGCCTGCATTAGGAGCAGGGAGAGCTGTGCGGAGGAGAAGGAAGAGGTTTCTCAGAGGAGGCCCAATGGGCAGAGAGTGGGACTAAAGGTCATCAGGGATTGTTGCCGAAGGACTGATGTCAACCTGAGGTCCGAGCAGGTGCCAACGAGGTAACTGCTTGTGGGAAATTAACTCGGGTAAACTGAAAACTGCTCGTTGCCCAGATCTTAAACAACCCCCTGTTTCCATATGGTGCTTATTTCTGGGCAGCCTCCTTACAACTCACCAGGAGCTGTGTGTTTTAGATTATTCACTCGCTGAACAGTGGGTAAGTAGAAACCGTTTAGGAAATAGAGCTGAATTTGGGGTAGGCTGCTGCCAAAGGGTAGGCCAGGGGGTGAGTGGCATTCCTGAGCCTTTAAGTCATTAGCAAGCGTGCTGTGGTCACCATCGGCGCAACTTCCCTCGTTAATTTTAATTGGGGAAAGGAATCTTTACTCCCTTTTCCTGCAGCCACACTTCATTCCACGGCTTCATTATGTGATGAACGCACCTTCCCAAGCAGCAGCTCCTCTCCTCTTGATCTCCTGACAAGCGTCTTACAACAGTCCATCCCAATGTCCCTTACAACAGTCCATCCCAATGTCCCTTACAACAGTCCATCCCAATGTCCCTTACAACAGTCCATCCCAATGTCCCTTACAACAGTCCATCCCAATGTCTCTTACAACAGTCCATCCCAATGTCCCTTACAACAGTCCATCCCAATGTCCCTTACAACAATCCATCCCAATGTCCCTTACAACAGTCCATTCCAAGCGTCTTACAACAGTCCATCCCAATGTCCCTTACAACAGTCCATCCCAATGTCCCTTACAACAGTCCATTCCAAGCGTCTTACAACAGTCCATCCCAATGTCCCTTACAACAGTCCATCCCAATGTCTCTTACAACAGTCCATCCCAATGTCCCTTACAACAGTCCATCCCAATGTCCCTTACAACAGTCCATTCCAAGCGTCTTACAACAGTCCATCCCAATGTCCCTTACAACAGTCCATCCCAATGTCCCTTACAACAGTCCATTCCAAGCGTCTTACAACAGTCCATCCCAATGTCCCTTACAACAGTCCATCCCAATGTCCCTTACAACAGTCCATCCCAATGTCCCTTACAACAGTCCATCCCAATGTCTCTTACAACAGTCCATCCCAATGTCCCTTACAACAGTCCATTCCAAGCGTCTTACAACAGTCCATCCCAATGTCCCTTACAACAGTCCATCCCAATGTCTCTTACAACAGTCCATCCCAATGTCCCTTACAACAGTCCATCCCAATGTCCCCGCTGCCTCCCAGCCCTCATCCCCGCTCCCCCCTGCCCAGACGATGAGCTCACTCCTTGTTTCTGGAGGAGCCAGCAGTCATTGAGCATCAACTGCCTCCTCTCCTCTCAGGTTTGGTTTCTACCAGGATGGTGCCTCTTGCCTAATTAGGTCTCGGAGACCAAACTGCTTCCCTTCGTCTCCAAGGGGCGGCGCTGTGGCGGGCTCCTTGCTTCTCTGAGCGGCCCAACAAGCAAACGCATGGGCAGCCGGGGAGCTTGTTCAGAATGCAGACTCTTGGGCCCACGCTGGGCCTAGAGCCAAATCTGCGCTAGGGAGCCGCCCAGGTGGTTTGCATGCACAGGCCCGTCTTGTTTTAGGGCCTAGTCCAGTGGTCGGCAAACTCATTAGTCAACAGAGCCAAATATCAACAGGATAACGATTGAAATTACTTTTGAGAGCCAAATTTTTTAAACTTAAACTTCTTCTAACGCCACTTCTTCAAAATAGACTCGCCCAGGCCAGGGTATTTTGTGGAAGAGCCACACTCAAGGGGCCAAAGAGCCGCATGTGGCTCGCGAGCCACAGTTTGCCGACCACTGGTCCGTCCTACCTCCCCAGGGCTGCTTTCCTTCCATTCTTCGCTTTCGTTGTAATATATCACTCCACTACGTCTTCCTCTCTCTTGGCTTTTTACATGCTCACAGCTTCTTTTCTTTTTTCTTTTTTCTATCTTGTTAAGTCTTTCTCTTCCGATCACTTCCCACTGAAATAATACTTTCTAAGATCCTTCGTATGTTCTTACCCCACAGTCTCAGCATCCTTTCGTCGTGGCTCCTGACACGTTACTTCTACATGCACCCTTGGAAGCGGCCAGGGACCTCCAGTTTCCTGACCAATCTTCACCTGGTCTTCATGCTTTTGCATCTGTGTCGGAGTTAGCGGTCCTCATCATGGGCTTGACATGCTCTCCTCCGGTCCCCACGACACCAGGCTCTGCCCCAGGCTCTGGGGCTTGGTGCTGGCTTTTCCATCCTGTTCTTCCCTGTGGCTGAAGGGCTGGGTGAGGGGAAGACTCAGCTACGAACAGGAGACGAAGAGGACTTGAAGACCAGGGCTTCCTGGACCTTGAGGAAACAGGAGCTGGCGTGCAGTTACTAATGATCTGAGTGTTTTGAAAGGCACCAGGAGAGTTCACTCGCAGCAGAGGGGGGACAGGTGGGCGAGGAGAAGCCAAGGGGAGAAACAGGAGTTAGAGTGGGGTGGTGCCCTCCACTCTAAAGGCCTGAGTAGAAGAGACAGGACCTCGGTGTCAGAGCTGCCTCTGACAGCGTGCTGGGCGGTGCCGGGTCCCAGAGAGGCAGGTTGCACCCCACATCCAGCCAGAGGAGGCTGGCTCCCTAGCTCCCTAAAACCCTAAATCCCTAAATCCCCGGGCCACACAGAAGCCACAGTTACCTGACCTCAAGGGCCAACCTGGACCTGCATACTGAGAATGGCAGCGTGAGAAATTCCCTGGAAATTAAATCCGCAACCTTCGCACCCCACCCACCCGCCACCACAACCCACATAACTGAGCAGGCAGCGCAGGGGCCTCTCTCTGGGCGCCCCGAGGAAGGGAAGAGGGCGGCAGGTGTGACAGTGCTGGCATATCCTGGCAATCTGCTCGGAGACCGAGATTAGACTAATTTAAAGGAAACTAAGTCACTGACTATAGACTCAAGTTTGGAGACTGAGACTCATACTTTCAAAATGATTAGACGTAATCATCTTTTCTTATATGTATTTTTTGTTTCAATATAATGCTAAGAATAGACTTTCCCATCTCAAAAAAATTTTTTTTCATTATCCTATAATATCTCTAATACGGTAATGATTCCTTTTTATTTTTAAACCTTTAATTCAGCTCTGGCTTATTTTGGTGTGTTCTGTGTGCAATAGGGACATAATTTTAACATTGTTCCCAGAATGGGCGGTCAGTTTAGTTATGATCTCGACCATAGAAAATGCCCAGTGGCCTGAGCTGGCCACATGGGGAATACAGCACCAGTTGCTCCTCTCCCCTCTTTTTTATAATTTGTCAGTTTAGTCTCTCGCTGGATTCCTTCGAGTTTTATCCACTTTCAGTTTATTCCACCCAGTCACCAACGTGATCTTTCTAGAAGGCCAATCTGCTCCTGCCGTAAGCATGAGAAATACCGGGAGGGCTGTGTGGCCTCAGAGGAGCCCGCTCTGTCGGGCAGGGGGAGGACTCCTGGCAGGAAGATGTGGCAGGAATTTAAATCTCTGAGACTGACGTGTCCTGTCACGGGGGGAAGCGGGGTTCTCATTTGGCTTCCCTGCCTGGGAAGCTTCGGGCTGAAGCAATGCTGGTCAGGAACGCTGCGGGACAGACTCCACAGACAGAAAGTCGGGACAGATCATTTCAAGACCCCACAGTTGTGCTGAGTGTGCGGAGTTCCACAGAACCAGAGCGCAAAGGGAAATAAATTGGGGGGCGGGGGGGACTTACAAGTGTTAAGATTGCAACCTCCTGCTTAAACATACCTACTTTCCTATTAAATACTGTCTGTCCTATTAAAGTTCTCCTAAGCGCCATTTCGGTCAATGCTTTTATAACAATGGAGTAAAATTTTCTGGATATCTAATATATTTATTTATAACTATAATTGTTCCTTTTGCTATTGGTTTAGTACTTTATAGCAAAACAATAGTCCTCTGAAAAGTTCATGTATATTCTCTCTCTCTGTTTTGGATATCTAATTAATTAGGTAGCCTAAATATGTTGAATTATATTAGCTAGAATTTAATGTTAACCCTTGGCACTCACTTGCTTTTTTCTCGATTCCTTTATTCTACTCGGGATTTAATTTTTTAAATACCCCAGATTTTACAAAGCGTGGCAATAGAATAAAAAACTGGAGTTTCTTTTCAAACAAACTTATTTATTTGGATTTTTTTTATATTTCAAATTATTGATACATTCAAAGAGTAATTTTAATCTCTATAATTTTTCATGGTGTGATATTTTTTGAAACATTCACCGACATGAAGACCTGGTTTACATTCACATGTTTCGCAAATATAAATCGTCTCTCTTCTTCCTCCTTTGATTTTTCTGTTAGAACAAACAACACAATCTTTGTGTTTTTTGTTAGGGTGAGGTGTGATTATATGGAGCTTTCCATCTAAACATTGCTCTAAGTTAGTGGATAATAATCTACCCCTGGAAGTTAGTGTACCATCTCTGAATTCTCCAACAAGATCGTGTACTAGTTTCCTAATAAATTTCACATGCGTTATCGGTTTTTCTTTTTTTCTTTTTTGGCATCAGTTGAGACGGCATTTACATTTTACTTGTCCTTTCATGCTAATGAAAACAAGAAAAGATACTGGAAAAATAGACAAAAATCCCCCTTCCCCCCGCGGTGAAACTACGTGTCGAGTGTGGCTCGACATACGAGCTGCTACCGATGCTAACCGTGTCGAGTCACACTCGACATCCGAGTGCAAAAGGTTAATATAACTCATTAAAGTGATTTCTTTCTTTTAGTGTGGATAAAAGTTAGTGGATTTTTATATAGCTTTTTGTTTTCAAAAAAGGAAATAAAACAAGTTTCTTATACTTTTCAGAAATATCCATCAGCTCAGCACTGATTATTGTATGAAAGAGGGGCCAGGAGCATACATTGCTGGATGACGGAGTCTCCGAACACAATCTAGAGAAGAGGAGAGCTGAGATTACCGTGCCTCAGGCCCAAGGCCCCAGAGGGGAGTCGGTGCCTTCTGCTTTGACTCGACGATGATTAAATGTTTCCCTTCAGGAACATGACATTCATTTTCCATCCCAGAAAGAAAATGACTTTCTAACAGTGATTCCTCAAAGATATATTAACTACATTGGCAAGGTGAGATACTAAATGCATTCATATATGAACTAAATAATAAGCTCAAAACATATTACATATAGCGGTTCTTGGGAGGTGTGTTTGGGAATAATGGGTAATTGTTTTAGCACCTCAAGGAGTGGAATGTGAATAGTCTGAAAATGTTCATTTGATCTAAAATTATATATAAGCTATTTTTTAAATAAAAGCTACACCAGCCCTGGCCTGTGTGGCTCAGTTAGTTGGGCATCAGCCCATGCACCAAAAGGTTGCTGGTTCCATTCCCAGTCAGGACCATTGCAGGGGGCAGCTGATCAATGTTCTGCTCTCACATCGATGTTTCTCTTTCTCTCTCCCTTTCCCTTCCTCTCTCTCTAAAATCAAAAACTATTTTTTAAATAAAATAAAGTGAAAGATACACAAAATAAGGCTAGGCCTACATATGTGAAAATAGAGTAGGGAAAAAAAGAGGTAAGAAAATAAAGTTTTAATACTTAGTGTGTACTAGACCTATGTGTATTAAGTGAGTACTACCTGGACAATCTAAAAAGGGGGGGGGGGGGGGGGAGAAATAGTATTTTTAATTCTCAAAATGAACAAATTTCATTGAGCATCTATTATGTGTAGGATACCTGAGGGCTTTCATTATTTAGCTACAGTCACAGGAAAGCTTCCACTTTCTACTTTCTATTATTTGTCTAGACAGAGACTTCATTTCTACCCAGACCTAAAGGACACTTCAGTAATTTATTTCTAGGTGCAAAGATTTATCTTCTAACTTCACTCCATCCGTCATCAATCAGGCCAGTCCCCAACTAAACAGATGGGCTTGTCACTGAGCTCTGAGGGCCAGCAGGCATTGTTGAGTCAAGAATGAAAATTAATTCCATAGACAATGACCTTCTTCTGGAAATGCTTACACAGCCAAGGTCTGAATTCAATCACTCGGGGACCATGTAGGCTACTTGATTTAAGAGAGGCCTTTTCTTCTATTTCTCTCTTGCTTGCTTTTGCACAGGAATGCGTAGTGGGGGTATTTGTCAGAAGACACGCTTCTCTGCCTCTTTCCAAATGATGGGGTTCAGGTCATTTAAAATACGGTTTCTCCATTTGTGAAGGAGGATAGTAAAGCTCATCTCCTCTCCAACTGCAACAATAGTGCCTCCCCTACCACCAGACACACACACACACACACACACACACACACACACACACACACACACACACACAGAAGAACTAGAGGAGCCCAGCCAGCATGGCTTAATGGTTGAGCATAAACATATGAACCAGGAGGAGGTCATGGTTCGATTCCCGGTAAGGGCACATGCCCAGATTGCAGGCTCGACCCCCAGTGTGGAGTGTGCAAGTGGTGGCCCACCAATGATTCTCTCTCATCACTGACGTTTCTCTCTCTCTCCCCCTCTCTCTTCCTCTCTGAAATCAATAAAAATATTTTTTTTAAAAAAAAGAACCAGAGTAATTTGTAATGCATTTTAAGTGTCACAGACTCAAATACCGGTAGCACTTGCAAGTACCTACCCCGTTTCACTTTGTTAACTGTACTTCAGTGGCCCCAGAATAATAATGAGGAAGTTTCATTATTCCCATTTTACGTGCAAAGAGGCTGCGATTCAGCAGTGTTACGTGGGTTGGCCAAGGTACATTTCAAGTTACTGCTGGAAACAAGATTTGAACTGTGCGTTCTGACTTCAAGTTCAGAGCTCCCCTAATTCTTTCACCTCTCCCTTTCAGAGAAATAACATCAGCAGTGTTCTCTCCAGATTTTTCAGTGTGAGGAAGCGACCCTCTCTTTAACTCCCATGTCCTTCAAACTAGACTTTCCCCCTGTACAGCTAGTCATGAAGACACCATAGCCCTATCCCTACAAAGAAATGTGTCATTGCTTCCAAAGACTACAAATAAAAATAGCCTTTCATCATTTTACCTGTGATTAAAACGATCCTTATCCCACGAATCAGCCATGAAACCAATTTTAAACATTTTTTTAATGAAGTAAAAGCCTCCATGCTGTCAATAAAGCCTTCAAAAAAAAAAAAAAGTTTCTAACTTTAGCTCAATTTCACAATGAAGTTGGGATATTTTCTCAACCTACAAAAGTAATTAATCCACCACCTGGCTCAGTGCCCCGGATGGATTAAATATAAAACATGAAAATTGCTCTCCGTTCAGGGGCAGTGCGATGAGATCACATGAGAACTGGTACAAGGCTCCCAAGATCAAAGACAGCGCCTTGGCAGCAGGCCAGGGGGTCTGTGAAGGCACCGCTACTCTCACGGTCAAACAGCCGGCGTTTATGTGAAGCTGTAAATAAGCAAGCTCTGTCCAGAAAGCGTCCCAGTCGCTGGTTTTAGAAGCCTCTGGGGAGAGGTGTGTTTCTTCTGGATTTTTGCGTTTCTTGGCTACCAACAGGTTTTTAGAATCAAGTCTTATTGGCATGAAGGGAAGGATATGACTAGATTTTATAAAAAGAAAGAGAAATAAGGAGAAGAAACACCGCAGAGGATAGGTATAAGATTCAATCTGTGTATTCCATAATCCTGAATTTCCTCTTTTAGCCCTTGGGGCAGGATTCGGATTATATTTATATTTGTTTTACTCCTTCCAAGCGCAAAAACAGATGATGTCAGGATATTTAGGGTGTTGATTCAGGGACATTCACACACAATATATCTGTCAGGAAGCCAGAGTAATAGAGTTGGTGATTAGACTCTGGAGTCAGACTGTCTGGGGTCAGAGATTCATTGTACCACTTACCAACTTCATGATCTCGTTCATTATAAGAAAGGGGGAAAGTGGTATCAACTTATTCAATAAAATACGGTGTCTAATAAACTTAGCACAGTATCCAGCAACAGTAAGTGCTCAGTAAACATTAGTCCCATATTTACCAACTGGAATCATCGTATCTTTGTGGCTCACAGAGAGAACTGAGAGATGAATGGCTGGTGGTTCTACCAGGTGAAAACCAACTGGACACGTGACCGTACAAGAGTGGGCAAAGTGCCTAGAGGGACATCACCGGAGCTGTACTCAGGGATCTGTCTTTGACCTCTTCTGATCAATATTTTTATCAGTGAGTTGGTTGGAAATTCATTACATATAAAGACTATCTGATGTGTGGGGTATAAAATGGCATGACATTCTCTGATTCAGCCTTCCTCAGCTTCTCACTAAAATATCCATGAAAAACAAGCAAATTATCAAAATATCAAAAACTGAAAGTGATAATACATGTATTGTGGGAATCCAAGAGGCATTTGCACTATCAATATGATTTAAGAAGCTTCTATATTCATTTATCACAATCAATAGTAGCCAGAAATATATTCATTTTATCCAATTATTAGTTATTAATTGGTATCATGTGTTCAGCACTTCTCTAGGAACTTGGAATCTATTAGTGAAAAAAACATGGATCCCTGTCCTCATGGGACAGAGGGACAGACAGTGATCATAATAAATAAATAGAATGAGCATGTATTTTTTGTGCATTGGCTGGTTGTAAGTGCTATGTAATAAAATGGGGTGACAGGGAATACTGGCAGGGGATGGGGGTTGCGTGTTAAACAGGGGTGGTCAGGGAAGGCCTCACAGAGAAGGTGAAATTGGAACCAAGGCTCAGGATGGCTTGAAGGAAGCAAGGGAGTTGGCTACAGAGACATCTGAAGGACCAATATTTCGGTAGAGAGGAGTTAGAGAAAAGGTTCTGTGGGGAAAGAAGAGAGCACGATAAATCTTTTTTTTTTTTCATGTTTGTTCTTAAGTGAGCAGAATAGAAAGTGAACCAGAAGTGTTTTAGGAAAGAAGAATGATATGTATATTGATAACAAAGTCAAAGTCACAATTTTAAAAAGCCAAATTGAATCAAATGAAGTTTGATGGGGATAAATGTGAAGTATTGCAATTGTGTTTTATTAAAAAATGTACCTTACTACCGTTTAGCAAAGACATAGTTTAACAGCAGGATGTATCAGAGACACTTGGGGATCAGTTGATGTTTGTTTTTTGTTGTCGTCGTTGTCTTGTTTTATGTGTGTTTTTTATTATTGATTTCAGAGAGGAAAGAGGAAGAGAGAGATAGGAACATCAATGATGAGAGAGAATCACTGATCGGCTGCCTCCTACAGACACCGACCCCCCACTGGGGATGGAGGCTGCAACCCAGGCATGTGCCCTGATCAGGAATCCAACCATGACCTCTTTGATCATAGGTCAATGCTCGACCTCTGAGCCACACTGGCCAGGCAGTTGATGTTTTTATTTAAACCCAGTTTGAGTCAACACTGGGAGAGGCTGCCAAAATAGCTGTGATATTAAAATGCATTGCTTCCATGTAGAATCCCAAACCAGGACATTGATATTTTGGCTCAGTCTACATAGTCGATGAAATCCTAGAGTGTATTGATTAATTCTGTGTTCCCCACTGGAAAGTGTCCTCAGAGGAGTGCAGGCGTGATGTTAGGACTAAGAGTATGACATCTGAGAACCAATTTATGGGACTGAAACCGAGAGCCAAGGACAGAAAGGCCTGGGCTAGGGATAAGAACAGACCTAAATAGTTATAAATAAAGTGCATATATTGTACTTTCCCATAGGGTTCCTTGTTAAATCTTCACAATATCCAGAGGTAATTATTATTATTACCTTTATGGCAACCTCATTTTTAAGCCAAAGACTGAGCCTGAGAGTTTGAAGAGAGGCCAGGTTTGACTCAGGGCCTGGGGCATGAACACAACACACCCCACTGCGCACGCTCCGATCTAAGCAAGCTCAAGTTCTCGGGATGTGTTCGGCTGCCTCCCAAAGTCTCCACTTCAAACGCTTCTCTACCTGGACATACTGTGTTCCAAGGCTGCATTCCAAGTTGTCAGATGACTGTCAGTGAACTAAAGCTCACCTATTTCTTCCTCTTTTTTTGTTTCTCTTCTTCTTTTAGCTCTCATGACCCTCAGCAAATTTCCCTCTTTCCTCCACTTAGAACAATTATGAATATCTATTAAGTACTTACCATGTGAATGGCAGGAGAGATGGGGAGGGGGTGTGTAAAGAGATAAAATGATACCTAGCCAGTGTGGCTCAGTGGTTGAGCGTCAACCTATGAACCAGGTCATGCTTTGATTCCCCATCAGGGCATATGCCTGGCTTTCGGACTCAGTACCCAGTGTAGGGCATGCAGAAGGCAGGCGATCAGTGATTCTCTCTCATCGTTGATGTTTCTCTCTCTCTCTTCCCTCTGCCTTTTTCTCTGAAATCAATAAAAATATTTTTTTAAAGGAATAATAGATCATAGATGGAAAGTTGGAAATATGTATGCATCATGACTAAGTCATTCCCTTTCTAGATATATTCTCTAGAAAACTTGCATGGCTGTATAAGAAGACAGGTGGGAAGATACCGTATTTTTTGGCGTATAAGACGACTTTTTAACCCAGGAAAATCTTCTATACGCCCAGTCGTCTTATACGCTGGAAAATACGGTATTTCTACAGTGAATGTAGCATTGTTTGTAATATTGAAAATTGAACAGAACCTAAAGATTCATCAGTAGAAACATGGGTAAACAGAAAAGTAAAATGAATGAACCAGAGCTACAGAGAGGTATCAAGGTCACCAAAAGGAAGACTTGTGGCAAAAACTTACAGAATGATATGTACAACATGATGCCAACTATAAACATATTTAAACACACAGAGGACTATTGTACATGAATATATATTTCTCTGCTTGCCTCCATTCTTCCCAGAGTTGCTGTCCTCCTTGTCATTTCACTTTCCCTCTGTCCAGGTGAATCTGTTTGCTCTTTTCTGGGGACACGGTGAAGTCTGGGAATACTTTTCGCTGGATCTTAAGCTTTATTTTTCTCATACTGCTTTCCTATGTATCTTTGCTTAGAAGCCCGTCTCCATTGCCTGATATAAAATTCTTACCCATTTTTCAAGATCCGATTTAAACCAATTTTATCTAAAACACTTTCCTAATGACCCCTAATTGGAATGTAATTCTCCTCTCCCCTATTTCCATAGCACCTTTCTCACCCACTCTTCTGGCCTGCCTTGCAAAACTGTGTGTGTGTGTCTGCCTCCACATGTCTGCCTCTGGAGACCAGGGGTTTGTCTCTGCGTCCCTGTACCCTCCTCAGCACCTAACACAGGGGCAGACCATTGAATGTGCTCAACTAATGTCTGTTCAATCTTGAAACTCTGTTGTCTGAAAACTCTTGATCTCTGGATACCACATTGCCTGGAGCCAATACCATTCTTTCCCCTCCTCAAGAAACGAATCTTTTCCCACTCTCTTGAAACTAGTTTGTGATCTGTAACTAGACCTAACTAAACTCTGGATCAATTGCTTGTCCCCCTTTATACCTTGGCAGACTTCTGACTTGAAATACCCATTATCTCATTCCTGTCATAGCCCTCAGTTCCACTATTCTATCCTCTGTGTGTGTGTTTCCATTTTCATACCAATTTTACTTATTTTTAATTTTTGGAGCTGTAAACTACTGGTCAGCATGATTGAACTATGCCTAGTGTTTCCAGAGTAATTTCAATGCTAACCTTTTAACATCTACTATCTATAATAATAAAAGCATAATATGCTAATTAGACCAGACATCCTTTCGGACGTCCTTCCTTCCGGACAAAGCCACAGTGGGCGGGGACTGGGAAGGTGGGCAAGGGCCGGGGCCAAGGCCCTTGAACAAATTTCATGCACCGGGCCTCTAGTATATAATATTAGCAGATAATATCAGCAAGAATTGATTAACAAGCTGCTTTTAAATGGATCTTCCCAATTAATTGTAAGACTAGAAAGTTAATGGAGTTGGAAGAGAATCACTGGAGGCTCTGGGAGCTTTCTGAATGTCATTCCGAATTAGCAGGTTAGGGAGTTTTCTTTGATAGCGCATTTATAATTGAATGCAATTGAATAATATCCAACCCCAAATGAAGCTCACTTGTGTAAACTGCACATTGTTTCTCTCTCTCTCTCTCCGTTTACATTCGTCCTTGCTAAAGCACATCCTTTAGTAATTCTTTCAGAGAAATCTATTGGTGGTAATCAATATAGTCTTTTTCTAAAAAGTGACTTATTTTACCTTTTATTTTGAATGATGCCTCAGCTCCAGTAATTCAAAACATGCCTCACATTTGTCTTTGGCATGTGTTACTGACAGAAGTCTAAAATCAGCTTAATTATCATGTCTTTGGAGTATAGTCTTTACTCCCCATTTAGGTTTCAACATTGTCTATTTATAAATTGTCATTTTCCCTTTTACTACACTATTTCTAGGAATAATTGTATTATTAATCCCACTCATTTCACATGTATACCTTTAATTTCTTAAGTTCTTTTCAGCTGTTTTCTTTCTAGCTAAATTTATAACCCTCATTTTTAATGGTAGAACAGGTTAAGCCCCAATAGTTTTCTACATTTCTAGAAAATTATCAACAATTACTTTTTCAAGTCTTCGTTTTTTAATTTTTCTAGATAACTATTAGACATAAGTTAGAACTTACCCATTTGATCTCCTTTGCTCTTAACTATACATTCATACTTTTAAGTCTTTGTTTCTTTATTGTATTCTGGGGAAATTCAGCAGTACAATACTCCAAGTTATTAATTCTCTACTCAAGTTGTGTTGGACTCAGAGTCTTTATGTGTTTTGTGATTTTTATTTGCAGGCTCATTTATAAAGACAGTTCTGTGGGTCTATCCACACAATTTTCTGGGTAAACCAGCTCAGTAACTGTGATGATAAGCTTAGAGCTCCTGCCCTGTGACAGTAACAAATGCACAGTGTTGCTCAGATCCTTCCTTAAAGCTAATCTGGTCCTACTGCCTCCCCAAGCATCCAACTGTTATTAACAACTCTTTCTAGCCTCATTTATAAGGAAGAACAATCAGGCCACTCGTTTCCAGTAACACCGCTGGCTCTGGTCCTCCGTCTTCAAGGTAGTTTCATTCATGCTTCCTGTAACCAAAAGACACAAACTCCTGGCACTTCTGTAGCTTTAGCACCTCTCAGCAGTTTGCAGTTCTGTCTGTTTCTGGTCCATGAACCCGTGTGTCCTGTCTCTCCTGTTTTTATTTTTAATGTTATCTGTCATCTCTCCATGTGTGTAGCTGGAGTTGGAATAAATGATACCGAATTCTATTCTGTCCCACTATTGTCTACTTTCTAGCCCTTCTTGAAGCAATTCTGCACCTCTCACCAGAAGCTTTCCCTCTTCCTTTTCCCAGTCTAAGTTGTGGGTGTTAGCTTACGAGATGCGAGTTCCTCCGAATAAGCCCAAGTACGTTCCTCATGAGTATGTTCCTCAGGTGGGAGCAATCACTCTGGCTCGTGTCCACAGACTCTTGAATTCCAGTTAAATTCTTGTGAAATGTGTGTACGCTGTTCACTACTGATAAAGGGCAGCAGCAGCATTTCACACAACTAATTGGGGCTACGTGTCTATTTCAATCTGGTGAGACAACAAAAGAGGGGTGCATAACCTCCACATCAAAAGACTCTCACACGGCCCAAGATCAAAGCAACGTCGCTTATGTAGAACCTGACACTGAGTCCGAGTAGACACCTGGAAGAGAAGGGTTCTCCTTTATGTTTCATCTGGTGAACTGACCATTCCTAGTACATAAGCGATCTACCTCCTTAGTGAAGACTGCAGAATCTCAGTAGATAGATGATAGATAAATAGACAGATAGACAGGTGATAGATGAATTCACACAAGGGTCCTTAAAAAGGGAGAATGAGGATTTGACTCCAAGCTGTATCTCTGTTATAGAAATACTGTTTTTACTCAGATTATACATTTAGGAGGTAGAGTTTTAAGAAGCCTAGTAAAGCATGGCTACAAGATGCAGCATGGATTATAAAAATAAAATAAAAAGTCTGTAATTGGCTGATAACAGTTAAACTAGTAATCCGTAGCAATAATCACCACCCTACCATGGCGCTTTCAAAAATAAGTAAGAATTTAACTACTACTTTTTCAAAATTATTTCTCTAAAATACTTGAATGGATTTATTGGTACAGAAAAGATGAAAAAGAAAGGTGTGAGTGGAAAATGGAGAGGCAGTATTAATAAAAGCTCTGATCCAGAATCGCCCACTGTTGACCTTCAGCATCCCATCGAGTACATCCCATAATTCTCTACCAACAAAGTAGAAATGCTAATATTTTCCATATATTCAACTGATAAACACTCTTTGAACAACTAGGATTAGGGCACAGTGCAAATACTGCAGAGTGCTATTTTTCACTAACATTTTCCAAAGCCTTCTAAAAATTGTAATCCCCTGGAAAATAAAGGCTTAATTACCTGAAAAAACATCAACGCCTGACTAAATTAAGATTTCACACCCTGTGGGAGAATTCACATAGAGCTGTCCCACGAATTTACAGAAGAAATAATTTGGACCTATAAACTTGGAGCCTTAGGTCGGTCTAAAGCTTCACTCCAGTCGACAGCTTTTTCCAGCTGTACGGAAAAATTCAGCATTGTTTTATGAGATGAAGAAATCGTAAAATATTACTACTCTTTCACAACCGAGTGACTCTAAGTGCTGTTTCTCTCAGCAATTATCATATGAACTACAGGAATCAAAGAATTCAGGGGACTCTATGGGGCACTGCGAAATGCCAGCGCCTGTGTTTAAATGAAATAGCTGAACCTTATCAAATGAAGAGCCGTGTTATGGACAGTGCTAGCTTTTAAAAAGGAGCCGTGCCTACATAGTCACCCACATCTGTATGTGTTGGAAGGGGGAGAAAGATGAGTTTAGAGTGGTCCTCGTTTGCTTTCTTCATTTTTTACCACATTTATTTTTATAACAGCTCTTCAAATATCACTAATGACTGATGACTGCAGATTTGCCAAATTCAGTGTCTTTCCTGAAATCACCTCTACTTTGAATGTCCCTTTTCTAAAACATCTTATACATGTGCCCAAGCAGAACACAGCACTTCCCAGATTCTCTGGTAAACTTGGATGAATCTTCTTACCAGTGTTATGTACCCTAACATTTCTGTATTCACTCTTGTTTACCCATACTTTGTTTCTGCTATCATCTCTTTGTTGAAAACTCCCCAAATTAGCCTGGCCGGTGTGACTCAGTGGTTGAGTATTGACCTATGAACCAGGAGGTCATGGTTTGATTCCTGGTCAAGGCATATCCCCGGGTTACAGGCTCACTCCCCAGTGTGGGGCATGCAGGAGGCAACTGATCAATGACTCTCTCTCATCGTTGATGTTTCTATCTCTCTCCCTCTCCTTTCCTCTCTGAAATCAATAAAAATATATTTTTTAAAAATCCTCTATAATAAAAGGCTAATATGCAAATAGATTGAACGGCGGAACAACCGAACAACCAGTCACTGTAACGTGCGCTGACCACCAGGGGTCATGTGCGGACCATGGTGGGCATCGTCAGCAACAGGATGGTGGAGCAGGTGAGTGGGGGTGCCAGACCAAGGCGGGGTGCCAGTTGCTATCATCAGGGTGAGCCTCTGGTGGTTACTGAGAATTCTTTGCTCCTGCACACCACGGTCCCACCCAGTGCTTGCACCTACTGCTAGTGCCGGAGCTGCCACTCGCACCCACTGTTGGTGCCCGGCGCCAGCCCCAATCACTCGGCACGGTCAGTGGTTGCAAGTGGCAGCCACAGGCCCCAATCTCCCCTCAGGTCTTCTCCACCTCCCCCTGCTCCTGAGGAGAAATTGGGGCCGGCAACCACTGCTTGCACCCACAGCTGGTGCCAGAGCTGCCACTCGCACCCACTGACAGTGCCAGCCCAGCTTGCACCCACTGCTGGCACTGGCCCCAATCGCTCCGCAGGGCTGCCGGAAGACAGGGGACCAGGGGCTGTGGTGGGAGGGGCCAGGCAGGGGTGCATAGGATGGGCCAAGACCCACCCCTGTGCCTACCACAGCCTCTCAGCCCACAGTTCCTTTCAAGGTGCACAAATTCATGCACTGGGCCCCTAGTAAATAAATAATTGCCACCTGATATGTACTAAATTATGTCTCCTCAAAATTTATATTTTGAAGCCCTAACCCCCAGGTGACTGTATTTGAAAACAGAGCCTTTAAAGAGGTAATTAGGTTACATCCAGGTATGATCCTTATAAGACATCAGAGATGCAGGTGCACAGAGAAAGGCCCTGAGAGGACACAGTAAGGTCGCCATCTGCAAGACAAAGGGAGGCCTCGGGAGAAACCAACCCCGCCAGGGCTTTGACCATGGAGTTCCAGCCTCTATGCCTGTGAGAAATAAAAGTCTGTGGTTTCGGACACCAGCCTGTGGTAATTTGTCAGGGCAGCCCTGGAACACCAATCCACCCCTGGGTTGAAATCTTTCCAAATGGGCTCTCTCGTGCTTTAATTTTTAATTTTTTTAATTTTTTTTTTTTTTTTTTTTTTTTTTATTTTATTGATTTTTTACAGAGAGGAAGAGAGAGGGATAGAGAGTCCATCGATGAAGAGAAACATCGATCAGCTGCCTCCTGCACACCCCCTACTGGGGATTGCCCGCAACCAAGGTACATGTTGACCGGAATTTTAGACGCTTTATCCACTGAGCCAAGCTGCAAAGCAAATTTCTGTCTTGGTGTAGTACAGCGCGTTACAGCGCGTTCTCAGCTGGCCTTCACTCAGCTTCCCCTGCTGTTAACATCTTATGTAATCAGGAAAGAAATGTTGGCATATTACTAATTAAAGTGCAGGCCTCATTCAAATGTTACCCATTTCTCTCAGGTGTTTTTCCTGGGCCAGGGCCACACAGAATCCCACACGGCAGGCAGTTGCCGGGCTTCCTCAGACGCCTCCAATCTCTGACATTGCCTCAGTCTTTCCTTGTTTTTCCTGACCTTTGCACTTTTGAAAAGTCCTGGACAATTATTTTGTGGAACGTTTCTCACTTTGGATTTGTCTGATGTTTGCTCATGATTCAGTTGAGTGTATGCATTCCTGACAAGACTGCCGCGGAAGTGGGGTTGTACCATTCTCAGGGTGTCATATAAGACGGAACATGGTGCCAAGGTTGTTCTTTTGGGTGGTGTTAACCTGGATGTTTGGTTAAGGTGTTGTCTGCCATGTTTCTTCACTGTACAGTTACTATTCTCCCCTTAATAATTAATTAATACCTTGAGGAAGATAGTGTAATCTTGTGCAAATATTCTGTTTCTCATAAAAACTTTGCCCATGAATTTTAGCGCCGATCAAAAGCTCTTGCCCGCAATAATTTATTCCTGTTGTGTTTCTCAATGGTGATTATTCTATTTCTCTAATTTCTTCTATATCTATTAATTGGATTTCTTCTATAAGGAAGTAGTTCTTTTTCCCTCATTTAACTTATTCAATTACTTAAATTAGGAGGGACTCTTGAATATTTTATTTTATGAGTCACAATCCTTCACTATCATTGTTTATTTTGTTGCTCAAATTATTTAAACAGTGGCCTTTGATTCTATAGCTCCTTCAATCTGGGTCAGAGTCCCCTTCTATCTTCAAAGTAAGGAATGGCTGGCAAAGTCTCTCACATTGCATGACCCTGACTCTGACCCTCCTACTTCCCTCTTTCACTTACAATGACCCTTACGATCACATTGGACCCACACACAGAATCCAGGATAATCTCCCTATTTGAAGGTCAGCTGTTTAGCAACAACTTTCATCTGTAACTTTAATGCCCCCTTTGCCATGTAGCGTAACATGTTCACAGGTTCTGTAGGCCATTATCCTGGCTCTAATTCTAATCCAATATCTCCCGGCTTATTCTAGTTTTCCCCCTTTTCCTTGTTTGAAACTTCTTTCTCTGATAAGAAACCTGACTCTCATTATCTGTGACGTATGTACACATAAAGAATTTTAGAATTGCTGGGCCACACTCTATGGAAAAAAAGGGAGTAACTACACTATGGTATTTGTGCACAATTGTTTTGTCCAGTCTGACAGTCTACAGCCAAAATCCTGTTTTCAAAGGTTAGTCCGGTTCGCGTTCATCTTCCCCATATCCTTCACTGTGGTTGATATTCATGTGTGACACAGTTAGGTTGACTAGTTGTTGTTTGTATTCCACTTTGGATTCCTCCTACATTATGATGAATTTTAATTAATCACTGGAGGAAACAGTATGAGAAACGTTACTAAGATTCTAGGAGTTAAAACCATGCAAAAAGTTTTACTTAGAGAATTATCACTTTCTCCTAAGCCCACTACTCAAGTCCCATTCCTCCCTTCTTTCTACCCCTTTCTCATTCATTGGTGATAGATTCAGGAGATAAGACAAAGCAAAGTGGGGAATCCTCTGGGACTGTATAAAAAGTAAAATGATAAACGTGCTTCTTTTACATGGGTGGGTGCAGGATAGATAACAGTCAACCATTAATACAACAACAATCAAAGGATTTGGGTCTCTGCTCTGGAGTTGTGGTTGTGCACGGAGAGGGGTGGGGATCACCCTGATATTCCAAAGGTTTATTATAGAAGATGCGAAGAGACAATAGACAGGCTCAGTTAAGGTAAAGCGTGACCTTTGTCAGGGAAGATACCGGCCTAGGACAGGGCCACCTGCCAGGACCTGCAGGCTCTCATTTCAGACCCTCCTATGTGGTTACCTCAGTCTCGGGGTTTGTAAGGCCACCACACAGGCCTCCCAGGAGCTTGCCAGGTTTAGTATGCTCCCCTTTCTCGTCCACAGTCTCTGCCAGCACCACCACCAACTTCCCTCTTCCTCACTAAGCGTCAAGCTCTCTGAAGAAAACCTTTTTTTACGATCCCTTGAGTAACTAGCTTATCTCATCTTTTAAATTAGCTCTTCAATTAAAAAACTGAGAGGGAACTAAAATGAATTGAATTTATATGAAGACATTATCTTTACTCTAATAAAGTTAGGGGAGGTTTAAACAAATCAGTTATCAGTTTCTGCAAAATTAAGTACACTGGTTTATAAAATTAAGTACAAATTAATGACTCTATAAAGAAATTTAAAGATAAATTTACTCAGCCCCTTTGTTTTGCAAATAGGAAAACTAACACCCATGTAAATTAAGTGACTTGCCCAATATCTTATGGCCAGGAAATAGAAGTATTAGTACATTTACATATGAAATCCAATCAAATTCTCAGATTATTAAACCATTCTGCTATCCCAAACTCTCTCAACTTTTCTTTCTAATTAAAAAAAAAAAAGCTGGTTTTCAAAACTATCTACTAATTTCTAATATAATCCAGACAGAACAGTTGATGAAGAATAAAAGATTTCTCTAAGAGGGTTAAGCACCTAGCCTTTGAAATGCTTGGCTGTGGTTTAAGTTGTACTTTGAGTGAAGGAAACCCCATGGATTTTGAGTCCAGAAAGGATTGTCTTCCAGATACACTTTTACTAGGAAGTGGGCTCCATCGTGTGTGAAAGACAGGATTTCCTGTGGATAAATAAGGAACCAACTGCTCAAACACAGCTCAGTGAAGTCCATCCTGCAGAGGGGCCACCCTGGCGGGCAGCAGGCCACCTAGAGCAGCAGATTTCTTCTTTGAAGTGCAATGCTGAGCAACGTTATTTTTACACCAAGACATTATTTATAAAAATATCCAGTTCCACTGTTTCCTGAACAACTAAAAGCACTGGCAGCTCTGAGCTCACATTGCCACATGATATTAGTTGGCCAGAGTTGAGAGCAGTTGATTGTTTTGGACAGATTATGAGTTCTTCAATTTACCACAATCTCTACCACTTCCCTACACAACCCCCTTCACTCAATTATGTCCCACCTCGGCCCTGTAGGTGTTTGAGTTTGTAACTACTGGTAAATTCAGTGTGGATGCTAATGGGTAATAAACTCTGTTTGGATTAACATTATTCAAATAACAGGTACCATTTATTGATCATTTTAGATGGCAGGAATTTTTAAGTACTTTATGTACAGTACATTATTGAAATCATACACAAAGCTTTGTGAAGAAGGTACAAATCCTCCCACTTTACAAGAGAAAAATGAGGCTCCAAGAAATTAACTTGATTAGTAGCACTGCTACTAAGTGCCACTTGGAGCAGGGAGTCAAGTACTTAAAGTCAGCAGATGGTAAAAACAGACGGAGTGACAATATAGAGGAGATTCAAGAAGTTTGCAAACAGAAAGAATCATAGAAACATGAGAAAATATCGTAGGAAACTTACAGAAGAGTAGAATGGTGTAGAACAAAAGGGAAGAGAAAAGTAGACGAGTCACAAGAACACTCAGCAACATGAGCAAAGCCCAGCAGCAGAATATTCAGATGCACAGCAGGAAGGGGCAACGAGGAAGGATGTTGAGAAGGCAGTGAGCCCAGGGCAGGACAGAGAGCAGGAAGTCTTAGAGGCTGGGCCCACAGGCATCCTCAGCCTATGTGGTCATTGGATACAGAGCCCAGCGATTCTCTATTTCCTTCCCATTACATTAACCAGTCATGACCTGCTAAGTAAATATGTTTCTAGCTTCATCCATACCAATCCTGGGTTTCCTGAAATACTTTGGAACGCAGGTGAATGTCAATGGGCCCTTTTTAGCTGGCCTATCTGCCTTAGCAAAACCCACTCAGAACCACCTAGGAGATATATTCACAACTTTAGTGCTAACCCTACTCCTCAATCAGTTTCAGGAACCTCTTTCCTTCCTATTTCTGACCCTCTCACTTCTGGTTTGAAGTTACTTTTCTTTTGTCATTCTTATTCTAAATGTTTACAGAAAGAAAGAGGCGGGAGCGGGGGGGGGGGGGGGGGGGGGGGGGGGGGGGGGGGGGGGGGGGGGGGGCAAGGGGGGGTGGTGAGGAAGTAGAAAAGGCAGTGAAGGAAGGAAAAAAAGAGAAAAGAAAATATTGAGGTAAGAAATGCCCAAACCTGTAGAGAATTTTTATAAATTTGAGGCAAACTGATGACATATGCCGGGAGAAAGATCTCAAATGCTTTGTAGAATGACAATTTTGCTGCATCTTTTATGCAATGGAAATTAAAGGGGAGATGTAAGGAAGATTGGAGAAAGCAAGATGGAAATTGGATTATGGGATAATTAATAAGATTATGTACTCTCTGGAGAGTTAATGGCCCCTTCAAAGAATATTACTTCTGGTATTTCAAAGGTGTTTTAACCTAAATGCACAAGAATAATAGACAGGTCTGGCACTATAAAGGTTATAAACCGGGGCCAAGACTACCCACTGTGACCTACTCCGTTAGGAATTTACAATCAGATCGTCCTGTGAGGTTATTTTCCATAGAACCTCCCTCTTTTTTTTTTCATCCACAGAAAGGAAGAAGGAAAGAAAGAAAGAAAATGTCTGATTTGTAGCATTTACTGACTTCCATGGTGTAAATTGTTCAGCTATGGCCAATTTCAAGCTACCTTGTCAATGAAAACCATCTTGGGTAGAGATAAACATCATTTTATAGTATTTTCATCATACCATACACACAAAATAAATATATCAAGAGTATAATGTAGTGAAATAGTAAAATGTAGTGAAATAAGTAGGAAAAACTTAGTTTGAAGCAATTTATTACTTTGTGTTAACATAATGTATTTAATTATAAGTTGATATCATTTAATATTTCTGTGGGCCAAAAAAGGGGTTCTATAGAAAGTAAACTCACAGGGTGATCTGATAATAAATTCCTAACTGGGCAGGTCATGGTGCGTAGTCCGCCTCGGGCATATGAATGACTTCCATGGTAAAAGGTTTACTTTGGCCTTAAGCAAGCCCTGTTCCTGGTTTCTGTGCTGTGCTTTAACATGCCTTTGAAATGCCTCTTTTACAACCTCTCAACACGGTCACTGTTACTCCACATCAAGCTTAGATAACCTGGTTGAGCCCTGGCCCACCCTAAGTCCTTCTACCTTTGAGAACAGTTCTCTCTCAAGGAGCTGGCTGAGAAAGATGGCTGCCAACGTGATCTTCAGAAGCCTCAGACCTCATTCTAATCTCATCTCCAGGCTAAATGGCACCCCGATAGGTGCCGAGGCAGCCAAGTATCATCATGGCATCGCGGGGAAGGAGCCAGGAAGGGACAGAGGAAGACAGCAGCTTCATTCGGAGGCCCACCCTTTACTTCCACTCCCGTTGATCAGTAGCTCCTTCACCTCTAAGGGGAATAAGGTGAGCTGAAAACTCGGCTCTCCCTTGGCCAGTCGTTGACCATGAAATAAAGCTTGGCTGCTGCTTCTCACTTTTGGTCTCCTAATTGGCTTTGCCACACCCAACGTCAAAAGAACCCCACTTGGGGTCCTAGAAAAGGACGTAAGCCCCTTAGGTAACAATGACGACCCGGTAGCCTGTGCACCCGCCACTCCATTCAGGGAAGCCACACCACCCTTCCTTACCTGGCTACTCGGGGGAGAGGAACCGTAAACATCAAATTGAGCTTTGCTAACAGTCAAGCACAGCTAGACTGCAGGTAAGTACCAATAAGGAGCGGTGGCTTCCAGGATAGGACTCCCTGGACTAGCAGGGCCAGGGACACTTTGCCTACACTGTTCCCACCAATTGAAAGCCTCTCCCTCATTAACTCCCTCGCACACGAAAAAGAAGCTGATCAATTCTCACTCCTTAGTCAGGACTTAACTGAGATGCCTGCTCCTCTGGACTCCAGCGCATGTTGCTCTGATCGGCCTTCCCACATTTTACTACCATTGTCTGTGTTCCAGTTCATCTTACCTATTGAACTAAGCTTCTTGAGAGGCAGGTTCAATGTTCTGCCCATCCTTCTCACAATGCCTCGCATGCAGTAAATACCCAGTAAATAAGTGCTTATACTACAATGATCATTAAAATGGGTTACTCTCCGTTAGTAACTTTTAAAAAGGATTATTTGTTGTACAAAGAACCTGCTGACTATAAATTAAACCAATAGTCTAGTCAAGGAAGATGTTGGCTGGATTTGTCGCAGGCCACCAGTAACACTGAAATCAAACCCAAAGAAGCACCCCTCGACGAGACCATCCCGGGGGGAACCGCGAAGAACCTCCACTTCTTTAACATGACCCTTTCTCCTTCCTGTCCATCCACTTCCTTTCTTAGTCAGTAAGCACTTAGCACATCAGATTCTGGTCAGCATCAAACTGTCTTAAGAGCAAAGCCTCAGGCCTATTGCCCACAGAATCCTAGTTGCAGTCAAGCTAAAGATAACATCTTCACTTCAATTATGTTTCAGCCCCAAGCCCATGAAAACAGAATGGCCCTACCAAACCACGCTTTCATGAAACCAGGCAGAACAACGCCATGGCTGACCTCAGGACCTGACACAATGATCAACTGCTCCGTACCCTGGCCCCAACCAATCAGAAGAGCCCAGACCCCCAATCCGTTAGGCACCATGATGAATGATTGTTTTCCTCTATACAACACATCCCCCGGAAGCCATCAGGGAGCTGGGCCTTTGAGCTCTGCAAACCTGTGACTCTAGGCTGGGTACCATTTCCTCAACTAATAAGCCCTTCCTTTCTTGGCTGCAAACTCCTGTGAAGTCTGATTGGCTCTGATGGGTGCAGGCAATCAGCGCCCCCTTGGCCTGGTAGCACAGCCGCGCCCAGCCAGGGAACTGTGAGCGGGACATTCTCTGTCTCCTCCTCCCAGCAGCTGCGGCCGCTTCCTCTGAGTTGTCATCAGAGCTCCTCTTCACTGCTTACCATCAACAGAAATATGAAAGCAGCAGCCACAGACAGGCTTTCTGCTTTCATCACCAAGGAAACCTCATTTTGATCATTCTCATGACAGTTACAAGTGTGAAAGGACAAAATTCAACTGAGTGAATGTGAAGATCCCATGGGCTTTATCGAGTGGCTAATGAGTCAGGCTGCATCCTATCTAGCTACTGGAAGGTGCAGATGAGCTGTGCAAACTGGAAATGTTTTATAGGCAGAAAAATGTAGGACTCAAAAGCTAAAAGGATATTTCAGGTGAGGACACCTTCCTCTAGGGTAAGACAGGGGGTCTGACGAGGCAGATGGCCTCACTAGTGTTGATCAGGAAGTCCCAGGCTGATTGGTTTTCAGGTCCACTCCTACCCTAGGTGGTTTGGCTCAGTGGACA
This sequence comes from Ia io, assembly GCA_025583905.1. Lineage (NCBI taxonomy): Eukaryota > Metazoa > Chordata > Mammalia > Chiroptera > Vespertilionidae > Ia > Ia io. The sequence goes on from JAJQQW010000014.1 coordinate 6,112,806, forward strand.
GAGCGTTGACCTGCAGACCAAAGGGACCTGGGTTTGATGCCTGTCAAGGACACGTGCCTTGGTTGCAAGCTCCTCCCTGGCCCAGGCCCTGGTCAGGGCACATGCAGGAGGCAACCAATCGATATGTTTCTCTCTTCTCTAATATCGATGTTTCTCTGTTGTTCCCTCTGTCTTCTACTCTCCCTAAAATTCAATGGAAAAAATATCCTCGGGCGAGGATTAACAAAACAAAAAAAGGAGAAGAATAAAGGTCCACTGCTGGGAGAGGCCCAACGGCAATTAGGTTCTTACTAAGTTTCGGTTTGGTGACGTGGCTTAAATATATGGCCCATCAGATGACTGTCAGTGTGATGATTGCTTCTTGCTGAAAACACAAAAGAAAATAACACAACCTATTTCCATTCCACGATGACTGCCAAGTAATTACAAAAACAGCGTCGAACGTCCATAGCGCAGAAGTCAAGAAAGATGAGAAGCATGTCTAATTGTTAAGGAGCAAGTCCAAGGGCCATAGAAAGAAAATTCAATAGCAAGCCCCTCATCGCCTAGATTCACAAGAAACCGCACGTTGGAAAACACCTTGCTTCTTTCCTGTCCCGGACAAAAATATATTTGTATTCTTCCTTTTAAGCATTTCTTTGCCTCTTGTTATGCATTGAACTGTGTTCCCCCCAAATTCACATATTGAAGTTCTAATCCCCAGTACCTCAGAATGCGGCCTTATTTTGTGATCAGGTTAAAAGGAGGTCATGAGGGTGGGCCTTCCTCCCATATGGCTTGTCCTTGCGAAAAGGGAAATTTGGAGACAGACAGACACACTAGGAGAAGGCCACGGGAGGACACGGTGAGCTGATGGTCATCTGTAAGCCACGGAGGGAGGACTGGGACGCAGTCCTCTATCACAGCCCACAACCAACTGCGCTGCCCCCTTCCTTTCCACTGTGTGGCCTCCAGAACGACACGACAGTGCCTTCCTGTTGTCTAAGCCACTCTGTTTGCAGCACTTGGTTCAGACAGCCCCCTGAAACCAGTATACTCCCCCTAGACATTCTCTCCCAGATATCCTTCATCCGGCTTTTGCATCATTTCTCAGGATCTAAAAAAAAAAAAATTTTTTAAAAATCACTTCCCATATGTATATTATATATCTTACTGTTTCATTTGCTTTCCTTTAACATCAGTGTGTAATCTTACCTCACAAAGTTCGATGTAATATAGGAAAAAGCTCTACAGTTTTCAAAACCATAGTAATCGACTTCCACAATCACCAGAAGAGAAGAGAACGAAAGGAAACCAATGCTTCGAACTCTCATAAAACCGGCAATACTGGCTGTGTGCTGTCACTGACTGACGCTCTCCTGCTCCCTGTGCCATCGTGAGCTGCGACTCCATGATCTTCTCACTTGCAATAATGAACTAGAAAATATGTGATCTCCTTTTAGCCAAAAAAGCTCCCCTTTATCAGTCCATTTAATATTCTAGAAGGCTTTTTCTTTCCTTTGAAGAAATATAAGTTTAACGTTGTAAAGGCATTTGTATTTGAAAGCCTACTGAAAGAGTTTTGGAAGGTGCCTGAGGCACCTGGCTTGCCTCTGTGGCTCAAAAGTTCAATTATTATAGTCATTTTACTGCGAATAGCATTTCTACCTTTTCACCTTCATCTAAATCAGTGGTTCTCAACCTTTCTAATGCCGCAACCCTTTAATACAGTTCCTCATGTTGTGGTGACCCCCAACCATAAAATTATTTTCGTTGCTACTTCATAACTGTAATTTTGATACTGTTATGAATCGTAATGTAAATATCTCTGTCTTTCCGATGGTCTTAAGCTCTATAGTCACGACCCACAGGTTGAGAACTGCTAGCAGGGTCGCCTAAGACCATCGGAAAACGCAGATATTTACATTACGATTCATAACAGTAGCAAAATTACAGTTATGAAGTTGCAACGAAAATAATTTTATGGTTGGGGGTCACCACAACATGAGGAACTGTGTTAAAGGGTCGCGGCATTAGAAAGATTGAGAACCACTGATCTAAATAATGTTCATTTCTCTTTCACTCTGACAGAGGTCAAGCCTTTGTAAAAGGTGTAGGAGATACATAATTGTCCTCTTTTTCTTTCTTCCTGGATTTTAGACATCTGTCTATATCCCAAAATAAAATGAAACTTCATCATTTCCGTGGATACAAGTTTCCCAAAATGAAATCGGTAAGGATAGATTGCAATCCTCCAAGAAGAAAAACACATCAGGAAAACAAATCTCTTGTATTGTGTTTTTCTTCTGAAACACAAGAAATAGATTTCCTAATTTTGGAAAGTTGATTCCCATCAAAGCATTTCTAAACTGTGAGAAAATTATCTCAGCAATGAGGAATGAAACTTCTCTTTCCAAAACTATGTACATGATTTGCAAAGGGATGGCTAAACACATCTTAATGGGCAGCTTATATCGGTTAGAAGTGAAAATGGTGACAGAAAAGTGATTGAACATGACAGGACTCGGCTTCTGAAAACTGACTTCACTTGGTAACTAATAAAATGAAGAATTGTGCTTACTTGATTCATGGCATTTTTCCCATTTGAGAAGCAGTAAAATCCAAATGAAACAGAATGAATAAATTTGGCTAAGATGTAATTGCAATACGTGGCTGAACACATCACAAGTAAAATCACCTTGACCGCTGTGTGGGTCAGGGTGCTGGGATGGTAAGAAGCGGAAACTGACTCTAACTTAAGCAAGAAGAAATCTTACAGGAAGTACACAGGGCACCTCCAAAATAAACCAGCCCAAGAGAATAGGGCCCAGCTACCTCCAGTCTCATTATACACAGGAGAACTGAAAGGGGTTTACTTCTTTTATACTTTAGGAGTCAAATAAAAATTAAAAATTATTTTGAATTACTTACGCATATATTTTTCTGCATTTCAAACAACATACTATCACTACAGGGTCATAAATAACTTGATCCCCTATTTTCTCAGTTGTGCATTTATATTATATTGTACATATACCATTGTGTTCTATTGGTGTGAGTTTAATATCTAAATCTCAAATATAAATGATCAATCCAAAAAAAAATTTACAATTTAAATTTTTTGAAAAGGGTTTTTTGATTGCCTGTATGGAAAGCCATGACTGGGATCCTTTGAAAATGTAGCCAAAATTTTAAGTTCTCATAAATACAATAAGCCTTGTAATTACTGTTCAAGAAACTATACTTTTAATGTTGAAGTATCTTCTCATCAGTAAAACTTCACTTGTGCCTTAAATGCCCTTCAGTTTAGGGTTTGCATTGCTTAAGAGAGATGTATAAAAATTGTCATTGATGATAAATTTCTGACCTGAAAACGCCACGCCTCGCAAGCTTTGTTCCTCTACCTAATAATTTGTTGTGTGATCTTACCCAGAAAAACCCTCATGACTTTCTCACCAAATCATAAAACAAAGTGTTCAATTATCCCCAGGATTTGTCAGGACCAAGGAATTGGAAAGAGACAGCTTGGAAAAGGAAACCACATCAAAATTGGTTTTGTTTCCAGGAATAAGATTCTATCATAATTTTTTTTAAAAAAAACAACACACTCTTCAAATTTAATTTGGACATTTTTAAACCTAAGTTGATGGAGACAGAAACATTTTCACTTGTTTTATCTTAGTATAACAGAGACAAATGCAAAAATGCCGAGAGCATCTTTTATTTAAAATGAAGAATCGTGTCTGTGGAGTAAGGCTTTAGGCATAAAGTTTTTCATCTCAGAGCAATATTTTGACTAGCTTTCTGCTGGAATCTCCATTTTGACAGTCTCGCAGGCTGGGAAAGTTTGCAGCTTCCTAAGCTAAACTCAAGAGGCCCCGAGTCCGTTGCCAGCTGTCTTTCAATTTCACATCAACTCTCTTGATATTTTGTCAGTTGAAAGCTTTCGCAAAGTTTGCAAGGCCTGAATTCATTAGATAAGGGAAATGGGTCATCTAAATCTTAGCCAACCTAAACTGCCATGGAAGAGTCCCTGTTGTCAATTTCCTTCAAAACTGAATTGGAAAATGGACCCCAGGGGTCTTTGCCAGGGTGGGTTTTTGATGATACCGTTGTAACAGCAGCCGCTGAGGCTGCATTGGGCCTCAATAAAAAATTCTGGTTCAAGTTCCCTTTCCTTTATATTTTCTGTATAAAACTGGATGCTGACAGCTGCAATGATAAGGGCTAAGGGGTCATCTACAGTTCAGTTTGCGAGGTAGATGAGAGGCAACAACTTCATCACAAAGGCGCTTTTTAAAAATCACGGCGGTGCTGGGCCAGTGGGACTCAGTGGTTGAGCATCGACCTATGAACCAGGGGGTCACGGTGTCCAGGTTATAGGCTTGATCCCCAGTGTGGGGTGTGCAGGAAGCAGCCAATCAATGATTCTCTCTCATTGCTGATGGTTCTATCTCTCTATCCCTCTTCCTTCCTCTGTGAAATCAATAAAAATATATTTTAAAAAATAAATAAAATAAAATAAATTATGGTGGTTATTACAAGAAAAATCCACCTTGTTTTTAAAGTATTCTGCAGCATCCTAAAAGAACTAAAAAAAACACAAACAGATTGTCAAGGGTAGTTAAGGAGGTTGGAATACAAAGCTTCAAGCAACAAAAGGATTTGACGTTCTCTCTGAGAACACGGAGCAGCCTTATTATCACGGCCATCGTGTTGTCTGTATTTTAGTGCAACAGGCCTCTTAGGTCTGCAGAGACCCAGCACTTACAGCCTCTTGTTATTAGAAAGAAACACTTAACTGCATGTCTGTATTGTAAGCTGAAGGTAAAAAAGCTAAGTAGTATGTGGAACAGGAAAAATACTGGTGCTATTCCGTGCCCCTGTAATGTCACAGTGTAATGGTACAGGGATGAATGAGGGCTTCATCCCACAAAGATTGAATTTGTCTAAATTTCGCATTCTGAAAGTAATTCCCTGCCCTGGCCATTTTGCTCAGTGGTTAGATCGTCGGCCTGAAGACGTTCTGGGTTCAATTCCTGGTCAAGGACGCATACCTCGGTGGCAAGTTTTTCGGGCCCAGTAGGGACGCATGCGGGAGGCAGCCAATGGATGTCTCTCTCTCAGGCCATGTGGATGTTTCTCTCACTCTCTCCCCACCCCTTCCTCACTCCCTTCCACTCTCTCTAGAATGCAAATGGAAAAATATCCTTGGGTGAGGATTAAAAATGGAAGTAATTCCCAAGACAGCAAGGAAAGAGAAATAAAGCATGAAGGCAGAAGACTTGGGAGAGATGTAAAAACTGCCTTCTGTGGCATTTCAGGTTATGTGAACCACTTACATTTACTGCCAGGTGCCTTTCTCTAACTCACCCACGACAGCCCTCAAGCATGGTGTTGGAATTAGAGAAAGTCAACGCCAAATCTGTTTTGGCCACTCTGATGTCAGTGTGGACAGGTCACTCCCATGTCCTCAGCCTCAGCTGCCTTGTTCACAAAACTGAGATAACACCTAAATGCTGGTGCCGCTGCGAGGGCCAAGTGCCTGGCATAGAGCACATGAGCAGTAAGCGCTGGCTGTTGTTTTTAATGAATGCCACAGTACAAAGAAGAGAAGATCAGCCCTGGAAAGTGGGGCTCCGTTGGTTGAGCACTGTCCATGCACCAGAAGCTTGCTGGTTCCACTTCTGGTCAGGGTACACGCCCAGGCTGAGGGCTCAATCTCCAGAAGGAGGCATACAGGAGGCAGCCAGTTGATGTTTCTCTCTCACATCAATGTTTCTCTCTCTTTTAAAAAAAAAGAAATCAATAAAAATGTATTTTTTTTAATGTTTATTGTGGGGGGGAAATGCTTATTGCGTTCTCTGAATTTGTAATCCAGAGAAACTATTAACCCTATTCTTGGGAGATTTGGGAAACTAGAGTGCGTACTGAAGCTCTGTGTCTATCACCCTTCGCCCTTTGCAGAAGGGGAAGAAAAGTAGTGAAGAGATGAAGCACTTGGCAGGTCTACTAGAGAGGTTGCAAGCTCTATGACAGTGCTATCCAGTTGTGCTGTCTGTGATGATGGAAATGTTTCATATCTGCACCATCACATACAGTAACCACATGTGGCTACTGAGCACACAGATGTGTCTGGTGCAACTAATCGAATGTCTAATTTTATTTACTTAATTCAAATTTAAATAGGCCTGTGTGGCTACTGCTGTGATATTGGGTAGCACAGCTTTATACTGATTGACACTTGCATTGAGATCCTCTTAGGGACTCTAAGAGAGAAATAGCTGGGAGTGAATGGAAGTTTAACGTAGTTAGATATGGGGGCCTGCTCCCTTAAGGCAATCTTTGGATCTTTAGAAAATTTTATTTACTAAGCTGTGATGCATCAAAACTTCTCCCAAGGAAACAAACGGGGCCTTTGCTAGGTGGTAGGAGAGAGATGGATAGCTAACCAGATACCAAGGCATGGCAGAGCTCACTGTCGGCTGCCTGGTGAGAGGAGAAGCATCAGGGCCTGTGAGAACAGCCACTGTCGCCAGCTTCCCCAGCGGCATCCGTGAGGGAAGCCATGCCAGCAGGAGCCGCTACCTGCAGAACCGGTGCTGGAGGACCAACAAGGACAAGTAGTTTGGACTGGCTTACAAAGAGGTGACTTCTTGAAAGTCCTCATTTCTCTACTTTCAGTTGGATGTTACCGATGTAGAAAAATGAACTTCCATTCCCCTTTGCCATGTAACCTAACACATTCACATTTCCTGGGGAATAGCACATCTTTGAGGGGCATTATTCTGCCTCCCGTACACACCTCTATTCCTAACAGACTAGCCAGGGCGATGCGTAGGGGCCTCGGGTAGCAACGTCAACCTGGACCCTATGTCCAACAATCAGCAAAATGTTTGGGTTCTCCTCTTTCCAGAGTGTCTGATTATCCTAGTACATGGTCCCAGGTCCCTTTGCGTAAGGACTAGAGAAATTATTGCTCTTTATATATGCTGTTGGTGTTGCAAGATCCTTTATCAGGGGAATTTAGCCTTCCCTTTCGCTAGTGAGTTCTAGAGTTCAGAGTTGGTTCAGATCTGTGAAGTGGGCAAGGGATTGCAACATTGTGTTGGGTTGGCTGTTCTAGCGTCCTGATCATTAATACTTGGTTTCTATTGGTTGTACAGATAGTGAAATACCCATCTTCTTTTTTCCCTGGGGAATGCCATACTCTTTCTCCACAGTACTATATGGGCCAGACATGCCTGGCTTCCACTCTGACCCATGGTCATTACCATAATTTTATACACCTTGCTTCTGATGGTTAAGTACACCACCTATCCTCTAATATTTCGGAGTCTTTCATTCTCTTTGCTATCAGTGATCCCTGGTCTCTAACAGCACCTTCTACTACTAGTCCTCAGCTACAAAGGAGAGCCACCACTGAGCTCAAGAGTGCTCTTGCCCCCTCTCAGTGCAATCCATGTCGCTATGGTTGGCAGAATTTTTTTTTCCAGCGTGTTAAAGATGCCATGCTATTATATTCTGGTTTGCATAGTTTCTAGACAAAAAAAAAAAAGGTTTATTATATTTGTTCCTCTCTATGTAATATAGCTTCTCTCTCTCTTCTTCAGTGTGTGTGTTGTATGTGGTTTTTTATCAAGTTGGTATTCTTTGGTAAGGGCATCTAACTAATGTTAATTAATTCATTAATTTGGGGAAAGTATCAGACATTATTTCTTCAAATGTTTCTTTTGTTTCATGCCCCTCACCCATTGTGGGATTGCAATTGCATTTATATTTGACATCATCCCATAGTTCTTGCTATGTTCTGAGATGGGGTTTTTTTTCATTCTCTTTTATCTCTGTTTCAATTTTTATAATTTCTAGTGCACTATCATTACATTCACTGATTCTTTCCTCAACTGTGTCAATTAAAGAACCAATCAAAAGTATTAAACATCTAATTACTGTTTTTTTATTTCTATAATTTTCATTTGTTTTTTCATAATTTTCATCTCTCTGATAAAATTACGCATTTGATCATGTATGCTGTCCACCTTTTATACTTGAGCCCTCAACATAGTGATCCTAATTATTTTAATTTCCTGTTTGATTGCTCTAACATCTGTGTCATATTAGAGTTAGATTGTATTGATTGCTATGTCTCTTGATAGTGTATTGATACTTCTTTCTTCTTTGTGCCCCTTGTACTTTTTTGTTAAAAGGTAGAGGTAAATGATTCGTGGACTGGGAAATGGGAGTGCCTTTCTTTCTGCTAGGCCTTGATTATGGGAGATTGAATAGATTTCGCATAAATTGAGCTGAGTTTGGGACTGTTGCTATTACATCGCAGGCACAGAATTCCTCGGGTGTCACCTGTGTTTAGAGTAGGGGCTGGTTTAGGGTAACCACTGGCTTGTCTAAATTATTGCCAGTTAGATATGAGGGCCTGCTCCCTTAATGCAATCTTTGGATCTTTAGAAAATTTTATTTACTAAGCTGTGATGCGTCAAAACTTCTCCCAAAATTAAACCACTGGCAATTTTTTCTCTAGTCCTTACGCAAAGGGACCTGGGACCATGTACTAGGATAATCAGACACTCTGGAAAGAGGAGAACCCAAACATTTTGCTGATTGTTGGACATAGGGTCCAGGTTGACGTTGCTACCTGAGGCCCCTACTCATCGCCTTGGCTACTCTGTTAGGAATATAGATGTGTAGGTGTCCACTGTCAGCGTTAGGACTTCCTTTGTTCTGTGCTTCTGAGAGGCCCTCTCCTCAGGCTCAGTCCCTCTCCTGGTGGTGGAATGCTACTCCCTGTTGCTCAGTGGTTGTTAGCTGGCGTCTGGTGGTGTCTGTCCTGGGTAATCAAGTCCTTGGTTCCTGTCTCTCCTTGAAGAGAAGGGCCTTGCTCACAGAATGTGTAAACCTGGTCAGCAAGAATGACGATACTTGGTATCTTTCCCTTTTTTTATATCCTAAGATTAAGTATGATGATGCTTCTGGGAATTTTGTGTGACTGTGTTGATCTCATCTCAGCAACAAAATGAAGGTGTAAGGGAAGGTCTGTTGTATGAAGCTGGAGTTTTAAAGTGGGGAAGAGCAAACTCCCAACCCCATGAAGTTAGCAGAGTGGTAGCAGTGGAAAGCCAAGAGAAACCACAGGGGAAACTGATGCTGATCTAAGACAAGTTCACCCGATGTTTCTTTCAATAACGATGGTGAAGGATTTCTGTTTCAGTTTCATCCAGCAACTAAGATTCCTTTAGCATTCACATTACTAACATACTAGCCTATAACTCTCCTAAGGATGTTCCTTCTTCATGATGGTACTTCAAGAGGCTTCGATAGAAATAGGTTATGAAATTTAACTATTACTAGATTTTACTCATTTTGGTACAATGAGATATTTAAAAAAATTAAATTAGTAGAAATAGTCATTTGTATATAATATAGTTCTACATTTAAGTTCCTCCTAAGTGAAGTAGCTAATAACTAGGACCAAGACTATAAAAAATCATCTGAAACTTAATGTCAAAAATGTAAATATTGCTGGTGTTCACACCAACAATAGAAAATAAGAACAAAGTCATTAACTTATTTTCACACGTGAACAAAATCTACATATAATATTATTTTACTCCTTATTGCAATATTATGAGCAGAATTTGCTGCAGGTTGGACATGATTGGGATATAACAAATTTTCTCATTGCTAAACCTATGTAATGTATCGAATACCTAATATGTGCCAGAGGTAATGGTGTTTCATGTTCATCAACTCTAATTCTTATAAGAATACTACATGATAGTTCTGATCATTTTAGCTAAGGCTCAGAGACTTCAAGTAATCTGTTCAATTTCACACTGTTGGTACATAACAGATTAAGGATTCTAGGATGAGATGGTTTGTCCTGAAAATTCAGACTCCTAAACACTATGCCTTAGGGGCTCATTAGAGTAAAAGAAACTACATGATTCTAAGCTCAAGATTTTCTCTGCAATCGTTAGATGTGTGTAATCTAAAATACTTCTAGCCTGAAGTCATAGCGTTCCTTTTAATGAAGCATTAGCCTTGACTTCTTCCTGACTCTTGATGTGCCCAGGACAGATGCCAAGGTGTACTAATACCGTAGTAGTGTGTTCAGCCAGATCCAGAATGAATTCCATACTTTAAAACATCATGTACTGTATTTAATAGTACTAGGAAAAGAGGACGTTTGGATTGGAACACCAAAACAATGTTTTAGCATCAGCTCTTTACAAACCACAGTTGAGGAAGGACGGGGACCACACCAGCACCCGGCCCAGGAGGTAAATTAATCTCCACACAAGCATCTCAGGGAGAAGTTGCAAAACCACGTCTCAGCTTAAAGCAAGAATGCCTTTCTCATGATGAAATAAGTTGCAAGAGTCTGGAAAACTTGGCTCGAGGTCTCAAGCGGGCTACCAAACGTTTGGGCAGATGCTGCCCAAGTAGAAATAAGCATAAGAAGAAACACATACCGTATATGCTGCAATACTTCCAGAAAATAAAACTGGCAAAGTCAAGGGGAAGTGATCTTTGTTCCAACTGGGGCTAGCCCTGGAATGAGACCCTCTCTCCTCCTGAGAGGGGCGGGCACATGGAGCCCACGATTGGAAGCGGGGTGGGTGGGGCGCAGGACAACTTCCACGTCTGGGTGTTCTGCTGATCACAGTCCAGCCTCGCTCTTACAAAAAAAGCAAATACGCAGGGATGGTAGATTTCCTGAACAGATCAAACAATCCTTCTTCCCTGGCTAACGTTCTTCTAGGAAATTAAGAAAAAGAGTTCCTCAAACATGGAAATGGTATGCCTGTCCTCTTCCAATGTCAGAGACTCAATATCAGTATTCTTTCCTCTAACTGTAGGCGACTTCAGCCCGCCCTCATGGGATCCTTTTTTTAATTCATGAATTTCTACAGTCAAGAGCCACTATTTCCTGATAGACAAAGAAGAGCTGAAGAGAAAGGGGTGATTTATGAACTTGTAGACACAGACATTCGGCCTCCTGGCTGACAGGTTAGAATTCTGCTCATTTATTTTCCCTTCACCTGTCATTTCTCCTTTCCAATAATCAAGTGAATAAACATTTCATTCGGTTCCAGTGTAACTCAAATGTTTACGTGTTTTAAAAAATGAATCTTGATTTTGAAGTCGCCCTCAACTGGTTTTGAAAAAGCAAGCAGAATACCTCCAGGGAACTGAGCAGGCTGCTGTACTTCTGACTGCTGGGGAGGTACTGATAGACTCTGTTTGGTGTTACCCAAATAAGAACTATAGGGCTAACCAAGCTACAAGATGGAACTAAAAATCATATCATGGGATTTTTTTTCCCCACATCAGAGTGATAAGCCTTAAACAATGCAAAGAATTTAGTAAAGTTTTTACTCAATCCTACATCATAGTCTCTTGAACCATTTTGAAAGATTTTGTCCAGAAAACAAGGATAAAGGAGACTGCATTTGTAATTTAACAACAGTAAAAAAAGAAATTACCACTGAATTGTTGCCCAAAACAAAGCACATGTAGCTGCCATTCATTACCTTTATTATTACATGTATGGTACTACAAAACATAACCACCCCTAGGTTGGCATCTTAACATCTGAGAAACTGAATAGAATGGCTAAAATCCATTGCACATTGGAGAACATATGTCTCCCCTCATACACTCACCATAGAATGATGTTCAATTCTGAACAAGTGTCATATCAGACAATATTCATTTATTCATACTAGTCAAGGGTAGCAGAGATAGCACAAAAGAGATTAACTAAAGCCTTTATACTGAATTGTAATGTTAGCATAAGAATTTTGCCCCTGGATTTATTTTGCTTGAAACATTTTGCTTGGTTCAGGAGACAGAAGGGTTTCAGATATCAATTTGATTTTGCTTGAGGTTTTAGTATAGCTTTCTATTGTAAAAAAAAAAAAAAGTCCTTGATTAACTTCTTTGTTATGTCCATTTGTTCCTGGGCTGTTATTAATCCCTAATGTATTAGTAGCTTTCCAACTCTGGGTTAGAAGGGAAGAATTGGTCTCCAACTTAGAAATGGATTCTTAGTGTATAAAGCATTCTAAAGTCAGTTGATTTCTAAAGTCAGTTGATTCAAACCTGGAAATAATGTCCCCAGAGAAACAATCTTGTAAGTGGTGACTTCATCCCAGGTCACCTAATACAACTCACAATATGATGAAATTTACCACAGCATCTTTCCACCAAGCATGGTGGAAGGGAAAGAGGGGGGAAGGGTAGGGAGGAAGAGAGAGGAGAGGGAGAGAGGGAGAGAGAGAGAGAGAAAGAGAAACATAAATGATGAGAATCCCTGATCTCATTTCCTGCCACCCTCCCCCCTTCTTACACGCCCCCCACTGGAGATCGAGCCCACAACCGGACATGTGCCCTGACCGGAAATCGAACCATGACCTCCTAATTCAGAGGTTGATGCTAACCACTGAACCACACCGGCTATGCAAAAATTCCAAGTCTTTACCCTGACCTACACGGTCTGGCCTCCACCCTACTTGTCTGATCTCATTTTCTGCCACACTTCACCCCCTCCCTCTGCTACAGGCACCTTCGCCTCCTCGCAATTCCTTAAGTATGTCAAGTTTGTTCCCATGTGAAGGCCTCTGCACCGGCTGATCTCCCCACCAGGAATGCCTTTCCCCCAGAGGAGACGTGATGTGCTTCCTCCTTTAATCTGTCTCTGCTCTAATGGCACCTTCTTAGCAAGGTCTCCTCTGACGACCATGAAATACCACTGCAGTCATTCTCACACAATTCCTCGCCTTCAGCTGTTATCACAGCACTTACTACTGTCTGACTTAGACGCATATTTGTTTATCCTCCTTAATCCTAAAGTGGAACAGAATTTGCCACCACAAAAGATGCCTCTTTGAGATACTGATTATATTAAGCTGTGTTTTTAAAAAAATATATTTTTTATTGATTTCAGAGAGAAAGGGAGGAGGAGACAGAGATAGAAACACCAATGATGAGAGAGAACCACTGATTGGCTGCCTCCTGCACCCCACTGGGGATTGAGCCCACAACCTGGGCATGTGCCCTGACCAGGAATCAAACTTTGATCCCCGGATTTATGGGTTGATACTCAACCACTGAGCCACACTGTCCGGGCTAAGCTGGTTATTTTTAAGGCCCAGAAGGCTCAGGAAGAGCCTTTGACCTTTCCCCTAACTGCCTAAAAGAATGTAAGCGAGGAGGCCTGTTCCAGGAAGGGCTATCAGCTAGACGATCGGTATAATTGGGGCTGGGTGTGACAGACAGGAAGGAACCCAGCCAGACCCCTTCATCAGAGCCCTCTGTGCCCCAAGGTGTCTGGAGTGCCCAGCACACCTTTGTTTACGAAGCGTGAACTTCCGCCTCCCTGGGAATTGCCTTACTAGCCTTTGAAGTGACCAGACCCCTACCTTCTCCTTCGTCCAGAATAACATGTAGACTTGTTATTCCCCATGTGTGCATATCAAATCTTGATTTTCTCCTGTTAATCTGCTTACGTCATTTTAATTGTTCGGCCAGCCATAAGAAACAAGAGAGGAATGGGGGAATTTTTCCTCTTCCACAGTAAGCTCCATCAGGGTAGGGAATTCGTTCTGTTTACCACTGTTTTTCTAAAACAGTGCATAGCACATTCCATCCATCTGTGTTAAATGAATGAAAAATGCAACTCTAAAATTGTTCGCGAATCAAAGCCTGCCTACATTTATAACTGGCTTCTGATATCTCAGTATATACCAGCCAGTACAAAGGGAAGATAACTTAGCGAACTAGGAATAGTCTGCATTACAATAACTGACACATTCCTCTGAACAAAGTACATTCTAGAAAATTAACAACCAAACGTTTTTTTGTAAATCAATGTATAGAAACTGTGGACAAAAGAAGGGGTTCTATGGGAAGTAATCTCATAGGGTGATCTGATCATAAATTCCTAACTTTTCAGGGCATGGTGGGTAATCGTGCCCCAAGCAGATGAATTTTTAGTAAAATGTTTATCTTTGCCTTAAGTAAGCCTTGTCCATTGTTCCTGTGCTTCTAAGTCATCCACCCTCAAGATAGCACACAATCTTGTTAACTACCCTATAATCCAATCCCTGCCTTGCTTTGTCCAACCTCCATGTAGTCTTTCCTAGTTCTCTCCTTAATCTACAAAATGAATTGCAAGACTGTTATTCTCTGGAACATTTGAGATCTTGGCCCCCAGGATTTGTTATCAGTTTGGCTCAAATAAACTCATAAAAATTCTCAACTGGTTTGGCTGTTTCTTATGTCAACAAACCTTTCATTTTTGTCACCTTAGGCCCAGAATACAGCCCGAGGTCCTAAAGCTATCCACAACTGCATTTGTCCCCAAAGCATTGGCTCCAATGACAAGTTCCTATGGCTACTGTGTTCACAGATGCAACATCTTACCTTCCACATCCGTCACTTAGCCTGTAAGGCTCTGAGAGACACAGTGTACTCAGCAGTGGTGATGATCGCTGATTCCTGAATGACAGAAATTACAGCTGAGACACCTAAGAAATTATTTCGTGAACCCCCTAAGTGAACAATCGAGCAAATCATAGCCCAGAGAGAAGTTGCTGAAGGTCACCAGGATAGGATGCTCCCAAGAAAACCTGTTTGGCAGATGTACTATTTTGTACTAAAGGCCACTGAGAACCATCAGAAACAGAAAAAGCTCAAAAAAAGACCCAGGTATTCCTTTTGTAGAAATTGAACCTGGCATAGTGACCAACTGCTGCCTTTTGCCAGCCCAGTCACCCTCCATCCTTCCCCAGGAACACACACCTGGAAGCCAAGGAGCTAAGACCCTTCAGAAATATCTTTAATCTGAAAAAATGTAAATAGGCTTGCATGCTGTTTTGGACTAACAGCCACAAGAAGGAAGCCGGTGGCACCTGGTTAACCATTCTAGAATTTGCTTAGCTTAGGGCCTGCTAGACTGCTGGGTTAGGGGTCAGGGGATACAGCATCAGAACAGCACAAACAACAGCAGCACACCATGGGTAAGAGTCACAGATGTACAGCTTCCACCCCTGCACATAGAGATGACCCAGGAACGTGCATTGTCAAGATGTCTTTCAGCCACAAAGTGAAGGGCCGATGGGAACCAAGGGCCCAGATTTCCTGTACGGCTTTGATTCAATGTGTAGCCCCAGCATCCTAGGCAGTTTCCTAAGGCCCGGAAGCCTTAGCCTTCCCCTCACTAGCCATTGACCCCCCGAGGCAGCCAGAAACGAAGTCAGCCCTTGGCTAAGGGTCAAAGGTATGGGTTTCGATTGAGCTCAAGATAACATTATGTCCTAAGCTGCATTTCAGGCCTGAGCCCTGAAGTGGAACAGTCCCTGGCCACGTCCCCAGGAAACCAGGCCAAAATGGTGAGGTACCACCCTTATCTCACTCCACCAATCAGCGAGATCCATGACCCCAAACCCCTTACTCATGATGACTTGTGCTTTTGCTCTATAAACCCTCTTTGTAAATCATCCGGTTTGGGCTCAAAATCATTAGCTTCTCATCCCATGGTGGTGCCGTGCGTAATAAAATAGCCAGCCTTTCTCCACCACAATCCTCCATGTCCAGGGTTTGGCTCTGCTGGCACCCGGTGCTCAAACCCTTTCTGTCCCATGGCAATCCCTGAATCATTTGCCGTTTCCCCATCCCGAGCCCGGATCCTCGGGGGGACTGGGAACCTTCTTGGCTACAGAAGTCAGCCTCTGACCTCAGCCTCGCTCCCTGGAGCACTGACTCGCCCTGTCCCAGCAGCTGGTTCATGTTGGACGTGTGACCCTGTAGATCTATGACAGGACTTGGAAGTCCTAGTTCCAAGAGTAAATAGGAGAGGAAACGTCAGGGATATAAGCTATGCCTTGATCCCAGTCTCCCGCAGAGGGAAAGCCTGCCTGGAAAGGGACCCAGTGGATTTGAAAGCGGAGACAAGGGATGGAAAGACGCCGAGACCCGACAGCACTGCCAGGTCCTGAGAGCCAGGTACGTCTCCGCGTTGATGCCCCCGTCACTGCGGTCGATGCACTGAGCCAGTGGTTGGCAAACTCATTACTCAACAGAGCCAAATATCAACAGTACAACGATTGAAATTTCTTTGGAGAGACAAATTTTTTAAACTTAAATTATATAGGTAGGTACATTGTTATTAACTTAATTAGGGTCCTCCTAAGCTGGCCTTTGCTAAAAACGTCCTCAATCTGATTGAGGCATGTGGCTTGTGAGCCGCGGTTTGCCAACCACTGCACTGAGCTGAGTATCTACCCTGGGCCTCGAAAATGATGCTGCCGAACACGGAAGCTGCAGAGAGTGCTGTGTGATTCACAGAGGAAAAGCAGTGAGTGCAGGGAGAGTGGCTGCACACACAGAAGACAGCTCTTCACATTCATTCCCCTCAGGAAAGAAGCTAAACCCAGAAGCAATACAAAGACATAGGCAGCAGGTTTCTTCATTCTAGTCTAAAGCAAACAACCTGTCACCTGAGCTTTAATCACCTGCACACCCTCTGATGTCCCTACCTCTAGCAGAAATAACTGCCAATAAGTTGTTCTGGAAATAAACTTGTTGCTTTCTAGTCTATTTCTACTGGCTGATGAAAAGGTTTTTAATATGAAAAGATACTCTGATAAAGAAAAATACTACAGCTGCAAAAATTAAGATAAACTTGGAGACTTGTTTTTATTCTTAAAGCAGAAAAGTTGAGGACTCTACTAACAACTGCATACATAACTACCCGCCATTCCTGCGACCCCCAAATATAGCTACAAACAATGCTGCCATGCACCCCAGCTCTCGGGCGAGGGGCAGAGTCATGCCAGCTGGAGACTTGAATGCTCCCTCCTCTCTCTGTGGGGTCACGCACCTCAGCGAATTGGCTATAACAATAACCAGCAAAAGCTACACCGAAGTAAGCACTCTTCCCACCTTATGGAAAAGGGGGATAATAAAGACCCTTGTGTAGCAGCACATTTTCCCACGGGTGTGGCTCAGGGAGCTTTCCTGCACTCTCAGTCCCCTCTGGAGGGCTGCCATCCGTGAGCTATTTGGCTTAGTCATCTGCTCTCACCCAAATCTCAAAAATGCATTTGTAGTTTGCCTGGAGGCAGAGTCATTGCTTCTGTGGTTACCCAGGCCGGTGCCTATACAGAAACAAAAGTGATGCCCATAAACACTAGTGTAGACCGGTAAATCAGTCCAAAGAATCCAGGAGAAAAAGAGGCACGCTTACCAAATGGTGAGTACATTGATGCCAATGTGTCTTTGTATGAATTAGTCAAAAGCTTCCTCAACTCTTCACTTACATTTGTGAAAACAACAAAAATGAATTAAATGTTCCATTCATTCGAAAGTGAATTGGGCCCGGGCCGGCATGGCTCAGTGGTTGTGTGTTGACCTATGAACCAGGAGGTCACAGTCAATTCCCAGTCAGGGCACATGCCCAGGTTGTGGGGTCAATCCCCAGTGTGGGGCATGCAGGAGGCAGCCAATCAATGATTCTCTCTCATCATTGATGTTTTTATCTCTCTCTCCCTCTCCCTTCCTCTCTGAAATCAATAAAAATATAGGAAATTGAACCTTGACCTCCTCGTTCATAGGTTGACACTCAACCACTAAGCCACACCAGCAGGGCTCACCTTTTTTTTTTAGCTCTTTGTGACACAAAAGACACACACACAAAAATAGATTTTTGAGGTGTCCCCTGGTAGCTAACTGGTTGAGGAATTCACATTAACCACAGGTTTTGCCGGAGAGGCAATTCAGCGCTGTGCAAAGCACACGGCTCATGGTATTGTGCGTGTGGGATCAGATTCTGGCTTTGTCCCTGCAAGATCTGCGACATTGAATATGTTACTCTCTCAAAGTCAGGCCTGCAAAATGGTGTAAAAGTAAGAACTTCTTACCAAGTTTTGTGAAAATTGAATGTGATAAAACATGTACACAAATGATTGTTACTAAACAGAAATAAACCCACAATGGTACCTCCCAGCCACCTGGTCAAGTCCCTGGGTTACATGGATGAGAACGTGAGGCCAGAGAGGCAACTGCCTGAGAGTAGACAGGGCGCCATCCGGAGACGGGCAGGGCAGGTGGCTTTCTTGGGCACTTTGGAAGGCCAATCCAACTTTCGTCAGAGAAAGGTTGTAAACACTGGATGGCACCACCTTTCATTCTACTACGTTTGATCTCCCACTGCGCCCAGCTGAGACTATCCAGGTAAGGTCGTTTCATAAATGAGGACAGATTCAGATACCAAAGAAACCCGCATACATTCTGACACTCTACATTTATGCCACACACGATCTTTTGTGAGTCTCCACAGGAGAGCCAGCCCAGCCTTCTCCCCTCTACCTCAACCGAGAGAGCAAAGGTCAGTGTTTGCAGACATCTCTGTCTCAGTTTCTAAGGAGGTGATAGAGCCAAACACCTCAGCCCATTTTTCATTGGATTAAAATCCAAATCGGATCAGTGTAGTCATTGCCTTTACCTTTGAAAAAAATAATGACCTTTGGGTCTTTTCCCCCTATGGGAACAGACCGGATGTCAAAGGGACATGTGTTTCTAGAGAACTATGTGGACATTTGTGTATTCCCATTCTACTTCTGTAAAGCCATTCTGAATAAAATGAGAACACCTAAACTAAGACAGTGGTATATGTCCATTACATCTCAAGTTTCAAAAAGCCACCATAGGCCTAAGCTGTGTTAGACGCCTGGTGGACAATCTTCAGCCTTAGAAACCGAAAGGAGAAGGGTGATGCTTCCTGTCAAGATCCCTGTTCTTTGGGAAAATGATGGAGGTGAGGCCAAAGTGAAGGCCAGTCCAAGGTCAACCAGAGAGGGACCAACTTACCCGGTGCAGAGAGTAAGTCCTCAACCTGTGGCTACAAGACCCTCAGAAGGGAGACAGTGTCCACTTCTCCTAAGAAATCTGTGAAACCATAAATGCACCTAACATCGTGTGGGTCTCACACTGACAGCTATTTCCAAAAGCACAAAAATCCTGTTGCAATTAATAAAGAGAAAACTCATTTTAAAAGATCAGCATAGGGACTGAGGATTCATCTATTAAAAAGACTTTAGGAGTGTGTTTTATAGCAGGGTTTTAATCCTCCAAGTCTACCTGTCTTAAGGCTTCTGTACTGCTTTATAGACCTGAATTTTCAAGTTCTTACCTGAGCCAATAATAAAACGTATATTCAAGAGGAGGCCTTTTTCTGAGTTCCTGGACCAGGATTATATTCATCTTTATTTATGTGAGTTCCGATAACCTGATATAAGTTTATGTGTCTTCTGCTTTAACAAGTTCCTTTCGTATGCCGAACCTGCTGAAATAATAACTTTGTCTCCCAAAGGGGTTCGCCCTCCATAATATCGGCTTTCCTGGACTTTATTGGGTCGCCACAATTTCCCAGGGATTTGTAATAAAAAATTCGACATGTACAGCACTTTAAATCTTTCAAAGCACGTGAACCCATATAATTTTATCTCGTGACTCTTTATAGATGGTAATTGCTGGTGCTGTTGAAAGCTGAGGGTGAAAGTGGGAAAAGAGACTGTGTCCTCAGAATGGAGCCTCTGCCCCCGCCCCCCTCAGCTCCTCCCGACTGGGGACCACACTCAGCCCGCCTGCCCACGCGGTACAGTCCCATGAAACGGTTCCACCTGCACAGCCCACCGAGGGGAAACGCTGGGCCCCGGAGACCGTGCGCTCCGAGCCCCCGGGGCTTCATGATCCAACCGACACTGAGGCCCTTAGAGTGATCCAACCACTGGAGGCTCAGAGACAAGGAGATCTTGAAGGTCATTTCTAACTGGGATTCTGTGATTACAACAAAATACTTCCTTCAGTCTGAACTACATCTTCTCTTTAGTATATTTACATTTCCTACAAACTGTGACTGTGAAAAACAGAAAAATGCTAAAGGCGTGGCATGAAAAAGCATTATGGGGCATGAAAGTTTGCCTCGTTTTTAGTCAATATTTTACTGTTTAATCAATTAGGACCTGTTTTCCTGCTACCAGTGTTTCTTGCCTGCAACCTGCCCTCCACACCCGCACCATCCAATGGAAGGCCCTGCAGTCAGGGGATGTGCGATCGGCGCCATCGAATAACACAATGGCCAGGTGCGGCTATTATGCTGTATAAGCACATCCAGTTCTGACTATAGCAACCGAGTAACTTAACTTTTTATTATATTTAATTTTAGCTCGTTTTAATTTAAAGAGCCATGGGTGACTGGCGCTGACCATATTTGATGACACAGTTTTAAAAACAACTCTGCTCCCCTATTTAAAAACCCATAAGTTCATCCAAACCCATAGACTGTATAACCCCAAGAGTGGACCCCAGTGTAAGCTACGGACATTGGGTGATAATGATGTGTTCATATAGGTGCATCAATTGTCACAATATTCCACCCTGGGGGGTGGGGGGAGGTATGCTGACTTTGGGCGAAGCTATGCCTGTGGGTGGACAGGGAACCATGGGCCTCTTGGTACCTTCTGTTCAGTTTTGCTTGAACCTAAAACTGATCTAAAAAATAAAGTCTATTCAAATGCTCTGCTTCTCACTTGCCCATGTCAATGTTTCTCAGACTTCCCTACCAAAATACCACTAACAGTAGAGGCTGGAGAGCTATTCCTAAGAAGTCTGGAGGTTTAAATTAAAACTAGACAAGCTGGAAAGTAATTTGGAATGTCCTTTTTATATTTAATGAGTACAAAAATCATATGGTTGAGCATTTGTCCCATGAACCAAAAAGCTGCTGGTTGGATTCCTGGCCAGAGCACATGCCCGGGTTGTATGCTCAGTCCTCAGTGGGCATGAAGGAGGCAGCCAATCGATGTTTCTCTCTCACATCATTGTTTCCCTCTCTCTCTCTCTCTCTCTCTCTCTCTCTCTCTCTCTCTCTCTCTCTCTCAATAAAAACATATTAAATATACATATTTTTTTAATTTCTTGCCATCAGCTAAAACAACAAAAGTTTCCTACCTCCATTAATTACTGGGTGAGAAGCTACTACATTAATTAAATCACTCGTGAAATTAACTATTAACACTTGGAGAAAATCACATTGTTATGAAAGACCAAGGCTGCTTTTGCTGCTGCTGCATATATCAGCTGTGCTGCCCTGGTCCTTTCCCTTCTGGGCATGCGTGTCACAATATGTTGAGAACTGAGATGCACATAGGAATGTGGATACACATGGCAACAGCTTTCTTTTCATTACTTTTTGAGCTGTGTCAGAATAATCATTGCAGGAAGGTTGCCAAATGTGGTGGTGGGTGAGAAATCATTGTAGGGATAGAAATGCTATATTTTATAACTGTACTTGTTTGCTGAGAAGTCCATTCTCTAGTATCAGATGGTCAGTGATGTAATGTCTTTTATTTTCAAGGGAAAGACTTATTCAATCACTTCTCCCGTGAATAAATATGGTGAATGTCATCCTTTATTTTTATCAGATATATTTTAATTTTCATCACATAAAATATGCTAAATACTTAAACTCACTTTTGAGAATTACTATTTTTCAAGAAAATAAATAACTTTTGTAACCTAAAAAAATTAACATTAAACACAGAAGAATAAAATTAGGGATCTTAATTTCTATAATTGAATTCAGCCACCTATGGCACCCCATCTACTGATAAAAGATTATTTAAGTTTGTCTTTTAAAGCTAGTTCACAGAGTCTTGCTTAAAAGTCTCTTTCAAGTAAATATTCAGTCAATTCAAAGTATACCTTGCTGTGAGGGCTTGTCTCCCTTCTCCCCACTCCTCCTGTGAAGATGGAGTGGCATTCAGTGCTTCATGCCATGCGGCCAGGCCTCTACTTCATCTAACCTGCAGGGGCCGCTCAGCACGCCTGCCTCTGCTTGGGGCTGATGCTTTTCATTACATGCTTCTAGCTACGGTGTCTCCATTTAGCTGCAAGATTTCTTGTGATTTTTCCTTCATAATGTTTACATTTTTAAAAAATAACACGCAATGCAACAGTAATGGCTAGAAGAGACACCTGCTCTGGCGCATTTGCCCCTCCTCAATGACAAGCTCCATATTGAACACCTAAGCATATCTTTCTCTCTTAATATCTCTTTCCACTTGGTTTTTTGTTTGTTTTTTTAATATATTTGTATTGATTTCAGAGAGGAAGGGCGGCGAGGGAGAGAGAGAGAGAAACATCAACGATGAGAGAGAATTATTGATGGGCAGCCTCCTGCACACCCCCTACTGGGGATCATGCCCGCAACCCAGACATGTGCCCTGACCGGGAATCGACCTTTGTTATCAGAGAACACACCACCGAATGTGGGGCTGAGCATCGCCGTTACCACACGTGTGTAAACTAAGATGTCTTTGACCGCAGTTGTCACAGACATTGATCAGATCTGTAAAGCAAGTATGTGTGTGTGTGTGTGTGTGTGTGTGTGTGTGTGTGTGTACAAAACCTTAAGGAAAATAAGAATGCTGACTCATCAACTGGTTACCATGTTTCTCCAGGAGACTAAGACTCCAGTGAACTCTGGGACTCAAACAGGAAGCTTATGTTTCCCGGCCAGCCCGTCTCACCGGCCAGCCCCTCTCACCGGCCAGCCTGTCTCACCGGCCAGACCAGGCATGTCGGGGCCTCGACCTCTGGCATTGCCCTATGCGGTGACACTCTGATGCCCCCAGGAGGCCCCTCCAGGGGACGCTGTGCCCCAGCTGCCAGAGGTGGTGTCAGCAGGCTCCCTCGGGGTCGGCCTCAAGGGCAGAGAGCCACCTGGCCCCACGTCACACCCTCCCCAGGGACCCCACATCCGATGATTCTCCCTACAGGCCTGCTCATGCCTCCCAACGCGAGACAGCGCCCCAGAGCATCTTAGCCCCAGGTCTCTCCGCGAGGTCTGCAGGGGTCAGCCCGGGCTGCTCAATCCTGGGTCCTTTCCTCGTCCCAAGTGACCATCTGCACTCGACCTCAGGCCGCGCCGCCTCCTTGCGCCCTGAGGACACAGCAGGCCTGTCCTCACGGGGCTGGAACCAGCCGGGTCTGCAGTCACTCGCTGTGCGTCAATGTCACACCACCGAGCCCGGGTCCTCAAACACATGGAAATATTTGTTTTGAATCTCTTAAGGGTGGGCCCTTGGAAATCAATGTATTTTTTTAAAGTTCTGCATGAGATTCTAAAATGCAGCCAGGATGGAGAACATTCCAAACTTTCAGAGAAACACATGATTGCAATTAACCAAAAGAGGAAGGAAAGAATTCTGCTGGGGCTGCTTGTGCTTAGATATGCTGAGACGCACTCCCACCACCCACGCTGACGGCCACCCCCAGGTCACCTCTGCTGCTGCCCACGCTCCCGCCAGGGACCTGCTGGGCTCCCGCTCAGGGCAGCTTCTCGTCTGTTCAGCGGATCATCTTCTCAAGGACTCCCCCCAGAATGGCCCTCCTGCTTCTGCCTCCTTCTTTTACTTCTTTCTCTGCTCCAGGATTCCCACCAGCAGGCACGTGCAGAAACGTCTTCGTCTCCACTCCCTAGTAAGCGGGAAGCTCCATCCACATTCTTCTCTAGCTGCTCCCGGCGCCCACCCTGTCCCATCTCTCTGCTCCTTTTCCAGGAAAACGTCGTCGTCAAAGAGCTGATCATGCGTGCCATTTCCTCCCCTTCCCTCTGTCCTGAATCTACTTTCATCGGGTTTTTATAACCAGACCTCCAACCAAAGGCTCTTATCAAGGTTGACAGTGCCATCCACCTTGCCAGGCTCAGCAGTTCATCCTCGGCTTCCTGTGACCGAACCTACCAGAAGCCTTTCAGAGCCCATCACTCCCTTCCCCGGTACTGCCTGCCCTCGGAGCCTGGGGTAGCACATCCTTTGGAGGGTCCCTGCCTACCTATGGGTCCCTTCTTGTCAGTCTTCTGTGCAGGTTCTTCTGCATCTTCCCAGGGAGTTTGACTGAAGTGCATCTCTTCTCCTTGCACTCTGCATTTGCTCAGGGGGGTATTATCCCAGCTTTATGGCGTTAAAGAGCATCCACATGCTTGAGATTCCCAAATGCGAATTTCCCATGCAAACTGTTCCCCTGAACTCTAAGCTTATTTACCTCAACTACGTATTCCAATCTCCACTGGGATATCTAATTGTCATGTCACACTTATCGTGTCCAAAACCAAATACACTTCCTCCCAAAGCTTGCTTGCTCCTAGTCTTCTCAATCTCAGTAAATAGCAATTCTAACCTACTTGGAGGTTTTTTATATTTTTATTGATTTCAGAGAGAGGAAGGAGAGGGAGAGAGAGAGAAACATCAATGATGAGAGAGAATCATTGATAGGCTGCCTCCTACATGCATGCCCCACACTGGGGATTGAGCCCGCAACCTGGGCATGTGCCCTGACCAAGAAGCAAACCGTGACTTCCTGGTTCATAGGTTGATGCTCAACCACAGAGCCATGTCTAGTTGTTTACTTTTCTAATCTCCTCCTGAGGACATGCTTACTGATTTTAGAAAAAGGAGAGAGAGAAAGAGAAAGAGAAACATCGATTGATTGCCTTCCCTTGCATGCCAGGAACGGACCCCACAACATAGGTATATGGTCTGACCGGGAATCTAACCCACAACCTTTTAGTGTACAGGAACGACGCTCCAACCCCCTGAGCCACACTGCCCAGGGCTTGCTAAAATCTTCCAAGTCATTCTTAACTATTCTCTTTGGATTCTATCTCAGATTCTGCTGGCTTTGCCTTTAAAGTATAACCAGATCAGACCACTCCTCATTACCATCCTGTTGCTGCCCTTCCTAAGCAACATCATCTCGCAAAGTAAACACCAGTGCCCTTAGGCTCAGCTCTCCTTGTCCCAGGTTCAGCTCCTAAAACCCCATGAACTTCAGGGCACCGCTGCACTGTGTCACGTCAGTGTCTCCCACTAGGCTAGGAGTAGGCTCCTCGGGTCCCTTCAGCCTTACTCAAAGTGCAATGACTGAGCACCGACTTAAGTTTTCAATAAACGGTAAGTGGATGAACAATGAGTGAGTGACCCAGCGATGTTATAATACTGACTGTAATGGATGAAGAGATCCATTGATCTGCTTGACGGAAAATTCAAGCGGTTATTACTAGCTGCGTTCGCTGTGCATGCCAACTGGAAAGAATGTCACACTTGCTCCGATGTATTCATTTTTCTCTTTGATGCAGTAGATAGAATTGAATTGTCTCTCTTCTGTTTCAGAGGCTGATTAATCCAAACGAGAGCATGTGCGATGACCCTCACAGCCCACTGACTGAGTTCGTTGACTCCAATAATTCAAGATGTACAAAGAAAGCCTGTTGAAAGGAGCCAAGAGCTCAGCCAAGAAATCAGTCCTAAAAGTTGAGAAGCCCCCCTAATCTTTAAATTACCTCAGAGCTGTGTGCAGAGAGATTAGGTCGCTGTTACAGATTCCTGGAGAACTCAAGTTGGCAAAATATGATCTTTTGCACATTTTGACCATTTTTATTTTTAATTTAGGTCTAATTAATATTAGTTCCGAGAGGCCTACACCTGGTCCAAAATTAAAAATGTGCATGTCCCTAATGAGGGTGACTTCATGATTTTCACTCACATTCATTCTCAGTAGGCTTGCTTAAAATGGTTTTGAATTAGAGATTCATAATTAGGTTTTCACATTTAAATCATGTTCAAGAGGCTGTGCGTGTGGTTAAACAGACTGCCAGAATAAATTATGAGCTAACAAAATAGTAATCTATTATTTCAAGGCCTTTGGTGAGTCATACTGTAGTTATCCTTTGACATTTTCTTGCAAAATATTCTCTTAGGTGTCTTAGCCACAGTTCGGCCCCCTCTTTTGACCCACAACACTTGCTCACAGTGAGGTCACCTTCACCGTACTGCCCAGGCCTTTAAACCTACGGGGTCCTATGGCCAATGAAATGAGGAAGAAATTCAACAAAAAACTAATGTGTTTGCTTATGTTCTTCCTAGCCCGATTCCCCCTCTCCTTTCTCCCAGTATAGCTTAGCCTCTAATAATTCATTTTTCAACTTATAGCAGTCCTTCCTAATATTCTATTTAAAAAATATTTTGATTGACTTCAGAGAGGAAGGGAGAGGGGGAGAGAGAGAGAAACGTCAGTGATGAGAGAGAATCATTGATTGGCTGCCTCCTGCACTCTCTACTGGGGATGGAGCCTGCAGCCTGGGCATGTGCCCTTACCTGGAATCGAACTGTGACCTCCTGGATCATAGGTCAATGCTCAACCACCGAGCCACTCCGGCTGGGCCCAATATTCTATTTAGAAATTGGCAAATAACACAAGATCAACTGTTCACACATTTTTTTTTGAAATGGGAGCACCATTTTATTGGTTATCTTGCTTTCTAACCTTTCCATCTGCCAGACTTCTCTATCTTTATGGTGTCCTGTCTCCGTTACCTTGCCTCTAGCCAAAGGTTGCACAACCTCAGCACTGCTGACATTCGGGGCCAGATGCATCTGTTGCTGGGGGGCTTCCCTGTGCCCTGTGGGATGTTGAGCGGCATTCCTGACCTCTACCTGTAGCACGCAGGTCGCAGCTCCTCCTACCCCCATCCTGGCTGTAACAGTCCAGATTGTTTCCAGACGTTATCAAGTGTCTTCTGGGGAGGTGGAGGGACAGACAAATTGGCCCAAGTTGAAAAACACTGATAACTGAGGCTAAAGGTCTTTCCAAATGACACAGCTGCTAAGGCTCACTGGGTCTCAGGTTCCTGTCATCCTGATCTTCCAGGTATTGTTTTCCCTGAAATAAGGGGCGGCATAGCCAGACCCCGATTTAGCCCCTGTGTACCCCTGGAGATCATGAGTGTACAGACATGTGACGGTTAATTTTATGTGTCAACTTGTAGGTGTTTTTGATGAGATTAACTTTAAATCAGTGAAGCTGGATGAGGTCAGATTGCCCTCCATAATCTGGGTAGATGCCCAAGTAGGACAAAAAGGTCTGCGTCCCTGAGCAAAAGGAGCGATGGAGAAGGCTATCTGCTGGCAGCCCAGAGGCTGCTGTGGGACTGGAACTGTCCCATTGGCTTGTGTGGACCTCGAGCCTGCCAGCCCACATACGTAAAACAGAGTTCATTCTTGTATTATCATTTATTAATTACTAGAGGCCTGACACACAAAATTTGTGCAAGGAACTCAGCCCTCGAAGCCCCGGCTGCCTTGTGGCCCTGGCTACCTCACAGCCCCGCCCACTGATGGTTCTGGAAGGTTGTTCTGCCATCTGGTCTAATTAGCATATTAGCTCTTTATTATATAGGATTACAATGGACATCTGTGTACAAATCCCTGTGTGGACAAATGTTATCATTTATTGATTTATTTTAAATACCAAGAGGTAACATTGCTGGGTCTATGGTAAGGGAATGTTTACCTTTCTAAGAAACTGTCAATACATTTTCCAAAGTGGGTGCAACAGTTTATACTCCCACCTACATGAGAGTTGTAGTGGCTCCTCATACTTGCCAATACTTGTTATTGTCAGTCTTTTTAATTTTAGCCTTTCTAGTGTGTTTTGTAGAAAATCACTGAGGCTTAATCCACATTTCCCTTATGACTAATGATACTAATAATCACATGATAGTATAGATCTTATTTTTGTGATGTGTCTGTTCAAATCTTTTGCACATTTTGAACATTGGGTTGTCTGTATTCTTACCATTGAATTGTAAGACTGCTTCATAGATATTCTCCATAAAAGTCTGTTTCAGACATACGTATTGTGAATAATTTCTCCCTATGACTTGCCTTTTTATTTTCATAATGGTGTCTTTTTTCAAGAGAAGATGTTAATTTTAACAAATCTAATAATTACTTTTTTATGGTTAGTGTTTCCTATGTCCTTCTAAGCTATCTAGCTACCTCCAAAGTAGCAAAGATTTTCTCCTATTTCTTTACCTGTAAGTTCCATAGTTTTAGTTTTTGAGTCCTTTCCTTAGTAGTGGTTTCTTTCTTGGCATCTTATAGTCTCCCCATATGCACAGAGAGACACCCAGCTCCCCGCTTTCGATGGCAGGGGAGCTGGGTGTCCGCTCGTGCACCTGGCCAAAAGTCCCCGGCGGGGGCTTTTGGCCTGGAGCCAGAGCAGACACGCAGCTCCCCGCTTTTGATGGCAGGGGAGCTGGGTGTCCTCTCATGCACCAGGCCAAAAGCCTCCAGCGCCTCTCAATGGCCGGATAAGACACCCCGAGTCCCGCCCCCCAGCCTCCTGCTGGCCCAATCGTGGGCGTAGCAGAGTGATGGTTATTTGCATATTACCCTTTTATTAGGTAGGACTGTATTATTTCCATATGAATAACTGTAAACCTACTTTTGCCCCACACTATAGAATATATAAAGTATAAAAAGTGTGTGTATATATTTATATATTATATATAAAGTATACAAGCTACACACACACACACACACACACACACACACACCTTTTCCCTAATACATGACAATTAAAATAACAATATTTCTGATTTTTCCCCCCTCTGCACACACTGCTTCCACAAGTTAGCAGGGCCATTCACATTGCCTTGAAAAGGATAAGCAACTATTTTCAATATATTTTTATTGATTTAAGAGAGGAAGAGAGAGATGGAAACACCAATGATGAGAGAGAATCATTGATTGGCTGCCTCCTGCACTCACCCTAGTGGGAATGAAGCCCACAATCCAACATGTGCCCCTACCTGGAATTGAACTGTGACCTCTTGGTTCATAGGTTGACGCTCAACCACTGAGCCACACTGGCCAGGCAGCAATGTTTATTTTTTTGTTAACTTCTGAATATTGCCAAAGAATCAAAAGGGAAGCTTTAAGAAAGTAAGACCCAGTGTTTCTATGATAACAGAAGAATCATAAAGAAAGTATGGATGTGGGGAGGGTGGGGCAGACCTGGTGGGATGCGGAGGCGAAGCTGAGCTGACCCCAGAGTCCTAGGAGCACTGTGGTGGGATGGCCAGTCCCTGGGGGCCAATGCCCACAGGGAGGAGGCTTCTGGAAGGAGCATCTCGTATCACCTGCATGGAGAACCCCAGGAACTGCAATCAGGTGACTGACAGGTGCCCATTCCCAGCTGCCGGCGTGCTACCCAGGCATTGTGCTCTGAGAGGCCCACGCAAACCGCCCAAGGAGAAAGCAAGCTGTTTCCCAAGGCCAAAAGCACAGATAAGCCTCTTTCTGGAGCAGAGGGCCGGGTTCCTCTGCTCTCACTATCAGGAAGGGGAGGCTGCTGCATTGGCGCGATCGCGATGCTCACGCTGGGCTTGCTCACGCTGAGAACGATGCCCGGGAGAAAGGACAGTCACAAGAGGAGAAGTGCAGGTCTCTGTGAAGTTGCAGAAAATGCTGCAAAGCAAAATCCAATACAGAGAGACACAGAACTGTCTTTCTCATGGCTTCCTAAGCTTGGGGAAATCAAACTTGCCTACATGTGCTTTGTTCTAAATCACAGATAGCTCTGCTGACCACCTTTAAAAAAATAAAAAGAGCTCTCCTTACCGGCAGACAACATACGTATGATATCTGTATAATTCGTATCACCTCTCAGTTCTTGGCTTATTTGTATAAAGAAAATTATTTATATTAATAATACATCACATAAAAATGGTTAGAGATCATTCACCACTTTCAAAGCCCATCTTTGGAATACCCCGACTTGAAATATAGGTTGATCTACCTTATGACCCAGAAATTCCACTCCTAACTCTGTCCCCAGGAGAAATGAGCACAGGTGCCCACCAAAAGACACGCACAAGCAGGTTCCCGGCACTTTATTCCCCAACAGCTGACAACTGGGAACATCCAAGTCACCAGCAAGGGAGACCCGGCCTCATTCACAATCAAATGTGAAGACTGCAGCCCTAACCAGTTTGGCTCAGTGGATAGAGTGTTGGCCTGTGGACTGAAGGGTCCCAGGTTCGATTCCGGTCAAGGGCATGTACCTTGGTTGTGGGCACATCCCCAGTAGGGAGTGTGCAAGAGGCAGCTTATCAATGATTCTCTCTCAATGATGTTTCTAACTCTCTATTCCTCTCCCTTCCTCTCTGTAAAAATCAATAAAATATATTTTAAAAATAAAAATTAAATTAAAAAAGTGTGAAGACTGCATTTCCCTGCACTGTCCTTACTTCAATATCAAAGGAAACAAAGTCAAAGGAAAAATTTCAGGCATGAGCAATCAAATCAGAGAGAAATGGATTGGGGTCGGAGGAAGTATGAGAGGAATCAGGGCTTCTCCCCATAGTGACAACAGGAAGGTTCTTCCCAATGCACTTCTATGTGAAGCTCAGTGACAGCTAAAACTGCGTCATCCAAGAATGAAGTCAACACACAGGAGGGAAAGTGGGAATTGAAAAGGGATGAGAGCAAGGCGGGCCTGAGGAAGGAAGGCCAGGTGCCAGAGAGGAAAATCATAGACAAACAAAATTCTCAAGTTGTTGCGGGAAGTCACACAGACAGGGGTGGGCAAAAGTAGGCTTACCCTAGAGAGTCTGTAAAACACAGACCTTCTAGCTGTAGTAGGTATTTTTCTAGATGAACAACTGTAAACCTGTCGGTGCCCACCCCGGTATAATATGCTGCCAGGCAATGGAGAGACTGAAAATGTGCCTTTCTCTCCATTATGGTTGCATAGAAGCCATTTGTACGCTTTGCTCCTTGTTCATGGGAATCAACTGCCCTGGACTAGGCGTAGAAGCACTGCTGAGGCTCCTGTTAGAGAAACTGATCACCTTTGAACCTCCTGACGATGACCCGCCAGGCCCTGCGCCTCTCTGTCCCCGACGGTGTTTTCCCATTTACTTTCCGACCTCCTGCTGCCTCTGGGCCTGCTCTGCGCTCTGGACTTCTCCGGTGTCTTCTCATCACACACAGGAGATGGTTCACGGGATGCTTCCCTTTGGGGGACCTCCGGCTCCCGAAGATGAAAGGAACCGGGTCTGATAAAATCGGGCTAAAACCTTCTTTGAAGCGGTGCTGGAGGCCGGCTGGCTTGCTTGTTTAAAATCAGGACACAGCAGCATCTTTTTTTATGTCGTGAGAAAGGTGAGAGGGACCTTGACAAGTAATTTAGTTCGTTGCATGCATCCAGGAGATTCTACATTCACACCATCAATCAAACCGCAGTGCCTGCCCCTCTTCTTTCTTATTTATTATTCATGTGTTGATTTATTTTCAATCTTTTGTGAAGATAACCTCATAGAACATTTGTTCTCTTTACAAATGAAAAAAAAAAAATAATGGTGACCATGGGTAAGATATATGGGTGGGTATCTAGTTATGAAATGTGGGTTTTATTTCTCTTTAGATATATATGGGGTGTCTGGTTTCCTGTGTTAAGCATGTCTACCCATAAATTATGGCTATGTATTGCTTTGTTTGTTGAAGAAGAAATAATAGATGTAGGGAATCAAGAGTAATCCTTTAAAAATAATAGATACTCCCTAGCCGGTTTGGCTCAGTGGATAGAGCATTGGCGTGTGGACCTAAGGGTCCTGGGTTTGATTCCGGTCAAGGGCATGTACCTCAGTTGCAGGCTCCTCCCCGACCTGGGCCCTGGTTGGGACTCATACAGGAGGCAACCAATCGATGTGTTTCTCTCACACCAATATTTCTGTCTTCCCCTGTCTCTCCCACTTTCTCTAAAAAGCAATGGAAAAATATCCTCGGGTGAGGATTAAAAAAAAAAAATAAATAATAATAATAATAATAATAATAATAATAATAATAATAGATAGATAGGAACTATGTCATGTACAAAAGAACCACTCAGCATCTGTGATCACACCCAGTAACCACATAGAAAGGAATTCAAGATAACGGGTTAATTAGACTTCCCAAGAGAAGAGCTGACTGAGTACTCACTCCTCTCCCTAAAGAGATGAACTTTCAGAAAGTCCCGATTAGAGATGCCAGGAGGGTAATAGGGCTGAAGGAAGGAAGACAGGACACAGGGGTGAGACAGCCTCCTACTGACCTTCCTTGGCATGGGGAGGCATGGGATGCGCTAGAGGACGAGGGGGGTAGGGGGGAGGACACAGAGCGGAATGTCCTCCCTGTATTCTAAGCGCGCCACGCTCCCTGTTGTCCTTGAGTCTTTGCCAGAGCCTGAAGCTCTCAAGCAGGATGAAATGGAAGTAGGGCATGATCTTCCACTTGTTACTAGGATGACAGCGGGTGGCATGGGGGACACTGGCTAGAATTTGATTTGGAGCCAGTGATTTGACACTTCACAGAGATGTCTCTCTTGGCTTAATATTGATGGCGGGGTTCAAGCAAGAGTACCACGTTATCATAAAGCATAAGAATTATCATTCACCTCTCCGTTTGTAATGAGAGAACCTAAATATATCAGCTTCTTTTTTAATCATTGAAGTATGCCTCTCTAGAGAGAGAGGGTACTTATGTTACCAGTGGGGTGTCCCCTATTCACACGGTCTGGGTATGTTTTTAAATGTCCTTAAATAATCATGTGCTAAACATTTTCAAACACTAGGTAGACAATGACTGTGGTTGAAATTGAAATTAATCTTCCAATTCCAGAATTCCTCTGGTCCTTGCATTTCCAATTGCAAATCTATTACTCGTAAAATCCCAACAGTTATGACAGACTAGAAATTATGATTTATTATCACATGAAAAACATAGTAATGATTTTATTAACATATCAAATAGTGGCCTCTCACGAGTCTCTGGGCTCTGCTCGAGATTTCCCACCTTCTCCGCATTTGGTAGGAAGAAATTCTCACATAGCTATGTCCCCTGCCCTCAAGGGGCTGAGTTTGTATATTGAAGAAGCATAAACAAAGTTCCAAGTGACTTTCAGATTAAGAAATGGTCAGAAGCACTTTTATTCTGTTTGTTTTTCATCTTGAGCGAAGGGGAGAGTGAAATAAAGGAGACAGAACATCTTAAAAAAACAAAAAACCACTACTCTATGTTCAGCCAGCTTGGCTCAGTGGTTGAGCATCCACCCATGAACCAGGAGGTCAGGGTTTGATTCCTGGTCAGGGCACATGTTGGGGTTGCAGGCTCAATCCCCTGTGGGGGGTGTACAGGAGGCAGCCGATCAATGATTCTCTCTCATCATTGATGTTTCTATCTCTCCCCCTCCTTTCCTCTCTCTAAGATCAATAATAATAATTTTTAAAAAATATTCTTAATTTGCATAGAGGGTAAAACCGAGAATTTAGCTTAAATGAATTTTAAATTCGATTGTGTCTGAAGAAAGTTACCTATGACTTCTGAACCGTCATTCTCTTCTACACCAGCCATGCTTTCTGTCCTCTCATCTTATATCATGGTTTTGACAATGTAAAGGCTGACACTCTAGGTGGCTCATAAAACAGCTGGAGAGCAGGCGAGGCTGTGGCTTTTGACAAGGAATGGAAACACATCCCAGCAATCTGCCAGTTACTGTTGAGCAGAACCAAGTGTTAGTCTTGCTGGAAAGGCTGTCTCAATCCAATCTGAGAGAAGGCAAGCTTTTTTTCGGGTCCCTGGGCCTATAAATTCTATTTGCATAGCTCTCCTTCCCATCCAGAGAAGCAATTATCACAGAACTTCAATCGATAGAAAGTCCTCATTTGCTTCACAATTCCTCTCTGATTAAAGCTGGTTCCTTATTTAAAGCAAGACTTACATATCTCACTCTCATTCTTCAAAGAAGGAATTTAGGTTATTCTGCTTCCACCACTGTATAAGTCGTATCATTCAAACTACACTTTCTACGCCATATTTCTAGGCTCACAGTATGTAGAGCATATAAAGGGTTCACACTCCATCCTCACGGTCACCCTTTCCTATCTTCAAATTCACACTCCTGGCCTATGATAAATATGCATTCTCACACAGACATACATCCTCAGGTGTGCTCCGGAATGACAAACACCAAGGCTGTAGATAACAAAAAAACAAAGTGTCACAGAGGGAAATGCCAGTCTCAGACTCTTATCTTCCAACTGGCCGGCATTTCCCTCCTGGCCTTCAGGCTAATAGGTCCTGCTATGGATACGCTAATCACCTAGGAATTCTGCTGGAGGCTTGAGTTTTCTCAAGAACAGCCCCCTGTCTGAAGACTCCTTTCCTGAGAGGTAGGGAAACATGCACAAAGTCTAAGGTTTACCGGAGCCTTAAGACGGACCCAGGTCAAGGAACCAACCAGGAACAAAGAGATTTCGAGATTTCTTGCTCTCGCTTGGATCCCTGTCCGTACACCCTCCTCCCTTCCCTTGACATAAAAAATGCCTGAGTGCTGGGCTCTCTGAAGATGGATTTGCAAAAGCTATAAAGCACCCTCCATCTCCTGCCCCTGGCAGTTTCTCCATCAACAAGCTTGCCTTATTCCTGCTGAATACTGGCATGCTGAATACTGGTCTTTGAAGCCTCTGGCACACGAACCTTGACTGTCAACAAAATCAGAACTTCCAACTTACAGTTTCATCAATTATCTATTTCTGTTCACATTTCTATCAGGAGAATTGCTAGTTTATTCTAATAGTGCCTGCTGTTAGTTCACCAAATCAGAATTGCGTACGCACGAAGAGAATTCATTACGAATGTTTGCGATCGTTCGCATAACTGGTGGGAAGGCTAAGCGGTTAGTTCCAGGGGAGCCCCAGGAGGCACCTGGGCACCCTCTTGTGAATGAACTTATTCAAACCAATTTCAGTCTTTCCTGTAGTCGACTCGAGTTTCACATTATTGCACAAAGCCTCTGATTGATTTAACTAGAATCATACGTCCCCTTCCCATTTTCAAAACAGAAGGAGGCTATTCCTGAAACAAAGAAACTTGGCAGTACCAGGCGTTGGGATGGGTGTGAGGCGGCTACTAGTAAAGGTACGGTATGTCCACCCGATTCTAACCCTTTCTCTTTCCAACTACCTCACATATCTCCTTTTACGTTATAGGTCCAATGTCCCCATTCAACATTTTGTAACCCTTGCAGGTAAAACTAAGACCTCAATACCCCCCTCCCCCCAAAAGAAAGAAAACTCCATGGTGATTAGTTTCTGGTGAAGTTGCCAAAGTAGCATGACTTACTCCTGACAAATCATGTGGAACATATTTCCCTGGAAACAGTGATTGGTTCAAGGAAAGGCATAGGACCCAAGCAACCAATCACAGCCAGCGAGACATCCCTTACTCCCCCAACTGAAGCTGAGTCTAGTTATACTACATAGGCCTGCAATACTGTCAACAACTTAAGAGATTTTGAAGCAGGATTTTCTCTCTTACAACAGAGAGTACTAACTGCCTATCTGTTGACCTGGGAACAGAGAGTAACTTAACAATTCCACAGAC